>OU862906.1:73496687-74046687 GCA_917880885.1 Limnephilus marmoratus
AAGCTTGTTTTCACGGTAATATAACATTACAAGACATATATATATATGACGTATGAAGTGTACCTGACTTATCACATTTTAAAAAGTAAATATTCTCCCTTCTTTCTTATGACTTTTGCAGAATTATATTTTCTTTGATAAATGAGGATAGTAGATATTCTATTCACTTTTTTTTGTTTCTCAAATCGTCATTGGCGTTGCCAGTTAAAAAAATCACTTTTATGTCAGGATACTTATTTCAGAAAGCTGGATCTTACTATTCCAGGAGGTCCAGCATGGACCGTTGGTGAAACCCTATATTAATACGATATTGACCAAAGTACGCAGATGATATGGTTCTTCTAGCACCGTCACGTAGCGCACTAAAGAAATTACTCCAAATCTGTGAAGACTTTGCAAAAAATCAAAGCCATTGTAAGTATAATACGTCCATATCAATCGTCATGGTTTTCAAACGTAAACACGAACTCACGCGCACACCCTCAGTATGGCAAGCCGGAAGGAAAATAGAAGTAAGTCGTAGCGTGTAACACCAGGGATATATCAGCACAGACGATTTGAAAGACATCGAGGATATGGAAAGACAGAGAAAAGCGACATCCTTAGCGCAGGCATATTGTCAAGGCGTATTCACTTTTGCAGTCCAAACGTAAAAAAATACTATTCAATGAATGGTATGATCATTATGCAAAATTACTGGCTTATTTATAAACGGAGTTTAACTAACGAAGCTCTTAGAATTGAAAGAAGTCGTGTACTTCTATGTATACTGTTATAGTCGCTCTTTTCGATCTCACGTTAGTAATGAAGACTCTGCAAAGTTCTTAAAAATGCAGACGTTAACTTGTCGAAGAAATATAGCAGATTCGGTAATGTTATTTAAAATTACACTTAATCGATTGTCCTGATCTTCTTCAACTCCTATCATTCCACGTTCCAAACCGCAACAGCAGGCAATCGCTTACCTTTAATCTCCCTCTTTGCAAGACCAACTCCAAACAGAACTCATTTATCTACAGATCCATACACTCATTTAACTTAAATTATTACCACATTGACATATTTAACTCGACTTTACGTGACATAAAACGAAAACTCACCAAGCAACATGACTCAAACTAGAAAATTCAAATCCTATATTCAATTATTATATATTCCCGTCCTTTGCCTCCTAATCCTATTTCTGTGTTCCCCCTCCCCGCCCCTTTTTATATATTGTGTCTAAAAAATAAATTAATGAAGAAAATACCCTTACAATGTCACACTTTATCATTAACTATCATCCGTGGAAAGTTCATAATTGGCATAATTAACATATTATTATTGTATTATTTTGTAATCTCTGATTTGCTGTCAACTTTCTCTAAAATAAATATTAAGAAAATTAAACTAATAAAATTCGCGTTCTGTATATTCAAAATAAAGACGCTACCAATTTATTCCTTTCTATATTTGAGAAACTGTAGTGGTTGAAATATGACTAAATTCCTGATTAACTAATTAACTCTCGTTTAGTATCAAAAAGTAAATGCGGACAGCACATGCGTATTTAGGTTAGTATTTCAATTCAACATTGCCAATTTATTAATATTGTTACGTATTTATTTGGCATTTGACATTTCATAGTTTCAATTCAGAAATAATACTCTCAGTATTGCCAGAGTATATCGATTTCTTATTTACTTCCTGTCAATAACGGGAACCGGGTATCAACGGTACATAAATTTACTAACTCCGCAAGGATTTCTCCCAGCTATCACAGCACCGACTCGTGTAAAAGAGTTATCTGCCAGTTGCATAGACCACGTTTTTGCCAAATGCAAACTAAATATCAAATCTTTAATATATCAATGTACTGTTACAGATCACTACGCCACTATCACTTCCATTTCCCATAAAATACCAAAACCACCAGCATCTACTTTACAACAATACAAAATTTCATATGACACTCTCTTCAAACTGGTTTCCGAGGAAAACTGGTCAAATTTCTATAAACTTAGTGACCCGAACTTAGCATGTGAATCGCTCATCAACACCCTTCACAAACATCTGGAAAATGCCACATTAAACCCAAACAACCACCAAAATAGACATAAAATTAAACTGAAACCCTGGATAACAAATGGCATTCTACACTGTATACGTAAGAGAGACAAACTTCATAAATATTGTAAAAATAATCCCACTGACTACGAATCTCTATTATTCTATAAACGATACAGAAATGCTTGTAAAAAAATTGCATGTACGGCCAGAGAAGAGTATTATGGGAAACAGATAGATGAAGCTGCTAATGATAATAAACAAATCTATAATATTATCAAAGAAATATGCTATACAGAAAAAGTTACCACACCCATAAATAAGATCACCATCGCAGATAAAACATTTAGTGCAACTGAAAATTCAGAAACAATTACAAATCATTTCAACCAATTCTTCTCCACAATCGGATCAAACCTAGCTAATAATATCCTAAAAAAAATAGAACATCTGAAGATAACCTTGCAAATAATATCCCTCTCGCTAATCTCATTTATAACCTTTTTAACCTCACTCCAACAACAGAACAAGAAATCACCGAAATCATCTCTTCACTCAAAAATACACACTCCACGGGTATTGACAATATATCCACAAAACTAATTAAACACCTCAAGCTAATCATCAGTAAACCCCTCCAACATATCACAAATCTAAGTTTTCGAACTGGCCTCTTCCCAAGCACCCTAAAACATTCAACCATTATTCCTATCTTTAAATCAGGGGACAGATCATCTGTGAATAACTATAGACCAATATCCTTACTGAGTCCGATTTCAAAAATAATTGAAAAAAACAGTTAAACGAAGGCTTTACAAGTTTCTTGAAGATAATAAAATCCTGTCAAATAATCAATACGGCTTCCGCAAAGGTCGTAGTGCCTCAGATGCAATTGCAAACTTCACTAAATTAATTTCTGACAAACTCGATAAAAGTCGCAAACCCCTCGCTGTATTCTTGGATCTAGCTAAAGCCTTTGATACTGTATCTCACCGCATACTTCTGAAAAAACTCCTGCAGATAGGAATAAAAGGCATGCCCCTTAAATGGTTTGAGAGCTATCTAACAAACAGGTCCCAGTCAACTATTATCAACTCGGTTAAAGAGCATAGAAGTACAAGTTTACCAAGCACATATGGCGTGCCCCAAGGCAGTGTTTTAGGCCCACTTCTTTTTCTAATATACATCAACACGTTATGCAATCTGAATACTGGTGGCACTATTATATCTTTTGCCGATGACACGGTTATCGTATTTGATGACGAAGATTTAAATTCAACCTTTAAAAAAGCAAATTATGGCATGAACTTAGTTAAAAACTGGTTAGATTCCAACCTCCTAACTCTTAATATAGATAAAACAAAGTATCTATTTTTTTCCATGCGTAATCCTAATCTCCTCCACAACTGCCAAAAACTTACCATACATTCATGTTCACAGAACCTTAACACACCTACATCACCTCACAAAAACTGCTCATGCGATAACCTAAAATTATCAAACGAAATTAAGTACTTGGGAGTTATCATAGATGATCAATTACGATGGGAGGCACACATAAATTCTGTAACAAATAGACTTCGCAAATTATGTTACATTTTCTACTCTCTTAGATCTATCCTTAACCTACAAACACTAAGATGTGTTTACTTTGCACTTTTTCAATCAATTGCCACATATGGTAATATAGGATGGGGAGGTTGTGCAACATCAATTCTTCATCCCATGGTCTTAATACAAAAACTATTGCTAAGGATAATATTCAAATGTAACCCATCACACCCATCAGAACCACTTTTTGAAAAACTCACAGTATTAGACATTCGACAATTATACATAAAGACGAATCTCATATATTTATGGAAAAAGGATTTGATGAAAAAAACACAACAAAAAATTCGCACCCGGTACTCATCCCAACTAAAATGCATAATTCCTCCAACAAAAACAGCCTTCGCAGAGCGCCAGTTCTCTTACATTGCGCCCAAAATGTTTAATTCGCTGAGTATTGATATTAGGAAATCGAAAACTGGCGATAGTTATATCACAAGGGTTCAGAACTGGTTGATTCTAAAGGGAAGGGACTATTTTAAAGAATGCCTCACATCATTAATTTAGGCTAACTTTAATCAACTTAAATTAACTAGATTACCTAAACTAACTTAATTAACTTAACTTAACATTTTCTGCTAAAACAGGGATAGATATATAATTATATAATATAATTTTATTATGAAGGTCAACATTTGCCTAAACTGCTTTTATTACTGTTATCTGTATAATATAATATACCATTTTACTTCATTTATTTGGAGGAAAACATCATTTTATTTTATTATCATTTTATTTATTATCATTTGTTTTATTTTCATTGTGAAAATATAACAAACCTAAAAACTTTGTTTTATCAAAATGGGAGAAAAGAAAATCATTTCTTAGATCTTTCCACTCCAAGCCTTTTTTATTATTTTTTTTTTTATTCTTTGTTTCTTGGTTTTATTTCACCAGCTCCACGACGAAACTGTGTATTTAAGTTTGAGTTACTTTTTATAAATTAAATTGATAATAGATTATATACCACCAATAAAAGTTTATTTGTCTGTAAAGAACTATACGTAATTACTATAATATAATTAGCTGAAAGTTTAAATACTTTTAGACTATTTACTTAAAACTGTTTGGCACCCCTGTGTATCGAATCCGACGAAGTCCCATAATATGTACTTCCCAGCAATAACCATGGTAACAGTAATTATAATTTAGTATTCGCCGGACTGAAACATGAACAACTATAATATATACTACATACTTACTGTACAGCTGCTCAATGTAATTCGCCGGACTTGAAGAATAAAGCCCAACATTTAATTGTACAAAAATTGGTGTTAAATAATGTAGATTTTCAACATAAAAATCCTTCCTCATTTGCTTACCATTAAGGACTCTCTCTGATTTTATAATCGTAAATCTTTTAAATTAAATTCTTTTATACTATTTTGTATTATATAATACTCTTTATTATTATATTATTTTATGTATGTATTTTCTTAATACTCTCACACATTCTTTATATTGCATATGTTAATTTACTGTATAAAAAATCGACCACCACAACACGGGCATGTGCCTAGCATGGTGGTCGAAAAATCCCCAAAATTTGTAAAAAAATTTTTCAATGAATAAAGAAAACTTAAAAAAAAAAATAAAAAAAAACGGTAAAACCGTGCTTGGGGGACAACGATATAAGATCATCGGAAGTTATGCATATCGATCCGATATTGTAAACTTATCGATTTCACCGAGCTAGGGCGCCAGAGTTTTTCATACAATCCGCAAGCAGATTTGAGCTACCAAAAGTTTGTAAAATTTTATCGAATTCAATAATTTCGTTTTTGATTTTTCTATCATTTCTGATAATTTTCTTATATTATGCCACCGTTGTTTTAACCAAATTGTTAAAATTTTATAAATAAACCCTTATTTTTTTAGTTCTCCTGAATAAACCAAAATACTCGTAATTGTAAATTTAGAGTTTAATTTTTTAAGAAAGGGCAAAAAAATATTTTACTACGAATGGAGTTCACGGAAAAGCTTTGAAAGCCGAAACTAAGAAGATTGATTTATGTTAAAAAGCTTTCTATAAATTATTCTCATATCACAGAATTTCACATATTATTTCAGATATTTTCTTTATTTGTTTCATTAAAAACTCGAGAACGAATCGTTCTTGCGATATAATTTTTTACTGAACTCTGTAGTGAATATCCAGGCTAACGCAATTTATTCGGTTTACCGTTCCGTTTCTATCCCAATCGTAATCTAGATCGATGTAAAGATTCCCACCTTTTAATGAACGAAACTGAGTTGATTAATAGACAAGTTATTTCAGTTAGTAAATCTAGACGTAAGCCATTAGTTAGTTATGTTAATCACCAGGTGTGGTGTAAAACACCATAATATTTTGATTTGAGTTAGTTAGATTTTTTTCTACTTTTCTTGCAAAATTTTCCACAAAAATGTTGTCATTCATTTATTTAGTTTTACTATTGGACTGAAACACCAATAAAAAAATGCTCATTTAATAAATAATATTTATCGGATGAATTTAAAGTTACAGATTTTACACATTTTTTAAATAATTTATTGGTATTGCATTTTAAGAGTATGTAAGAACACAAATAATTATTTTAGAAAATAATGCAGTTATGATTTTTCTGATAATCAAACTAATCATTAACTAAGACGGTTGCTCAATGCAAGATAGTTTTCCGATCTCATTTTTTGTCGCAATGCTACAAGCAGAAAGCATTTGGTGTTCTGATAAAGTAATAGAGAATATTCAAATACAGATGTTTATGTTAAGGTTCACAAATAAATTTTAAAATATCATCTACAAAATTTCACAAAGTAGGTACTAGGTACGTCAACTTATCTTTGCTTGAAATGGCTTTAGCCGTGTTTTGTGAACAGATCTGAATACACACCATCCTCTCCCTCGTCCCCTTTTCCTGCACCCAACCGTCAACCTCACAAATTCCGCAATTATTAAGGATGTCATAGTCTCACTGGTTCCAGAAAACAGATAGGACAATCATTACAAATATTCTCCAACCATCAAACTTTTAGATACGTTTTTAAATTTTCACGGCCGAAAGTATTTTCGTTATTTGTTTTTGGGGTGTTATGCATTGTTGCAGTGTCCATCATCAGGGCAGATCCGGCATATGTGACATCCGACAGAAAAGCTGTCCGAAACGTTGGCTAAAAAAGGTGTTACGCCACACGGCGTAACACCCCAAAAACAAATAACGAAAACATCAAACTTTTAGATCCACATGAAAACATTTTAGTGAAAAATATAAGTTTTTCATTGGATGGCACGAATCTCAAAAAAATATTAAATTTATTGTCCAATGAAAGGATATTACAAAAGCGAAAGTCAAATTCACTTTTATAGGCTGCAGGATCTCAGTGAAACCTTTATGGAGATAAATGTGTTTTCAAAGTGCGATGAGGATTTAGTCGGGACATTTATTTAACAGTCAATATCGGAGACAGGGTTCCGTAAAACGTGATCATATTATTAAATAATTTTTAAACACATCTTTATGGATTTCACATTTATTTTCTTGATTGAATGTTTTGTATAATCGAAGCGGAATCTTAGAAGTATAAATTTATCGAGCTGAAACTAGGCAGATAGACTCGTTGTTGATGACAATGTATTCTAATGATGTGCACAAATTCGATGACATTACAGCACTATAAGAAATAAATCTTATCCATTCGGCGTGGCGTTTGGCTTAATTATTGGGAGCGTGGTTGACTCAAGTTCCTAGGTAGGTTAAATTTTTAAAACGAATTTTTATTATAAGCCGTTTAAAAAAGAGTTTTTTTTAAATGTGAATACCTCACAAGAGTCTCAGCTGCTCTCGTATGGAGCGTGAGACTATGTCATCCACAATTAGGGTATGTTGTGAGGCTGAAGGTAGTGGGAAGGAAAAGAAGGTGGGGAAGAGAAAGCTGGGGAAGTACCTGGCTATTCAGATCTGGTCACCAAACACGGCTAAAGCCATTTCAAAGAACGTTTCAATTCTGAATGGTGGTCTTACACCAGGGCAATACTGAGAATATTTTCCACTCTCAAATATGTTGTATATTATTTTTTAAATGAATTAAAAGTTAAATAACACAAATTAATCAAATAAAATTTATTTACGCACGCCGGAATTCGAACCCGTTACCTTTGGATTGCGAGTCGAGAGCCTTATTCCTAGACCACGCCGATCTTCTGTAGTCGATGTATTATTATTTTGAAAAACTTGGGGTTGATTTTTAAAAAACTTTTTTAATGGTGTGCGATTATTCAAGCAATCAATTTATTTGTATTGTTTTTTCGGTTTTTATTGATAGTTTTTAAGGTTTCATTACATTGACCAGAGTAGTAGATACTTTCTACAATAGCGAGGGAATTGCCCTGCTTAAAGACCGCCATTCAAAACAAAATGTTGCTTTAATGGGCTTTAACCTTTGAGTACCTAAAGGTAAAAATCACGTAGAACGTGATGGGAAATAACTAGGTTCCCTATATCGCCTTACGATCATGTGTCTTAATTGCTTTTGTCTTTTCCACTAATATTCACCTATTAGTTACTTGGAGATATTCTTCTGGGTTTTGCCTTACTTCTTGGATGCTTTTCCACTTGCCGTGGATGGCATCTTGCTTACTGTCAGAGTTTGGTTTTGGTACAATTTATAGCAAAAAAAAAAACGAGTGGATTGTTCATTACGGGATCTCAGTACGAATAAGTCAACCAGTGAGACCAACATTATTAAATTATATTATAAAATGTGAATTATTGAATCAAAATAAAAATTGTGGGTAGCGAAAAATAGTTAGCGGTTCCGCGGCTAGCGCGAAACTTGAACCACGCCAATTCCGCCATACCACATTGATAGATGGTATTTTTTGCTTAATTTGCGAAACAATCACAATCTCTATCCATTTCAATAATAAGATGCCTTTTTCCGGTAGTCACGGACGATTACAGCGTAAATATTTATTCACGGACTGCACGAATGTGACTAACTAGACAGAGGGAAATCAACAACATTATGGAATATAATCAACACTTAGGAGCAACTGTATATACATGTACATATACCTGTTCAAATTACGCTTATTGTGTTAACTGTTAAAACTGTTCATTTCTATATCATCTCAATCCAGTTCCAGTAAAACGAATAGAGCTTAGTGGAATCCATAAGTGAAACTGTTATTCGCGTTCTCTGTGCAGAATAATTTGCTTTAAATTCAAACACAAAATTATAATTTCTAACCTTATATCAGTGACTCCTGCAAATCTACCTGTCATCCTCGTTTTGACAGCTGTGATTGGGTGTAATCGCCGCCATTTGTTCTCGCAGCCTTGTTATTGGCTTATTGCTGCCACCGCCCTCTCCTATTGGCCGTGATTGACATAAACAACTTCTAAAATATTTTAAAAATTTGCAATGCCTCCTAAGAAGTTGCAGTCCGATGACTCCGAATTATTAAAGCACATTGATCTAAAATTCGAAAACTTTCAAATGTCTTTTAAATCTGAAATCCGGGACCTCATAAAGACAATAGATTTTATGTCAAAAAAAATCGACGACTACGAAGGAAAACTAAAAACTATGGACCTTCATCTAAAAGAAGAAAAAACAAAGTCAGTTAGGCTTGAAGGCGAGATTGCTGATCTCAAGAAAATCGTAAATCACCTCGACATAAGGAATAGTAACCACGACCAACAGCTGCTCGAAAATAATATTGAAATCTTCGGAATCCCAGAAAAAAACAACGAGAACCTTGCTGACACCATTTTAAAAGTTGCAACCAATGTGGGATATACAATAAACAGAGAAGATATTCTTTACGCCAGCAGGGTGAAAATACGCCAACATCCTCTACCCGATGGTCCTGGACCTGTTACCCCCCGTGATCCCCGCCCCCGAAACATTGTGGCCAAATTTGCTAGCAAGAAATTGAAGGACGAATTGATTGCTGCCATCAAGATGAAGAAGGGACTCAACTGCAGTAGCATAGGTTTAGTCGGAGGAAAAATATTTATTAACGACCATCTCACAAGAAGAAATAAATATTTATTACGGTCCGCGAAAGAGTTTAAAATCGCTAATAACTTTAGTTTTTTATGGGTGCGAAACGCCAAGATTTACATAAGAAAGAACGAAACCTCTCCTGCAATCCTGATAACTTGCCCTGCGCAATTATCAAACCTGGTATAACTATAAAAACTTCTACCCTTCCTATCCACTTCACTTATATTTCATTAAATCATAATTACCTACCCTTTACTCCAGCGCACAAAACACATCATAACAACACATTCATTCTATCGGTATCAACAGCTAAAATGTTCAACAACCATACCTACACACTTGCACATTCAGTATATTATCCAGCGATACACTCGCCGAATGCATATTCCAGTGGACTTGTGGCAAACAATAATAAATCGGTAATTTACTTCATTCTCCAATGTCTGAAAAAATAATAATTTTTTACCAAAATGCACGTGGCCTTTGTACTAAAACGAACGAGTTTTATCACAATGTTCTGATAAATGAATTTGATATAATTTTAATTACTGAAACTTGGTTAGTAGACAGTATATCTGATAACGAGCTCTTCGACTCCAGGTACAATATTTACAGAAAAGACAGAGACACGTCCCTTACGGGTAAAACCAAAGGAGGTGGTGTCGCAATTGGTATTAAAAAAAAATTTACTGTACATTCACACGAGTCATGGAGCTCGGAAGCTGAGGACATTTGGATTTCAATAGTACTAAGAGACCCAAAACGTCGTATATTTAATATTCACATCTGTTGTTCGTACTTACCCGGAGTCGGTCCAAAGCTATCAAACACTCAGCGATTATCTCTTCTCAACAGTCATACGTCCAGAATATCCGATCTAACCACAAACTATCCAAATGATATCTTCCTTTTAATTGGAGATTACAACAAGCCTAATATCAGTTGGAACACCACACATCATCCCCGCGGTACTGACCTTTGCTCCACTACCCTCCTAAACTGTCTATCTTATTCAGATTTAAAACAATACAACCACATACCAAATAGGCACGGTAGAACACTTGACCTAGTGCTCTGTAACACCATAGTCTGCGTCTCTCCTGCCGACTCCCCTCTGGTTCAGGAGGACACACATCACATATCCCTAATAGTTGAACTTAATATTCACGTCCCTACAACTACTTCCCAACCCCAAACGATCAAATTATTCAATAAAGTCAACTATGACCTAGTCAACGACGCTCTGTCAAAAACTGACTGGTCTTCTGTCTTAAACGCACAAGACGTCAACACGGCGGTTAACAGCTTTTACTTAATCATTGACGCCTTAATTGATAACTTTGTTCCAAAGAAAATTCTGAAAACAAACACATTCCCAACGTGGTACTCATCGGCTCTTATCAATATTACAAAAGAAAAGCTCAAATTCTTTCGAGCCTGGAAACGTCACAAGAACCCACTAGATTACCAAACCTTTTCACTGCTCCGTAAACGACAAAAGAAAATCGCTACTCTCACATACCACAATTATATTTCACACTTAGAACATGCCATACAAAATAATGTAAAAAAAGTATGGAGCTTTGTCAAAACGCAAAGAAAATCTCCTTCCATACCTGAACACCTAACATATGGCTCAAGAATCGCACACAATAGTAAGGAGATTACCGATCTATTTGCTGATTATTTCTCTACCGTCTTCACCGATCACACCCAAAATTTATCATCTGATGTTCATGAATCTGATCCGCTGAATAACACAGCAATATCCTCAATTACAATCAACGACGATATTACTTACAAATATCTATCATCCATTGACATTAACAAAGGACCTGGTTTAGATAGTTTGCCTGGTATCTTCATACGTAATTGTAGTAAATATATAACTCCTCCGGTCAGTGCAATTTTCAAAAAATCATTAAGTGAAGGTACGTTTCCTCATAAGTGGAAGTCTGCCGTAATAACTCCCATCTTCAAAAAGGGTGACAAACATGACGTAACAAATTACAGACCTATCTCTCAACTTCCCATCTTAAGTAAAATTCTTGAAAAAATCGTTTACGACCAACTTTACCCAACTATCACTACAACAATTTCACAGAACCAACACGGATTCATGAAATATCGGTCTACAACATCTAACCTTGCCCTATTTGTCAACTATTTGCAGAGCAATATGGACGAAAGGGTGCAGGTCGATGCTATGTACACCGACTTCTCAAAGGCTTTCGACCGCGTTATCCACTCAATTCTGTTAAATAAACTCACTCGTCTTGGAATACATGGTGACTTGTTTAGATGGATTAAATCATACATTAGCAATCGTAGTCAAGTTGTCTCAATAAATGGAGTTTTATCCAAAATAATCAACGTAACCTCGGGTGTCCCTCAGGGTTCCCACCTTGGTCCGCTCTTCTTTAATATATACTTAAACGACATAGGCTCATGTTTCCAACACTCTAAATTTTTATTGTTTGCAGACGATATGAAAATTTACAAAACGGTTCGCTCTCTATCGGACTGTAAAGAGCTACAAAGTGACTTAGATAGGCTCTGCAACTATTGCACAGCTAACTATTTAGACCTCAATGTTTCTAAATGCCACACTATGTCCTTTACTAGAAACAAACACATAATTAACTTTTCATATTCACTCTGCGATGAACCCGTGATCTCAAAAAATGAATGTAAGGACCTTGGAGTCTATTTAGACAGTAAACTTATATTTAATACGCACATTGATTCAATCACTGATAGATCTTACAAAATGTTGGGTTTCATACTACGTCTAAGTAAATTATTTAGAAATCCACATACTCTAGTAATGCTTTACTCCTCACTAGTCAGAAGTACACTGGAATTTGCATCGCCTGTCTGGAATCCCAAATACACCCAATACGTCAATAGCATAGAGCGCATACAAAATAAATTTATTAAGTATCTCGGTTATAAATACAACAATAATTACATCGGCACTCTCCAATCCCTAAAATCCAGGCGAACGGTAGCTGACATGACATTTCTCCATAAAATAATACATAACGAAATAGACTGCCCAGAACTTCTATCTCAAATAAATTTTAACATCCCTTCTAAAAGAACTCGCCACACCAACCTTTTTTACACAACTAGTAATAATACGAACGCTGCGGCCAACTCCCCCATTTCTCGCATCCTTCAAAGATTCAACTCAATTCAAAAAACCACAAATACCGATATATTTTTTGATTCCCTCCCTCTATTTAAGAAAAACATTTTTAGCACACTGAATTCGCACACATAATACACACATCCACACACATCCACACACCCTCACGCGCACCCTCACACATACAAACACTCTCACACACCCCTCTCCTTCAATAATTTATTAATTTAATTTAGGTATAATGTATTATTTATCTCACAAAAACATAAGTACACAACAGAGACATGTCATTGGTACCAATTATTGTATTAATTCTATAACTTTGTAACTATTTCCCATTATGTAATAATGTACTGTTTGTTTCTGCAAAATAAAAATAAAATAAAAATAAAATATAGCAGAATTGCAATCCGCCTAGGTTTGAACAGTGACGACGCATACCCAATCGGATTTCGTTACCCACAGTTGCAGCAAATATCGCTTATATCTGAATAGGCCTTAAAATTAGCCCTATGACCTACGGTTTCAGAGCTTAACGCTCGATATCCCATGAAGGTCGCTGCAATTTAAAATGCAAATTTTGTAGATTGGTCTTGTTATTGACGCCGTAATGGTTTAGTTTTGCTGTGGATTCATCATGTTTGTATTTTGTTGATGCTATTGCTATTTTCACCAATATTATGTTCAAATTTATAATATTATACAAAATTGCACCTGTCACCTAGTTATTCTGGAATAACTATCAAATAAAGGCTGTATTATTTACCCAAGTTTTAAATAAATAATAATAGCTCGGCTATTCTGGTAAAAAGTAAATCGCTCTCGATACATGTAGATTGTGATACATGTGTCTTACAAGTGGTGAAATTCGTCAGATGATAATAATTTATTATAATTAACATACCTATTAGTTGTTATAAGTTTGTAGTTTGTAGTTAGAAGTAAGATTGAAGGAATGTGTTAAAACTTTGTACAGCCCCCTTGAGATGATTTTTAACAAAATCTATACAAGTCATCCAAATATTAGTATTATCCCATTTTCGGTTGTTGAGGAATGGGTGAGTCAGTAATGTGAAATATTTCTGTGTAATGCGTAAAATTGTAACTGCGAGTACTTATCATATCAGGCAAGCGATAAGAAGGTTCCAAAATTTTATGTATTCTTATTTGTTTTGTTCAAATGCTTTCAGATGCTTAGATAAAAGATAGAAGATACCTTACGATACGTGGTTTCACTTATCTAGGTCCAGTGAACATATTTCAGCGGGCTGCATAGCTATTTCATTCGAACACCCAAATTCTTTGAACAGCTATATTTTTCATAACGGTATAAGATATCTTGCATTTTTACATGTCATTGGATAGATGTCGTAATTTTTCAAAATTACTAACACACCATAGGTAAATTTCTATTTTTAAACGACAATGAACCTGAGACTTCATAAATACTTTAAACTTCATAAATTCTATAACTTTAACATCCCTTAAGTTTTCGTGGGTAGTAATATTATACATACGCACACGATTTCAAATATTCCTAATCATTTTCATCATCACATCATCTTGGCCAAAGACTGGCCAAAGATAGTTTATTTATATTAATAGGGTCAATTTATAATGCATAGATTGTATTTAATAGATAATATAGATTTTGACTGAATATATATATATAGGTTACATACGAGAATATATTTTTATAACTATTTAATGAGAAAAAATATTTTTTAATTAATAAGGTCGTAAATATTTTTTTTTACATTTGTTCCATACAGGAGGCCTTGATAATTTCCCTCTGGGCCAATGTCATCTATTGGGATGTGTGAGGAATATTTTTAGAGAAATCAGGGAAAAGGAGTTCTATGAAGGAAAATTGTATGAGGCATGAGTAGGAATCTGATGGTCAGTGTGTCCAGGAGTAACGGACGTATGAATCCATTCCTCCCATTTCAGTGCAAGGCGTTGGGTCGTGAGAGTCCGGCTGGAGAGGTCAAAAGGTCTCCATAAACCAGTCTCTCCCGATCTGGCCCGCCACGTCTCCAAGACATAGAGAAACCTTACCACATGAACTCGGATACCCCTGCTAAGACACCAAACGTATTTGATACTCGGATATCTGGATATATAGTAACTGAACATGGTTAACGACATTTGGTGTTTTCCCAGAACGCAACTGATTATAACTCACAAATAATAAAAACAAACTATGTCTGTTTTTAAGATCTTAGTTTCAAGAACAATAAAGATAACTAAATCTTTAATATTATTAAAGATATATTACATTGTTTTATGTATTGTTTAAAAAATTTATGAAAAGCGCAAAATTATACAGGATGCTATTTTTTTATGCATAGCTGAGCGGAATCAGACTTATATGACGCAAATGCCTTTCCTATACTGAAGAAATAACTATATAGGATAGTTTTGTGGGCGTTTCTGTGCGTCCATTGTAAGCTCTCTATTTCTGGCAAATATTTAATTTCATTAGTCTCTCAGGGCTCTAGGAGACACAGGGTCTTTTGTTTTTTGCCAACATCCATATATTGAAGTGAAAATTTCTTTAGCACCGTTGTGATTTGAAACTCGATGAAACGGAAGCAAGTGGCGCTAAAAAGAGACAAACACATCAGTGGCGGTCCGGTAGTTTTCAGTGAGCTAGAGTGCTAAGATTGAAAAATATGACGTTATTTATGTTGTTGTAGCTGAAAATGAATTATTTTTTTATTTTATTTCAACCTTTTGTATGAAGATTTTCAGTACATCTTCATACAAAAGTTGAAATTTTGAAAAAAAAATCGTTTTCAGCTACAACAACATCAATAACGTCGTACATATTTTAATCTTAGCACTCTAGCTCACTGAAAACTCACGGATCGCCACTGAAACATACCTATAGGATTTAGCCTGTGAGAGAATGAGATAGCAATAAAATATTTATTTATTTCACGTGTACTCGGTTCCAATACAATATGATAAATCCACGGTCCAACGCAAGCCACCATTATTCTAGTGGTATAAAGCGACTGAGAAACCTTAGCAGCCACACATTCAGCGGACAAAGGTTCAAATCCTTTTAAAATCCAAAAAAATATATTTTTTTTTTCTAAAATCAATATTCAATCTTCAAACCACTCCAAAATGAACAGGCAAACGACATCTAGCAACTCCGAAGAAGAAAACACAAATTCTAATAAGATGACCAAATGTATAGGAAAATATGCACTGGAATTCGGCGACAAAAATATGGAAAAGCCATCCTTCACATTGTTAAAAAAAATGCTTCGTAGTCTCCCCAATATTGTCTTTTGGTTTCCTGAAGGTTTCACTTCTGTCGCGTGTGAATTGTATACTCTGATTTTTTTTTCAAATCGGTATAAAGTGGGGTAACTTCTAGGGGTCATCTATTCAGTGCTTTCCTCCCACTTGTCAGAAATATGATCACACTCCTATGCGGGGTAGAGAATATTTTCAGCATAAAAATCGGAAGCGAACCGTTCGGATTGATTGGAGGTTTTATAGAATCCCATTTTCAAAATCGTTGCATTATGATAGATGTTCCTTTGAGATTTTTTAAATCACAATTTGTTCTCGGTGACCATATATTATTACTTAGTATGAAACGGTGATCCATATACCTTTTTAATATTATACTATTAAAGTAGATTTGTCGTCTTAGGTTAGCGATTCTCGTTTAGCGATTCGGACGTCGCGGATTCGCCGTGTGCGCAAGTAAATTTTTATTTGTATGTTTGTGTTATTTCACAATTGCTTAATTTAAAATAATATATAGTATATTTGCGGCACGTTCCAGAATGGAAGATATTCTCAGTATCCCCCTAGTGTAAGACCACCATTCAGAATTGAAAAGTTGCTTTAAATGGCTTTAGCCACATTTGATGACTAGATCTAAATAGCCAGGTACTCCCCCACCTTCATCTTCTCCATCTTCTTCCCTTCCCCAATACCTTCAGCCTCACAACATACCCCAATGGGAATGCCATAGTCTCACTGGCTCCAGGCGGGAGCAGCTGAGACTCATGTGAGGTATTCTTATAAAAAAACAATAATAAGATGTGCCTTTGAGATTTTTTTATAAATTTGTTCTCGATGACGATTTATTACCTACTATGATACATGAACCATATAAATATTAAAATTATTATTCCAGAATTTTATAATTTAAAAATAATAAAATAAAGATATTCTCAGTATCGCCCTGGTGAAAGACCATTCAGAATTTAAATGTTGCCTTAAATGGCTTTAGCCGTGTTTGGTGACCAGATCTGAATAGCCAGGTATTTTCCCACCTTCCTCTTCCGTATCTCTTTCCCACCCCACTACCTTCAGCCACACAACATATCTCAAATACCATCAGGTTCATGGGGTGAGGTTTGTTGGGATCTTGGTGGCGGATGCGTCTGTCCACTAAATGCGTGGCAGGCCGGAAAAGGAATAACTGGTGACGGAAGACGTTTTGATTTTGTCCAGCAGGACTTTCCCGGAACATCGCCTTGCAGTGGGAAGATTAGATTCGTCCGTCACTCCTGGACGTACTATCTCCCAGATTTCTACCCACTCCTCACAACTTTTTCCTTCCCAGAACTTATTCTCCTTCCTTTCGTGAAAAGATCCTCCACACAACAGCCCCAAAGATAACATAGACCCTGAGGGGAATTACTTTAAGGCTTCCTGTGTGGAGCTAAAGTAAAAAAAAAATTGGTAATACCATAGTCTAACGGGCTCCAGCTGGTTTAGAGCAGTTGGGATTCTTGTGGGGTATTCACGTTAAGTATGTTTTTTGTTTTCCACAGACGATCATATAGGTTTTATAATCATTTACGTTGTATTAAAAATTTGGATACGTGTACCGATATTATTCATTTCATTGTAAAAATTATCTAAAAATTCTGCGTGAACACTTTCAAAAGTAAAGAAAAGTCAATGAATAGAGTGATAAAATCTTCACTATTTTATTGCATGTGCTCCTTCACTGCCACCAATCAAAAAAATCAATTTATTAAGAGCTTAATTTAAACTTACCATGAATTATGATACAACACTCGAAGAAATGTTTCATTAAGATTTTTTGCACACCGAAAACAACGTCCGGTAAACTTGACGTTAAAAACTTTTTTATGAGTTCTTGGGGAGGCCAAAAATCGATTCCAAGAGTTTTCAAACGATCTTAACATCAAACTTTTTAAACTTACACAGGAAAACTTATATCAAAAGCACTGTGATTAATTTTTTTTCATTTTGGCAGGTTTGAAACAATAAAATTCGCGGGCATCGACATTATTAATTCCGGTATGTATTTACGTCCGTCTAGTTCAAAGCCCGCCAACCGACTAGCTACAGCAACGGTCGGATATAGGTTGGAAGGCGGTGATCATTTTGCTACCCTCCCGATTGTTTGGGGTAGAAATGTTGGGAATTCGAGATAGCTTCCCCTAAAGTCGCGCGGTAAAAAAACATCGCATCACATCCCATAAACTTTGTTTGGAAAGTAAGGGAAAAGAAGGATAAAACTATTCGCGATCATTTGTTTTTGCGGCGTTCTTTCTTCTGTTTTTTGGTGTACGTTAAAGGAATGACGTATAAGAGAACGCGGATGTGTTTACAGATGTTTGAAGGGGCAGGAATAGGTGGAAATAAAAATAAATTACATGAATGAAAGTTTATGAAGAGTGAGCTTCTTAACTTTAGCGATCAATTTATTTTATTTTTATTATTATCGTACAACTTCTGTTGGCCATTTAGCTCTAAAGAACCTACGTGCTCGTTTCACTTTGGTTTCAAGTAAATTACAAATAAAATTTTAATCACATCTGGAAATTTTGCACATTTAATATTATATGTATATATATATGGTTCCATGACAACTCAAAACCATATAATTTCAACACCAAGTCATTATTGAAAAGTCATTTAAAGTTATGAATGAAAAAATTGAATAATAGCCCGTAACCGATTTTTCAAAGCAGGTGTTGAAGTTACGTGATTATAAGTTGTCCGGTCACTGTTAGATTCTCACGTTCGTTACTCATAGACACACTGACCCCTAGATACCCACCTACCCTTTATACCCTTTTCCTTCCCAGAACTTGTTTTACTTCATTTTTTAAAGAGACCATCTGCACAGCATCCCCAAATATGCTATACGCTTTGAGGGGAATTATTTTCCTCAAGGCCTCCTATATGGAGCTAATGTACAAAATTTGTACTACTGAAAAATTCATTTTCAGTTAGTTTGTTTGTTGAAATAGTTGCAAACTAACTTTGCAGTTAGTTTTAAATAAGTTAGTTAGGTTTGGGCGCGTGTTTCGTACTGTACAGCGGAAATAATGTTTTCTTGAAGGTAGGCATTATTAACAGCGTTGTAGATTGTAATGTACGGGAATTCGGAGGTAAAATAAATGCACACTGGCCGGTTGTAAGTAACGTTGGCCAATACCTACGCAGTAGGTAGTAAACAACACCACATTGATGATTTTGGTTGGAATTTAACAGTTGCCTCCTGGTCCAATTCATTCTCAAATAATGTGACTCAACCGTTTGAATATGTTTCTATTCTCATCAGGCCACCAACCCTACTCTGCAACTCTTTTGTGAACAACGTCAACTTCCCTTCTCCTACTAGATTGTTATTGAATAACGCTTTTCTTCTAAATGACAACTAAACCGCATTCCCGACGTAGATATTTGTTTTCATTCATTCATTAGAGTTGGGAGATTCACAGACATTTAAAGTAAAGAATAGCCTGATCTGCTTTTCCTGAGTTATTTGATTTTGTCCTTTATAAATTTGTGAGGAAAGTTACCAAGTATTGCAAAACTTTGAGAAATTCAAAGAAACTTCAGATTTATTCTGCTCTGCATTTCGTTGGCTACTCTAAAAAGTGAATTGTTTATACGTTATAACAAACCAAAAATTGGCAAGAAGGTAGGAATCATAAAAATACAATGGTTGTTGAAATAAATAACCTGAATGCCGGTGCAGATAGCACCGAACATTTGCTTACCTTTACTTACATCTTGGTTAACTTTAGCAATTGATGAAACATTGAAGTATGCATTGAAAAACTGGTCTAAAAAACATTCTGATGACTTCATGAAAAATTTATTGAGATCCGAAGCATATTTGAACACATCGACATGATAAAAGACTGTATTACTTATAAATTGATTCGTTTAACATTTTAATACTACGTATTGTAATCACAAAACAAATATCATCGAATTGAAAACCAAGGCGTGTGCTTCAGCAAAAAATTACATATGAACCCAACATCGGAATTAGCTTTGAAGGCCCAGTCTAATGTATTAGACTGGGCCGTCTTTATATATATTTCTCGTATATTGGTTCCATGCCAACTCAGAATCAAGTCAACTCAACGCCTCTTTGAAAAGGCATTAAAAGCTATGAAATTTTATTTTTTTATAATAGCCCATAACCTAACTAAACGTAACCTATTTAACCATTTTTTTGCATTACTTTTAATGACTTTTTAAAGGAGGTTATGAATTGATTTCATTATGAGTTGTTCAGTCACCATTTGTTATATTTATATCGTCTGTCAACTTGGTGTGTCCATTTCTCATGTGAGCTGGTCTCACAATAAACAAATCCTGGATGCTAAAAATTCACCCTCCAGAATTGAAAAGTTGTTTGAAATGGCTTTATCCATTTTTGGTGACCAGACCTTCCACTTCCCCATCTCCTTTCCATCCACACTATCTTCATCCGCACAACATACAACTATTGGCCATAGTCTCACTGGCTCCAGATGGGAGCAATTAGGACTCTTGTGGGGTACACAAATCAAAAGTTTTAAAAAATAATTAAAAAATTGCTCAACATACATGAGCTGTATCGCCATTGGTAATAAATTAAGACACCACGCAATTTGTACCACAGTACAGGTGTCTATATGTATTATTATGTCTTATATTGTTGAGTTATGTAATATTTGACCCTAAACAATCGCATGTTAGATAATGGACGGATAAATTAAAGGCCAACTTAAACTTGCTTCGTAACCATTTAGTGAACCCATCCTTGCTATAATAGCGCCTGTATTATTATACGATAGTGGGAAGGAAACTTCCGTTTCTGTGAAACACGATCTCGAAAAATATTGTTATAAAGCTTTCTTGTTCAGCGTGGGTTAGAATCACCAATGTCTTGAAGCAAAGCGAAAATAGTGCTTTGTACCAAGTATCTAACAAAAGTGGTGTCATGTAATTTCCGTAACAATTGGTTTCCAACAAAAATTCTCTGACAACCACGGTTCTTTCATTTTTTTTTTTAAATCATTTTTTTCCTTTCAAAAACGTCTAGTGCTCGCTCATTCCTCATAGTTAGTATCCTAGTCTCAGCTACGTATGTGAGTACTGGTCTGATAAGTGTTTTGTACACTAATATCTTGGTATTTCTGGGTAGCAGTCTGAATTTTATTTGGTTTTGTAGGCGAAAATAACAGCGATTTGCGTTCACTATGCGCTTCAGGGTCTAGCTTCTTCAGGGTCGTAATAATACAGATTATTTACAGATATTTTTTGGCAGAAATGTTTTGAAAAAATAATATTATACCAATATAACAAAATCAAATCCCAAACTTTATATTACACTCAGGACTCGTTGTTGATTTATATTATGTTTTTATATTAATTACTGAAAATAAGCATCCGAATAATTTTTGAGGATATTCCCATCAACGTAGTATAAATCATTGATGAATAATAATGCGGAAGTTGTTTTTAATTATGAATTTGAAATACGAGTCCCGATAAGTCAGAGATCCTGGGTTCGATTCCCAGTGGCGACCGTTTTTTTTTTTACATGAGCTCCACACAGGAGGCCCTGAGGAAAATTATTTCCCTGAGGGCCTATGACATCTTTAGGGATGCTATGTGGAGGGTTTTTTGAGGAAAGGAAGGAGAGGAGAGTTCTGGGAAGGAAGAGGGTTTAAGGGGTGAGGAGGAATCTGGGGTTCAGTGTGTTCTGATCATCCGCCTCCAAGACCTAGACAAACCTCACCCCGTGAACCCGGGCACCCCTGCTAAATCATCAAACGTAGCGAACCACTTGGGGTGACCTATGGCAGAACTGTTGGTTATCCAATAAAGGTTCCCGGGGCGGCGGTACCCATTTCCCCTCCCAAATTGTCATTTTCGGTGTCTTATTCTGTTTCATGTTTCGATTAGATTTATTAGTATTATCTTATTCTTCAATGATTGAAAGTCGATATATTTAGATATATTAAACAGGTTTCCAGAAATTCTGAAATTGAAATAACGGATTTCCGGTAACCCTTGTCAACCCGTTATACGACAGCACTGCCAACGACGGTCATTTGTAGAAACATGAAACTATTCTCTTTATTCTATACTTCTCCTTTTCTTCGTCTATGATTCTAACGGAAAAATCTTTACCTTGATAGATAAAATCATTTCTAGAGACGATATTCTAGACGTTGTTAGTTCCGTATCTTTTAGTTATGAAGATTTCTTCGTAATGGAACCCAATTACACCCAGATTTCTATCCATCCCTCAAACCATTGTAAAAAAATCGTATTAAACTTATTTTACAAAACAATCTTCCAATCTGAAAGTTATAAAAACGTTAGAAATATTTTTGTAAACTAAAGAATATTTTGGTTAAAATTACTCCATTATTCCTTATGCTATCCTTGAAGTAGACAATGATAAAAATATTTTTGTCGTACCTTTGGGAGGAAGATTTCGCTATACAACCATATTATACTATGCATATGTCATATACGTAAGAGAAAAGCTCCGCGGCCTTTGTCATACAAAACTTAATTTTAGATATTGGGCCAAAAAACCCAACCAAAATTAACGATATTTTTTTTTAAATCAAAATTCACATGTAGCAAATATCTAGTTATGAGGTCATATCGCCCTTGAGTTGATTTTGCACAAAAACAGCGTTCTCCAAATAATTCAATTATTTTTATTATTATTATGGTCAGAGGATTTCATAAAAGAATGTTGAAAAATCGATTACTTACCATATAAAATTCTTAACACATCTAAAACGTTGTTTTCTCGGGTCGATATTTTAAATTAAACTAACTAACTAACCAACCATCTCACCGTTTTCCGCAGGGGTAGGCAGAGATGACGGACCGCCAAACAACTCGGTCTTGGCACACATTCCTTGCCTCGTTCACATTCATACATTGTCTTATACATGCTCTTCTATTCTGACTCTTGACCTGGCCCGGCTCAAGTGTCTGATTCACTTGGTCGAGCCATATCTTTCTCGGGCATCGCCGACTTCTTCTTCCATTCACATTTGCGTCACATATTCTCCTTACACTCCTTTCCTCGTTCATTTGCTTTACATGGCCAAACCATCGGAGGGTTCTTTTTTTAATCTTACTCATTACACTTACTTCAGCCTTGCATTCTTTTCGGATCTCCAGGTTTCTCATGATTTTACCACATGGATTTACCATACATACGCCTCAGGGATCTCATTTCTACAGCATTCAGTCAGTCATATTTTAAATAACATTCCTCAAATTTGTGCTCTAGCGTAAACTCAGTATTTTAACACTGTATACAATTATTAATCTAATATTTCATCATATTAACACAGAGAAGGAGGTAAAATACATTTTTTTTATTTAATTTTAAATCAAATCATTGCCAAAGTTGCCTCTACGATCCCCAAAAATCATTATGTTCGAAGGCCTATATTTTACAATTTAAAATTAAAAAAACTTTTAAGCGGATCTAAAAATCTGCCATACATTTCTATTTAAAATAATGTGATAAAGTTTGGTTCGGTATTTTGGCACTATATCCAAAATTAGTTTTATATGAAAGGGTTTGCCAAGCCGGTGCTCTGATTTTATACAAAGAAGTAAAATACGTTATCGGCTTTAGTACTCAGGTTTTGTAATAGTTATGCTTTTTCTTTTATGTGAGGAAGATAATGGAATCTTAATTTAAACTTCCCTTATGTCGTGTTAGATAAAAAAAGTATTTTGTTTTCATGCCTCGGGGTGTGTTCCACAGCTTTAGTCAAAGTGCCTTAGGCTTGCGGTTTCTTTGCTTTTGATATTTAATTTACCTTAACATGATGTTGAAGGTTTAAATGTAACAACAAACTTGCCATTTGAATCGTGGTTTCATAATTATAATAAATTTATATATTTATTTATTCATGCCTTGAAGGCTTTTACAGTAAAACATTATTATAGATACATAAGTTATTCAGGAGTATAATTATAAGCATGTAAGCAGGGTCAATATGCAGGTACGTAGTTTCATTATCATCATAATTGTACAATAGAGTTAATAAGTTTAGTATAATAATGGTAAAACTGTAATGCCTAAGGTACTATGAAAGTAGTTATTGAGGAATGTGTATTGATTTTGTGTACTGTATTGATTTTATTAATAACTTAATCATGAATAGTTTGTTCTAAAGCAAGTTTTAAGTAATTTAGCAAAATTAACAGGGCGATACATAGTACATAATATGGAAAAATAAAAATAAAATACAATAATTGCGTTGTCATAAAAAGTTATACAAATGAGAACAACAAATTTATAATAATATGATAGTACAAAAATAAAACACAGTATAAATAATGATACAAAAAGTATAAAATAATAATAGCACAAAACAGAGAGTAACAAAATATGTACTTAGGTTAAATTAGTATTAAAATTTGTTATTATTGTATCTGAAGAGACCATCGAATATAATTTAATCAATAATATATTATAAGTGCAAGGGTACCAAGATATAAGTAAGAATATAAATCATGTATGTAAGTCAGTTATTTTAATTATAAACTACTACACATACTATCGGCCTTGGTTAAGACGAAGCAAATCCAAAAACAGGTCCTCACAGAAAAGTCTTAAAGGATTGTATCCTGTACCAATGTTAATAGTTTATTGTTTTTTTTACAGAATGATAAAGGCATGGCTGTTTTATCTATTCGTGTATTTTAAACAAACCCCGTTTTAACGAGCTTAATCCCGCGGAGGATGCAGCCAAAAAGGGGCAAAAAACGAGTAAAAACATATATGTATATATATATACATAATATACAAAGTTTAACAGCACGTACCCGAAGGGCTTTAACTGGCGATTACTGACCATATTTAGACCAAAAAATTTAGATGTAATTTTGCTGTCCGATGATATTCTTTTTATAATTAAGAACAACTAAAATATTTTTCTGGTCCTTGCTGTTGGTCATAGAAACGGAGTGTCCTGTGTGTCTAATGGGTTCAGTCAATCTCTTCTTTGCCAACCGATACACGCAGCAGCTGGAATAGTTTCCCTTTTGGACGATAGAGTGTACCGCTGGCGGTAGAAAACAAACCAAACGACTGTGGCGCCAATATTTAAATATTCAGCAAACAATATAATATGTACACATGTTATACTAAAATTAGAAACTCGCTGCATAAAATATTTTTCCACCCCTGGTCAAGGTTTCACAGAATTTTTATTCACAGCTTTAGATACAAGCACTAAGCATGTTTTATTTGTGACCTAATTTCCAAATCCCCGTACGGCGATAAAAATCTTATTACAGATATCGGTTAGTGTTCCGAAATCCGCTGGTAGACCTGGAAAAAGCGGATTGAACCAATAAAAATTTACATAGAAATGGCAGTAATACATTTTTTGCTAAAATAATTTATCATTGGCAACCACATCGTGTTTCGAAGTATGACAAAAAAATTAAATAAGTGTTTGTAGTTGTTGAGCACTCATGAGTGGTTTTCATGGATTTTAGGGGGCCATATTTATATATATATTTCTATATTGTATTTCAGTGAAATTGTGTGCCTGGAGCACGTGAGTCTATAAATCTACACTGTGTTGCTAGGTTGTAATGTTTGAAACCCCGTCACATTTTACCAAAAATTATCCATTTTGGATTATTGACATTTGAACTTTACTATCGTCGTTAAACACAGTTTCTCAGCACATTTATGCGTTTGATAGAATACATATTTGCACTCAAGCATAATGGCAAATGGTAAGGCTTGACGACTGATCAAATGCTGAAACGGGCCGATAAACACGTGGTTACCGGTGAAATGATGGTACAAATATCAAAAATTGGAAGGGGGAATTAATCTTTTTTTTTAACAGTAGCTCCAAAAATGAGGCCGTTTTTTAGAATTTTTCTGAGGGTCTACGTCATCTTAGATTCAGGGGATGCTATGTGAAGGATTTCTGTAAAGTTCTGGCAAAGAAAAATGTTAAAGGGGTAGGTAGAAATCCGGGGGTCAGTGTATTCAGGAGTGACGGACATGTGAATATATATATACGGATGCGGCTAATGGCCTCCGACAATACAGTGGTGACGGCAGCCTTCCAGCTCTGGGCCCGTGTTCAACCCAGATCACCCCCTACATTATATTTGATTATTTATTTTATTTTTTATTACAATTTTTCAATTTTTTCCTACTCTTTATACTTGATTCTTTATTTAAAATATGTTGTATGAATATGTATAACCATATGGAACGTGTGGGATCGCACTATCCTCCCCTCATCCTAGAATCAAACATTATTATTATTATATGAATCCATCCATCCAACTGCGGAGCAAGACGATGGTTCGAGAGAGTTCTGCTGAGGAGGTCGAAAGATCATTCTCAACAAGTCTATCGATCCGGCCCGCCATGCTGTAGGTCAAGTCAAACTTCACCCCATGAACCCGTGCACCCCTGATAAATCACCAAAAGTAGCGAACGGGGTTGTGGGGCGTGGGGTGACCACAGTGGTATTGGTTATCCAAAAATTGTTCCTGAGGCGGATTGAGAATTGATCATATATGTGACCTAGAATGAAACAACCCGACTAAGTCCATGTCAAAATAGTTTCACATTTGGAATCAAATACATTATTACAACCATAGACATGTGAATATATATTTTAAAAGTATTTTGCAGTCAGTGAACATTAGGGTGGAACACTTTTGTATGAAAATTTTTATTTTTTCGAATTTCGAATTGGAATACCAGGTAAAAGTTGCTTTATATAATTGTAAATAACACTCCTCAATTTGGACGTTCTAGCTCGACAGCTTGAGCCCCCGCCATAGGCTTGAAATTTAATTTTTTAAGTTTTTATAGACATTTTGTATTATCCACCCTATAAACAAAATAATAGGTAAATATAATATTTTATGAATTAAATGATAAAATAAAAGTAAATTTTAACCAATAAAATCATTTATTTCAAAAGTACACACATGTTCAGAAAGTTGTGTAGGTATGAATAACATAATTTTTTATGACAAAAATCTATTTTCTTCTCAAACCTTGGTATGAGCTTTCGAGATGCTAATTTAGATTTTATGAATCCCTCTTGTTTTGTCTTGTCGCATACATTTAGAGCTGCTTTTGTCACAACTTTTACAAATCTTTCCACAGCCTGGGTGTGGCAAGGCAGTCTCATAAACTCCAACACTGTATCTTCTCCATTTTCTATAAGATATTGTAACTGCTTATCGGAAATATTCATCAGTATTGGGGGTTTGTATATATTTTGTTGCCAGTCAATCATGTCTACGTAAGAACGTGCATTTAAGTCCACTTTTGGCACCTCAAACATGCGCCAAACAGATTTTTTATTTACTTGACGAGCCTTTAAAATGCGTCTTGCAGCGAGTTCTCTAATGTGCTTACGTGAAACATACTCAACAACAAGTTTTCTGGATGAGCAAAGTAAGTGTTTCGAATTATAACAAGGTCCACTATCGCTAACAACTAGTTGGACAAATATCGAGTGCTGTTAATGAGCTTTCATAAATGATTTGAACCATCTTTGCAGGATGAATGTGTTTTGATAGCAAACCAGTCAGGAGCGTAAGATTTGATAAAGTCACAAGATTCTGTTGTAGATTTTCCGTAGAAATATTCTAACGTAGTATACGATTAACTGTCGTCAACCAGCGGGCATGGGATAGATTACCTGGGCTTTTCTGTAATAAATCAGGAGAGCAGGATCCGTTTATGTCAGCAGTAGTAATTTCTTGTAAATATTTCTGGTCTGTACTGAGATCTGTGGATATTTGTGGAGGTAGTTCACCTTCTATCTTCTCAAAGTTGTCCAACGGCAGCGTCTCGCATATCTCTAATGCTTTACCAATTTGACCTGCAAATGATTTAGGTCCTGCAGTAGGGCCATCCAAATAAGTAAACAAATGCCTCAATGGTAACACAATGGCGAGTAAGAGACAAATTATCCATTGCAATGGTCGAGATAGTCTGTTTTCCAAAAGACGAATCACGCATCTCACTTGCCCTGCATTTGTGTTTGTTCCATCACAGCCAACAACCATTACACCCTCTAGTGATATCTTTTCAGTCGTTAAAGAGCTGTTGATAGCTCTTTCAATATTTCTTGCACTCCCCGATGTTGGAACCACATACCCAATATAAATAGAACCTGGTTCATTTATAATCGAAATATGTTCCTCTTGTACAATCACTCTAAACTCTTTGATCCTTTTAAAACAGTTTTAGCCTGTTAGTGCGTTGGTCTTCTAAAAACATTTGTTCCTCTTTTGGCACTTTTTTCCTCAAACAAGTACAGCTTACAAATTCATAACACTTTCGAGTGATAACTTTTTAGTAACTGTAAGACTCGTTTGTGTGTGACAATTGGAATAAAAGATTTTATCCACATTTCTTCAATTTTTGTTCCAATTATTTCGGCAATTTCCAAAAACGTAGGTTCTTTTGATGTGTTATTCCTTACTTTTAATTCTTGTCGAACTCATTCATAGAATTCCGTCACATTTTCATAGGTAGGTAGGATATTCTCTTTCAAATCTGAACTTTCACCAAATATCGGACATTTTAACGTTTGTCTTGTAGAAGTCATGTTAAATCACTTAAAAAACGTTTATCAACAAGTACTCGTGAATATAATTGACGCGCGACCCTTCACTTTGAGACAATTATCCTTTAAACAAAACACTGCATTTCGTAGATTGTCACGTGCCGCCCCCCGCTTCGTCCCGCACTTTACTCCTTTATCACAGCGCCAATAATGAAATATTTGATTGCAACAGCTAGTTAACTATATTTAAAATACGTCATTAAATAAAATAAACCTATTTTAATAAATTCTGTACTGTTTTGTAGGCCGCGCAAATAGCCCCAAAACTGTCGTTTTTGTATATGTTCAATGTCTTGGCGGGGGCTTTTACCGTTGTCTGATATTTTTTATATTTTTAATTGAGGTAATTGATGGCAATTGGCAACTTAATACAACTATTCCAAATAAAAATTAGAAAAAAAAAAATTTCGTTCCGCACTAGTGAACATATGTCATCAGTCACCTACTGCCCTCCGTTGACTGGTTCAGAAATAACGTGATATTTGGTGTTCCCGATTCAAGGGTTTTAATATTCTTGACACAACTTCCCTCATTGTTTAGGGTGGGTCGACTGGGTAAAGGGTCAGCCTAATACTAGTTTATCACGGTTAGTGCCATAAAATGAACACGTGGCTTATTATGATGCCTTTTTTCGCACAAAACTCATTGGAGTAAGGTCACAACGATGTTTTTTTACCAACACTTTAATTTGTGTGTGTATGACTTTTGGCTGAATTTTTTTTTACTCTTCATATCTCATATATCTGATAAATTTAAAACAACTGATTTTACCAATCACTTTGACTTGATTTTAACTTCTGGGTGTACAAGTACACCTAATAAGGATATTTATAAATTTCTGATTGTAAAAAGTTACTATAAAATCGTTGAGTAAATTGTATAACTAGATCACTATGAAACCAGCTTTGTTGGGTAATTGAATTATAAGATTTTCTGATAAATCGGTTGTTGTATATTTATACTGATAAATATTGTTAATCGAAGAACGGTGTGTTGGGAACCGTAATACTTGTATTTTGGAAAAGAGAAAATTGATGATCTAACGGTAACTTGTTGGCTTTTATTAACGAATAAAAGTTCACGTTGACAAAATATGCTTAATTAAGTCATCGTGAACTGTCGTTTGTTCGTTGGCAATCTGTGCTCGGGAACGATGATACGTAATACCTAATGAAGAATAAAATCTTTGTAGATGTGTTTCTGCTAATAGACCAGGAATCACTGGTTTTGGTATTTGTTTTTGAAACTTTTGTATTACCTACTTCTAGAATCATCAGTATATTAAGTCTCGAATATCTAAAAATAACAGTTGATAACTTGAACAAAACTCTTGCTAACTAAGGTCTAACTTGTAAAAAAGGAAATATATATTTCCTTTTTTACAAATAAGATAATAAGACCTATATTTCCACACAGCACTGTGTTTCACGATGATTACAAAATTCGTATGAGATGGCGTAATATAATTTCAGTTATGTGCAAGAGAGATAAATCGAGTGCTAAATGGTCTGGAACCAAAAGGTACGAAGTCAGTGGCAAATTTGTTTCCATTGAATTTTTTTACGGAAAGCACTTCTACTGTTATATTATTTTTTCTATGGTGGAAACTATCTCCTTCCTAAACAAGTTTTTAGGTTCCGCTACCTATAAATTTCGTGCAATACAAGTTACAATACAATACTGACAGTTGTATTTAAAAATAGGAAAGTAATAAATGAGAACCCATAAGATAAAACATTACAGCAAGCTTTCAAATTACCTAAAACTAGGTTGGGATAAAAACAAAATAAGATCTACAAAAATCAATCAAATAAGAGTAATATTAATCACAGGGAGAATAATAATATTTATGTAGAGAAAGGCAAAATTGTAGATGGAGACGAGGGTATATTTAGAAATTTCAAAATTCAAAGTATGAAAGGGGATGAGGTTTATAAATATTTAGGATACCCGTAATCGAATAGATTAGATCACACTAGTATTAAAAATGATATTAGGATTAAATTTCAAACTAGGATCAGAAAAATTTTAAAATGCAATCTATCTGCTAAAAATTTAGTAAAAGCAATAAATACTTGGGCAATACCTCTACTAACGTACTCATTTGGCATAATTAAATGGTCCAATACAGATTTAGACAGTTTAGAACGATTAATTAGAACTACGTTAACAAAATTTAATTGCCATCATCCAAATTCAGCTATAGAACGAATTAATTTACCTAGAAATTTAGGAGGTAGGGGTGTAGTCAAAATAACATCTTTGAAACACAATCAGGTAGAAATGAGAAATTTTTTCCATAGGAAAGCTAATAGCTCAGAAATGCACAAAATAATTTGCAAGGCAGATAGAAATATTACACCTTTAAATTTATATGACGAGAATGCCAACATTCTTATAAATACTAACCAGGAATTATTAGATTCCTGGTCAAATAAAATTATTCACGCAAAACAATTCAATTATCTCAACCAAACGTATGTTGACAAACTTTCGTCAAACAAATGGTTGAGTATTGGAGAGTTGAGCGCAGAAATAGAAGGATTTATGCTTGCCATTCAAGATAGAGTCATTAATACTAAAAATTATAGAAAGCATATAATCAAAGATATAAATCAAATTGATGATTTATGTAGAAAATGTTTGGCTTTTCCCGAAACTATAGAACATATTATATCGGGATGTTCTATATTAGCGCCTTCCGAGTATACATTTAGGCACAATCAGGTTTTAAAAATAATTCACCAAAGTTTGGTAATTAAACATAACTTGATTGACTGCCGTAATATAGTACCATATTATGAAGATGAACCAAATTCATTTTTAGAAAATGAATTTTATAAAATACTAGCTGATCCGGCGAACTTCGTACCGCCTCAGAATCAAAAACTGTTGTCAACTTATTAGCTGAATTGATCTAAATTGTTTCTCCCTGCGTATACCATACCTTGATCTAAATTGTTTCTCCCTGCGTATCCTTTCCCCTCTCGCGTTCCCTCTCCCTCTCCCCACTCCACTTCTCCCCTTCCCCGTCCCGCTAACCCCCCTTCCTGAGTTCCTTTCCCCCCTCCCTCCTCCCCCTCCCCCCTCCCCCCTCCCCCCTCCCCCCTCCCCCCTCCCCCTCCCCCTCCCCCTCCTCTCCCCTCCCCCTCCTCTCCCCTCCCCCTCCCCCCTCCCCCTCCCCCCCCCCCTTCCCCCTCTCCCCTCCCCCCTCCCACCCCCCCCTCCCCCGGTTCACTGTTCAATATTATACCCCTTACAATATTGCGGCAGTTCTTTCAAAATAGGAGAATTCGTTCCATACAAAATGTATGGGGAAAATAATTTTCTTCGGAGTGGAACACCTTTACTTTTAGGGGTATGAAAAATAGATGTTGGTCGATTCTCAGACCTACCAGATAAGCACACAAAATTTCATCAAAATTGGTCCAGCCGTTTCGGAGGAGTATGGTAACAAACACCGTGACACGAGAATTTTATATATTAGATATTATGATAAAACTATACTAACAGACAGAACAATTAGTCATAATAGACCTGATATAGTTTTACATGACAACATTAAAAAAATAACTTATATCATTGATGTAGCTATTCCAAATTCCTGTAATATTCAAAAAACTATTTCTGCAAAAATAAGAAAATACACAGATTTAGGAAATGAGATTAAAAGAATTTGGCATTCTCGGACTATAAAAATATTGCCATTTGTTATTTCGGCCACTGGCATAATACCTAGGAATCTGATTCAAAATTTAAGCATATTAGATTTGTCAAAGAATTTGTATATAAAAATGCAAAAATGCTACGGAGCCCATATTAATTCGGTCACTTTTAACTGTATCATACTTCGACTAAGAACTACCAACATTATCTTCACTTACTTGAAAGTGAAGAAAATGTTGTTGTTTAGTCGAAGTATGATACAGTTAAAAGTGACCGAATTAATATGGGCTCCGTAGCTTAATCGGTAGAGCTGTTTCCATGTAAGAAAAGGGTTCTGGGTTCGAGTCCCAGCGGAGCCAATATCTTTTCTGATTTTTCTGTCTCCAGATTTCGATTGAGTTTCGCTAATATTGTCTTCATTTAATTAAATAGAATAATAATATTTCAAACTGGGTTTAGACAGAAATATAGAAACGAAGTACTTGTATTTTTTAAATGTGGCCGTTCAATGTTAGAAATTCAAGAAACATGTTGTGTTTTTAAAGAGGCCGTGAAAATCACAGATAAAGTTCGCAAAGGCGCACAGATGGATTCCGGGGCTCGCGATCGGTGAGATTTCATCACAAAATCATTAAGGTTTGCTTTATCGTTCGCCTTTCCCTTGTTAACTAGTTTGACATTCACAATACTTTGGCAGTGAAGTACAGCGAAACAATTAAAACACAACGGACTTTTCTCATAGACTTTGTTATATTGTGTTATTATCCAATAACACAATATGTCCAATTCCAAATACATAGTTAATATTTCGTAATTATCACCACCACGACGTCGGTAATAATATAGGTTTTATTAAATAATTGAGTGTTTTTAGCGACGAAATTTCACCTTTTTAGTTTCCTAGTCTTAACCGGAAATAGTAAGCGAAAAACATTATAACACTACGGATAACTTTAATAGGAGTCGATTTAAGTAAACTACGGTAAGTTCCCTTTGCTTTAACAGAACCAAGATTTATTCACTTTTCCTTTACCTAATTTCAATGTTTCTCAGAAGCTCTCTCAGTTCTCAGTTTTCTCCCCTGATTTATGAGAACACGCAGATGTTCTTGCAACATTCATTTGTATCCTCTTTCGGAAACATTTTCAGAATTTCCAAATTTGCTACGCTAAATTTAAAAATAAAACTTCTTCTCCCGCGTTTTACTATTCCAAAAAAAACTTTGTTTTGTACTTCAAGGAGCAAAAAATCTTGCTTTAAATCTTAAATTTAAAAAAACTTTCTATAAAAACTTACTTTCCACTTCCTACAATTTTAACAAAACTTGCAGTTAAAAACCAGGTCCACGGGTTATTGCTGTTAGGCCCTGCGGGCGGTATTTGGTTCGACTTCATCCAGTTTAAGTGTTGGTGACCATTTTATAAATCCGATAGGAACTGGTTCCAAAAATAGCCGTTTCCTCGGATCCACTGTGATCCAGTGACAGCCTGTGATGGGGACAATGTAACCGCGACAGGCATATGTCGTGTATAGCCGCGTGATACTATTATTCACAACTAAGTATTAATGTCAATCTTTTCAAATTCGGAAAGATACTCAAATTTTCAAATCTGTAGTACTTATACCTGCCAGAGGCATGTCCTCATACGACCTGGCACCATCCTTTGACGAATACTTGAATTCGAAACCGAATTACATGGGTAGCTTTGATTGAAATTTCACGTACACAGATGTTAATGTGGCGCCGCGCGTACGGGGCGGCATCAGACATGAACTCGAAGCCGGGTTCTTAAATTTCAACCGCGCAGACGCAAGGCTATTAATACTGTTTGATGATGTTTCAAGTATAGACATTTTAAAAGGGTGCCATTCAATGTAACATTTTAATTTTATTTTTTATGTACCCAACAGGCAGAGGGTAAATAATAAGTAAATAATAATAACATCCGTCCAATAACGATGTATTTTTTTTTCAAGAATAAAACAATAACCTCCTGACTAACAAACGTGTTTTAAATTTTCGACAACTGATTAACAACCTTTTATAATATATTAATGGCTGTAAGCACATCAAATGTTAACCAATTTATTATTTATTTATTTATTTTCGGGAAATCTACAGTTTACATTTTTCCAGTTTGTACATGTTTGTATTACCAAAATAAAACCAATTATAGATTTCCTCCTTGTGACTTTACCTCTGATTAAACAGCATAATAAAATTAATAATAAAGGAATATGAGATCAAAAATTTTATAAAACAAAAGATTAAGTAAATAAAACTAAAATTTACATAAAACATAAAAATATCAATACATTGGTAACCATAAGAAGCCACGTTGTACATATAAATCAAATCATAACAGAATTAAAGTATAAACGATAGAAACATAGACACATAAAAAATTCATGAAACATTAGAGAAATACTCTTTTATGTACCCCTTATATTTGGTAAGCTCGGAATTGAAAATGTCCACCTTGATTATATGATATTGTAACTATTGCATAGTCTGTTCAGACAAGCATTTTGCTTACAGTTTGTCTTGCATTGATCAACCCTGAACAGGACAAAAGAGCGTGTTGTACGTGCAGGTATATTAAATTAAATTTTATTTAGCAACTCTGGGCATTAAATATTATTGTTAACTAATTTATACAGGAATATTGCATACATATGATGCCTTCGCACACTTAATGAATCAATTTTGCATAATTATTAAATCTTACGTATGACTTGTAACAAAGATATTTAAGGAATTTGTTTTGAATTGCTTCAATTTTGTTTGTATGGATTTTATAAAATGGAGACCATACAACTGACGCAAACTCCAAATGATTTCGTACGTAGGCAAAGTAGAGTTGCTTAATGACGTTACGATACGATACGATTGTACTACCCCAGCCAGGAGTACTCCTGTCCCGGGGAGACCGGTACACCAGGGGGCACTGATTTGTTAGGACTTGGAACACATGCTCTGAGGATAGGAAGGAGGTTGGAGTTTAATCGACCGGTATACATAGCAACCTAATAAGCCAATATTGGAAATTAGGATGGGCAGGAATAAAGGAATGGATTGAGCGTTATAATTTCGTTTTTGTTTTTGTCTTCCTCCTGTTTGCCTTTTCTCGGCTCTTCTTGGCTCTTCTTTCTTCTTCTTGGATCTTCTCGCCTCTCCTTGCCTTTTCTTGATTTTTCCCTTCTCTTCTCTGCTCTTCTCAGCTCTTCATGTATTTTCTTGTATCTTCATATTTCTTCATGTCTCTTCTGGGATCTTATCGTCTCTATTCGGTTCTTCTTGGTCCTTCTCGCCTCTTCCCAGATCCTCTCGCCCCTCCTTGGCTGTTCTTGTCTCTTCTTGGCCCTTTTAGGATCTTCTTATCTTTGCTTTTTATTTTAAGGATCTTCTAGTCTCTTCTTGGCTCTTAGTGTGTCTTCTCGCCTCTTCTTGGGTCTTCTGGACTCTTCTAGGCTCTACTTGGCTCTGCTCGGCTCTGCTCGGCCCTGCTTGGCTCTTCTTATCTCTTCTTTGCTTTCCTTGTCCCTTCTTGTCTCTTCCTGCTTCTTCTTGTTTCATGAGATCTTCTCGTCTCTTCTCGGCTCTTTGCATCTACTTATCTCTTCTTGTCTATTATTGTCCTTTCTTTTATGTTCTTGCCTCTTCTTATCTCCTCTTGTCACTTCTTATCTCCTTTTGTATCAGCTTGTCTTGTCTCTGATTATCTCTTTTCAAATATTCTCATCTCTTCTTCTTTCTTCCTGAATGTTCTTGTCTCTTTTTGGCTCTTCTTGGATCTTTTCATTACTTTCCGGTTCTGATTATTACCTCTTTTTCTCTTTGTAATATTGGCTCTTTATTGCTTTTTTTTGCACCTTTTTTTAAATTTTCACTCTTTGTTGGCTCGTCTCGGTCCCTCCTTCTTGCCTTTTCTTGTATCTTAGTGTTTATTCAAGTCTTTTCGTGTCTCTTCTTGCTTCGTCTTATCTCTTCTCGCTCCTTCTTGGTTGTATTTGGTGTTTCTTGCGACTTCTTGTAGAGTTTAATTCATATTTATACATGGCAACCTAATATGCCAATACTCGAACTAGGATAGGCAAGAATAAAGATTTTGATTGAGTGCTGTTTTCTAAGTTCTGTCATTTTTTTACCTCTTCTGGTATTTTATTGCTTATTCTTGCATCATTTTGCCTCTTTTTCGTCTATTTCAATCCACCCTAGTATCTGCTTACAAGTTCTTGCTTCTACTAGCCCCTTCTTCTGGCTTTAACTTGCTTCGTCACGCTTCCTTTTGCTTGAAGTGAAATATCACAAAACAGCGCTATGCAAATGTTATATTATTATTATTATTCTTGTTTTTTTTTTACACTCCTAATTTTGATTGGAACTCTAGTCTTCTTGCATCATCTTGACTTTTCTTCGTGTATGTTCTGTCATCTTCTTGAATATTCAAATCAGATAATCCAAAAGAGAACAAAGGAAATCATCCGAAGTGTAATAACCCGACTTAATTAGAGTTAACATTTGAGATAAAGATAAAAGATGTGAAAAGAACTTCTTCCAGATATTGACTGAAACCAAAAACCTGTAAAAACCTAAAAACCAAAAGCCTGAGAGAAAAAAAAATATTTGTTTATAATATGCACGTATGCACAAAGACAAAGAAGAAAATATTTGTTTATAATATGCACGTCAGAGGGGGAAAAGAATTTTCGAAAAGCTCGGACTGCGAGATGCATTCGATAAGTGCGAGTAACTCGACTAGTTTTTGTTGTGGAATATGTAGGTATCTCAAAACCACTAAGTACCTCATTGAAATAATATTGAAAGAATTTAACTTGTGTTTGCTTGTAAATAAACAAAATCCAATGATCCTGAAATCAATAAATTTAAATTTCTTTGACAGAAATTACGTTATTATTAGGTTAAAATAAACAGATTGTAGAAAACCATAAATAAAATTGTAATATGAGTGAGTCTTATCTTTAGATGTCTTCGTGTGATGAACTCCTTTGTGTCCTATGGAAACACTTACAAACCAAGGTCCATTTTTTAGTCGGTTTACAATGAATCCATTATTACCACTCGAACTGTTTATGTCGCGCTGAGCAAACATCTGCGCTTTGTGTAACTTTATCAAAAACGGGCAATATTTGAATACATTTTGAAACATATTTTTGAAAAATCACACATAACTTTCCAACGGAATGAGGTGAAATTAATTCGCGAAGACAAGCTAATTGCACTGATTCTAACACGTGTTCGTACCACTTGATCTCCGTAGAGTTGCTTAATGACGTTGATAATATTAAAAAGTTTTGTATTTCTTATGATAAAACCTAACATTTTAGCAGCTTTATTTGTGATTTGTTGAATATGTGAAGGTTATATTGTAGTTTACTATCAAGGGTTATTCCAAGATCACGAATATCTGAGACTGTTGCAATGTTGTTGTTATTTATCGAATAATTAAATAATGTTTTATTTTTATTTCTTGATTTCTTTTTGATGACATTTTGAGACATTTAGAAATAATTGATTTTGTTGGCAATAGGTAAATATATTGTTTAAATCATATTGTAAATTGATGCAATCGTTTAGACTTTTTATTGGCTTATATAGCTTGGCATCATCAGCAAATAATTCTGTTTCAGAGTATTTAACAACATTGACCAAATCATTGATATATAACAATGGTCCGAGATGAGAACCCTGTTGGATCCCAGAGGAAATTTCACTAAAATCTGATTCGAAGCCCTTTATTTCTACTGCCTGTGCTCTCTATTAAGACCCTAAGTAATATAAAATAACAATAACAACGAAAACAAGAGACTTTAAAGTTTGGGTCAAGTGAAGTCAGGTGAAACAAGAGATTTGAGAAATTTTATAAGGTTATGGACGCCATTGCTAAATATGTCCCGATTCTTACCCTTCAGTGGATGTTATAAGTCGCACAAGAGGTTGCAAGTTGCAAGAAGATAGAGTTGGTTCTTTGAAAAGGAATTTTGGAAGGAAGGAGAAAATTAATTATAATTCATTATTTTTAAGAATTTATGTGTTTAGTTGAAATTTTATTTGTATTTCCTTGTTAAGTCACAAGTATGTTTTTTGGTTTAATATTGGATCGGTAACACGGTTCAAGCCAATTTTTCGGAATATTAAAATTTATAATCGTCTTCCGAATCTCATATCAATTTAACAATTCACATATTTACGATATAATTCAAAGTAACTTATGAACCACCACCTCGTTTTTTGGAATGAATAGGGAGAAATCGCTATAATTTTGCTTATTCGTAATGTCTTCAATTTTCCCAATTCCTAACACAACTCGGCGTGAAAGTTCCCCTTAATCGCCCCCAATTTTATCTCTGATCATCTTAACCTTCATACAATAAGACACTCCTTTCATTAAAACAAATTAACTATGTACCATTCCCTTACATAATTTTGCTTGTTCCTTTTTCTTCATATAACAATATAATAATATTTTATAATAAGACAATAAATTAATACTTTGAGGTAAACTCATTTTTGCTTTAAAGCATCAAAAGTAATAAAATTTTTATTTCTATTATGAATTATTCACAGCAACTGTAATTTGACCTATGTAAATAAAACACAATGTAAAATTTAATAAGGCACTTAATCAAGTTTGTTGCAAATATGACACAATTTGCGTTTAACAAAACAAGCAATAATTATTCGAAATGCCTGTCGGTTTCATTAACAATAATGTCATAAAATGTATAATTTACTATTTGTACAATAAAAAAGATTTACATCATTATTGTTGCGATTCGCCTGCATCACTGTCAAATGAGAGTTATTTATAATACTATTTGATGCAATGTTTGTTCATTCTGCCACATTGTTGGCATATAAATCATTACAGTCAGGTCTATAAAATAACCTCTATTTATGCAGAGTATGAATCTAATAACACTAAAGTGGGTTCAAAGAGGTTCATTATTTGTTTGTTCAATGTAGATAATCCTTTATCAGTCTGGTAAGGAAATAGTTTTCTATTCAGAGCCATAAATTTTAGAAGCTTTGTAGAAGACATTTTAGATTTCCGTGAAAATTGCAAATTCCTCCGTTGAAAATCTATGAAAGAATCTTTGTAACGGTTGTAATGAAATAAAATACACAATTACTATTAACACCATTAGTCTTTATTTTGAGTAGATACAATCAATTTGCATTTCAATAAAAGTAAAACAGTACAAAACTTTATGGTACTTTACCCAAAGGAAACTACTCATTCACTCAACCGCTCGTTAAACCTTACAACAAAATAATTACGAGTATTTTTTTATCTCTGGGTTAGCTGACGTATTTTAGACCTGCTAGAGGTTTCACTGAAGCTGCGCGGGTAGACCAGGAAGGCAAACTTAAGTTTCTCGAGGTCTCACGTGACCTTATATCGGTCAGACCGTCTGTAAGCCTGAGCGGCGGGGTGCAACCTCTATCCAATATCATCCCTCGTCCCTTTATTAGTAATGGACGAAGCTATGCGAGAAAGAGAAGGTATTCGATATTGAATACTATACGCTCGAAATATTTAGATTTGCTACTACTTCTTATTTAGTCAGACGCTTTGCCCCTATTCAAATACATATTAACAACGGACACCGTAAAGCTCTTCGATACGTTGCCGAAAGAAGGAATTCTCGAATGCGGCACAATAACCTCAAAATTAATAGCGATAATTTCTTTTTTGTACATTTTTTTTTTCAAAATTGGCAAGAATGATAAAAAGAAATAAAGAAAAATAATGTGTGGCCGTTAAAATAATAAAAACCGACGTGGAAACTTTTGAAAAGAAAGTTCGCCTGTTTAGAGAGCCTCGGTGCAATAAAGGGTTGGGAACAAAGGAAAAGTTAAGACGTTTACCTAATTAATGCTGCCATAGGCGCAATAGAGACCCCATTCAATTAGGCAACCTAATCGCCGGGGTCTACTTTAAATAATATTAAGGTAGGTTTCTTAGAGATAGCTCTTAATTTTAAGAAATAATATTGTACCTGTCTTTGGATACTTTAATGTAAAATATAAAATCTTTCTCTTTTTACATTAACTCAGGAGGCTCTGAGGAAAATAATTTCCCTCGAGGCCTATATCATCTGAGATGCTGTATGGAGGGTCTTTTTGAGGAGAGGAAGGAACGAACATTGGTCTTGAATAGACCCACGTTGTAGGAAGGAGGAATACAGAGGCCGGCAAATCATTCCACAGCCGGCTGTTGAACTCAAGAATGAGTCAAAAAAGTGACCCGTTCTCATGTGACAATTTTTAAAGTCAACCGTGTACATATGTTGAGCGCGCATTTGGCGTGTTTCCCGACTATGCACCGGTGTCGGGGGGATCAATGACGCTAATTCCTCGGAGCATCTTTCATTGATATACCGGTAGAACAAGGATAGCATTCCCAGCCGACGCGACGCCTGTTTGATAAAAAATAAACTAAAATATTTAAAAAATACATTCCATAGGAAACAAAAAAGAGGGCGAGAAAATCAATTTTGGTTGGGGGGGGGAAATAGGTAAGAAAGGTGGGGTATAAGTAAATGATGGCAAGGGAAAGACGAACATATATTTAAACAAACTAAAATAATTATAAAATTAGAGTACATAGAAAGCTCAGAAGAGGGAGAGAAAACATTAATTTTGGTTTGGAGGAGGGAGATAGGTAAGAAAGGGGGGGAGGGGTGGGGGTAAAAGTAAATAATGGAAAGGGAAAAATTGGACTTGGAATAAATAAAAATTGAAATTGGACAAATAAATAAAAATTGAAATTGGACTTTCGATATATCTTAGATTTATTTTAAGTAGTGCATATCTTTCCAGAAGTACATCAATAACCAAAGATTTATGAATAGAGTGATCTTACATTATGATTATGGCCACCGTGTTCGGGAGTAAGGATCTCGACTAGCGATTCGGAGGCCGTGGGTTCCGGCACGGGCAAGTAAATTTTTTTTGATTGTTTTGTGTTATTTCACAATTTAATTACTTAATATAAGGTATATATGAGGCAATACCCAGAGTTGAAGAAACTCCAAGTATCGCCCTCGTATAAGACCACCATTAAAATCGAAACGTTATATTAGAACAAGGAAATCCCACCTAACTGACGTCTTTGCTTTAAAGATTGCAATCCATTTGAAGATAGGCGAATTTCTCAAACCACCCAGCTTAAACAAACTCTATGTTATGCCTTTATAATAATAAAATTCTAATTAAAATATTATTTATTTTCCATCTTTTTTAGTAAAATGTCTATTTAAATAATACTATTTATCATTATGTATCTAAAAACCTTGAAAACCTTTATAAAAAAAGCAAAAAAAATGTTCTCTATTTAGGAAATAAAAATGCATCGTTTGAAATTTATTTTAATTAAATTTTCCATAAATAATTACCAACTCCAGTCTTGCCTCTATTTTCCTTCATTTAATTATTTCTAACATTTCAGCCGGTCATTTATTTCGATTAACAATAATTTGTCCCGGAGTACGCTATTTCGCGAGTATCAAATAAAATAGAAATTTTCACACAAAAGTTACGGACCGTAAAGTTCTACAGGAAGGGTCGTTAACAGGAAAAATCCAAAGTTTTTAATGGCACCGGTATAATATTCCACCGAAATTTACCACGATAAAATGAGCTAGGCTCAAATTAAAAACATTATGAACACATGCGGATTTTATCAACAAAAATAGGCACATGAAGTATGAATAATATAGCTTCAATTAAGAGTCAACAGAGGAATGTGTTCGTCACGTTTTAGCCCAACAATTTATTTAAATTGTGTAGTTTATTAAACATTACTGTAGGTACCTAATATATTATATTATACAACATGGTGTCCGGTAAGTACTGGATAAGCGCCCTAGAGGTGATTTACCCACGAAAACGGCGCTATAGAAATGATCCAGACATTATAACCTTTCAACGGTTGACGGGGAACTATTTTCAAAACCATTCTCGGAAACCATATTTCCATAACCATTTTCGGAACGGCCGACCGTAATATCTATCATCGTGATTTATTTTTAGGGCATTATGCCGTGTTGCGCTACCTCATTATTGAGAATTAATTTCCACGGTTTGTGAGTTAATTAGACGTTTTCGAAGATTTCCAAAATTTTAATCCTTGCTCACACTTTTTAGTATCGCGGTTATAATTTTTTCAATCTGTGAGCAAGGGTGCCAATTTTAGGAAAATTTGAAAAAAGTTCAATTAAGGCGTCGGGTGGGAATGCTATCCTTGTTCTACCGGTATTACAATGGAAGATGCTCCGAGGAACTAGCATCATTGATCCCTTCGGCACCGGTGCATAGTCGGAAAACACGCCAAACGCGTGCCCAACATTTGTGCACAGTTGACATTTGTCACATGAGAACAGGTCGTTTCTTCGACTCGTTCTTGTGTTCAACAGCTCGGCTGTGGAATGATTTACCGGCCTCTTAGTTTCCTCCTTCCTACAACATGGGTCTCTTCAAGACCAATGTTCATTCCTTCCTCTCCTCAAAAAGACCCTCCACACAGCTTTCCACATGACATAGGCCCTGAGGGAAATTATTTTCCTCAGGGCCTCCTGTGTGGAGTTTATGTAAAAAAAAAATTATCTTGGAAATCGTGGAACTATTAAACATTTTTAAGTAAAAGTTTAATAAGTTTATTAAAAGAAAATAACTTAGTTTACATCACTTTATTTTTTTATATTTTATACTATCAACATGTTTCGTGAACCATGTTCACTTCTTCAGGAATAAAAGTATACTAAAGTTAAAAAATTAATTATAGATTACATATGGAGAGAAGAAATTGAAGGAGGGGGAAGGGTTGACAATGGTGGGAGTTTCGAAGAATTAAAAAGTGGTTATAAAAAACGAAACGTCATTAAACTTCAACTTAAATTCTTACATATGGAATTAGCAAGTTTATTACACCCAGTGGAATGGGACTTGTTTGATGATCAAGTTAGATCTACTGCAAGTATCAAAGCATACAAAAAGAAACTTATTCTAGACAAAAAAATAAAAAAATTGTGTGATAATAATAAAAAACTAAATCCGGAAGCATTAAAAACTGAAATAAATCAATATAAATTCCATAATCGAGTGATTAACATGTCTAATCATGAGTTCGCGGAGGAAGAGCTAAAATTATTAAATAAAGGACTTAATCATAACTTGCATTACAGTTCAAAAGTTAAAAATAAGTTAGAACTGGAGTTATTAGCAGTGGATTTGGACAATGCGCTAAATAAACAACCTAAATCATTCCATTATAAATGTGCCGAAGTGATAAAAAACATTAACATGAAAACAGTTTCGAATCGTGATAAAAACCAAAGTATTAACGCGAACTTAAATATTGCTAAGAATATTTCAAAAATTGTGAAGGAAGAAAATTTAATCGTTACAAAGGCTGATAAAGGGAACAGTGTTATTATTATGGATAGAGGTGATTACATAACCAAGACTATGGACTTTCTGCAAGGAGACAATTTCGAAATTATCCATATTAACCTAATAAATAAGTGTCAAGACCTCTTGAAACAAGCAGTAAAAAAATTGTAAAAGTGACATTTTTGTAAAGTTGAAAAATGATAAAAAATTTATTTTAAGTAACGCACAGATTCCTAAGCTTTATAGTCTGTTAAAAATACATAAATTGAATAAACCAATTAGGCCAGTCGTTTCTAATTGTAATGCCCCAACTTTCAAAGTAGCATCAACATTAAATAATGTAATAATTATTAATTATTAATACTAATGTATTCCAACCAACATACACCGTTAAGAATTCGTTAGAATTGGTTAATTATTTAAAGGATTTGGAAATCCCTAACCATGCTATGTTGGTTTCTTTCGATATAGTTAATTTATTTCCAAGTATTCCAATAGAAGAGAGTAAAACCATTATAAATAATTTGTTAAATTCTTCAACTTTGCCGAAAGACCTAATTCATGATTTTACTTTATTATTTGATGTTATTTTTAAACAGAATTACTTTCAATTTAATAATACAATATTTAAACAAAAGGATGGCTTAGCTATGGGAAGTAGTACGAGTCCTTTGATTGCAGATATTTTTGTTAATAATTTAGAAAATAAGATTTTTAATAGCGGTGCGTTATTACTTAAAAATGTGTATTGTTGGAAAAGATATGTTGACAATATATTTTGCATTTGGTTAGGTACAGAAAGACAATTGAACATGTTCTTAATTTTTTTTAAATAAATTACATAAAAACATTAAATTTACACTGGAAACTGGTAAAGATAAGAGTTTAATTTTTTTAGATTTAAATTTAACATTAACAGGTACAAAAATAGATTTCAATATTTTCCGTAAAGATACGTATACTGATATTGTTATACATAATTCTTCAAATCATCCCTTTTCTCAAAAACTAGCGGCTTTCCACTCTATGACTAATAGACTAATTACAATTCCTTTGTCAGCTCTTAACTATAATTTTGAATTAAATCTCATAAAGCAAATAGCAATTAATAATGGCTATTGTACTAATTTGATAGATGAAATACTAAATAAAAAAATTAAACAGAATTTTTTCAAATTATATATTTACCCTATTTCTAAAGATAACAATAAACATTGGCGTAGAATTTTATTTGTCGACAACGATACGTCAAAAATTATTAGTAAAAATATTCCCGGTACTATTCAACCAGCGTTTTACACAAATAACAAATTGAAGAAATATATACTCAACAATAAAGATAGCGAAATTAAAACAAAAAAATCAGGGGTTTACAAACTCAATTGTAATGATTGTAGTTCGTTTTATATAGGTAGAACTTATAGAAACTTTGAGATTAGGGTTAAAGAGTACCTCAGAGCACTAAATGGCAATAGCGATTCTGAGTTCGCAGACCATTTAAAATATGATCATAGCTTTGACATAAATTCAGGTCTTCAAATATTACACACAGGATATAAAACATCGCAAATCAATAATTTAGAAATTTTAGAAATAAGAAAAAATGTAAATTCCAAAGCTGACATTTAATAAGCAAAAAAAAATTTGTTAACCCTGTTTTAAATATCTTCCCACTTAACCGGCCTTTTACTTCTAATAGCTTGGTAATCCCCAATTCTTCGAAACTCCCACCATTGTCAACCCTTCCCCCTCCTTCAATTTCTTCTCTCCATATGTAATCTATAATTATTTTTTTAACTTTAGTATACTTTTATTCCTGAAGAAGTGAACATGGTTCACGAAACATGTTGATAGTATAAAATATAAAAAAATAAAGTGATGTAAACTAAGTTATTTTTTTTTAATAAATAAATAATGACATCACAAAGTAACAAACTTTTAGAAGAAGTTTTCTTCGAAAAATTAAGTTTAATAAGTATGTACATTTGTTTTACACGCTAAGCTCCCTTAAAATAATTTCCCTCAGGGATTATGTTATCTTTGGGGATGCTGTTTCGAGAGTCTTTTAACGAAATAAAGTATAGTAGGTCTTGGTAAGGAAAAATGTATGAGGAGTGCTTAAGAAGAAGTGGATCAGCGTGTCCAGGAGTGGTAGACATATGAATCCACTCCATCCACTGCGGTGCAGGGCGATGGGTCAAGAGAGTTTGGCTCGAGATGGTCTCCCTCAATCAGCCTCTTCTAATCCTGCCTGCCAAATAGTAAGTGGGCAGGATTAGGACCATCCACCGCCAAGACCACGATAAAACTCTCTCCATGAACCCGGGCACCAGAACTAAGTCTCTAAACGCAGCCAACTTGAATAAATCTGTGGCCGAGGTGTTGGTTATCCAATGAATGGTTCCAAGGGCGATACCCATACCCGCCTCCCAAAATAGCTATTTATATTTCATTTTAAGAACGCCTTTGGATTCCCCATCTACGGTTTAAAGGTTATACACTACTTTTCGGTACCCTGTGTAGTAATGACAAAGAAATAAAAATTTAAGAGCAACGTCTCGTACAGTTTAGTTAAAAAAATATCAGAAAACATTTTTAAATTTCCAAATTTATTGGGGTTGACATTATCCGTACATATGTTGTTGTTTTTCTTCATTTCTTGTGAAGTTAGATGGAAAAGCAGTCAACATGAGCAAAACCACCTTCAATCTATTTACACTTCAAAACTCTGATAAACAAATAAAATACATTTCAGCTGCTCGTTAAATACAATTTTCCGAAAATAACAACTCGAACAGAGAAAAGACAAACGAAATAGCATAGCACTCGGAGTTAAAACTGCACAACATAATATTACACATCATTTTAACAATGCAGTGCGACAATTCAAGCCAACAGCTTTTGTGTTTATAACCCAAAGTTCTTTTGCATATTAATGTGTTGTTTATGAAAACAACAATCAAATTTAACGTATTGTTTATTTTTAATCTCATTAATTATTCAGATTAAGGTTCATTGTCGCTGAAATTGGAATAAACATACACTTTAACAACAGGATGATGTTTATTAAGTTGAGTTACTAATATACAAGTTTAAATATTAATATTTATTGAGCGCTTTTATAATTTCCGTCACGATTCACGGTAACGGTACCGTGACGGCAAAAAGGCAATAAATATACGTTCCTTATAGCTAAAATGCGGTAGCTCTTTTTTGCACATTAAACAATGGTGAGACAAATGATGAGACACACAAATAATGTGTGACTGTTTCCTCAAAAGTAATATTTTTTGCGACGGGAATTGCGTTTCATTTTCTTTATACGTATGAGGGATATGTATGATAATGATTGCATGTTTCCTTTGGGGGGGTGCAGATTTACGTTCGCCGCTTGTCTCATTTTCGACTGTTGTTATTTAGTGTGTACAAAAGAGGTGCAGCATTACATATTTAAGAACAAAAGCAAAACCATCAGTCCATTGTCATTCGACGTTTTTCAATTTTTGGAATTCACTCACACTTCAATATTATCCTTGTAACTATATTCGTGTTATTATGTGTGTATGAAAAAGATGCAAGAAAATGATGACTTTTTTTTTGGAGGAAACAGACCTTGTGAAAAAAACCCATAAACTTACCTTTTTAACATTGTGTATCTCATCTTTTGAAAGGGCTGTTGTGCATTATTGTGAAGAAACGTATATTTGCTTTTTGAAGTGAAACTTCTTTTGCCACGTTAGTGATTTGAAATTTGGATGAAACGGAAATGCGTCACTAAAATTTATTACATGACGCATCCTCGGTTCTAATATAATGCTATGAATTCACAACTCTGCGCGAGCGTCCGGTAGCGCAGCGGTATAGAGCGTCGAAAATGTCAGCGGCAATTTGATTCCTATGAAACCGAAAAAAATAAACATTTTTATTTTAGTAAATCAATATCCAATCTTCAAACCGCTTTAAAATAAACAGGCAAAAGAAAAAAATGCGACATCTACCGACTTTCTAGTTTCACTTCTACCACGTGTAAATTACATACTCTGATTTTTTTATGTCATCGCGGTTTTGTAAACGTGAATCGTCCGGTAATAATAACAACGTTTATTAGATTTTGAATCGAAATTAAGTTGTCTAACTTGGTAGGGTTAGTTTGGGAGAACACGTTGTTTGAAATCTCATTTATTTTGTTATTTCACTAAATCTTAATGGTTTTTTTGCTTGTTGTACTGAAAACTGTCTTGAAATACTACTATTAAAGTAAGATGTAATAGAATTTGAGGAATCTCAAGAAATTAAATGAATAAGGCGATCAATCCAAACTAAAATTGTTTCAAAAAATCTTTTCCCTCAGTAAAATAAGATTTTGTAATGTTCAGGATAATCAATTTGAAGCATATCAAAATTTGTAAGCAAGGGATTTGAAAGGGCAAGTTGAATTTTCATAATAATTTTATCTTGCTTATGATATTATATAAATCTGAAAGACAAGATTTTTACGAGACTCGAACATTTTTTGATAAAATAGATCGGAGAAAGAGTTTGTGACATCGAAATATGATAATAGTTAATTATTATAACTGCATAGGTTTGGCTTCATCCTAGGGTAATCCCAAACCAGAGAAAGATTTTAGACAAACGAGATGGAGAATTCTGTCGTCGGGATTAAGTTTAATATTACCAACATTTGTGTCATTTGTTTTACTGGTTTATTATTGGTATGATTGTTTGCTTAGTTAATCATCATGTTGTGTTATATATCAGATAAATTGTTCCGTGGAAGGAAATAACTGACACAGGTGTACTTTCCATCACACCGCCTCTTATACCGCCAACCCTCGGTTGTGCAAAGAGGAAGACGATCGTGAACAATGGCACAATTAAAGCAAAATATCCAAATACTCATACAGCAAAATGTCCAAAGTCGGGCCAATAGTCAGAATAACAGAAGGATATGTATGATACGATTTATGACTGTGAATAAAGGAGTATGTGCGAAAAACAAGTTTTTTTTTGGTCCATTCGTCAGTTAGTTGATTAATCAAGATCGAGAATTTTAACCTTCAAGTGGTCAAGCAGCGTCGGAACAACCGCATACGTTTCCCCTTTTCCCGCTTTTATGCATCACATTCATCTATTCTTTCATTGAACCTGAGATAGATATCTTTTTCTATCAAACGAAACAATTAATATACTTCTTCAATCTTTGGTAATTTACTTTGTGGCATCATTTTTAATTAAATGAAAACAAATCACTTTTTTTAGCACCACTATTTAAATAAAATTATCAAATTGAATAATACTTTCCATGATTTCGATTAAATAGTGGTGTTTTACAAAGTAATTTGTTTTCATTTAATTAATATACTCTTCATTCTTTTCACATTTACTAAACACATTTTAATTTAAATAAAACTTTCAATTTGCGCACATAAAATTAGCTTTAGAACTCCGTAGGTCGATAAGACTGCATTTGTTGATATGAAAGCCCGCCGGAAGGTTCAATATAATTTAAGCGACAATCCGCACAATTCAACAATATATTCAACAATTCAACACTAGCTATTGAGTCAAAGTATGTTCTAATTTTATGAAACCTGATTTGGTTTCGCAAGCACAGCATCATAACATACTCATCATTCAACGGCCACATAACCAGAATCTGTTGAAACTGCTTTGTTCTCCTTCCAACCATTCAATCCGAGAAAACATTTCCGTGCGGCGAAAACTAATATTTTATCTGTTTTTCATTCAAAGAAACTACTCACGAACATGCTGTACTTAACATTCTAAAATTCAAATTCGAAAAGAAAACACGAGCACATTGTGCAGTTAAATTTAACGGCGCTATTCATAAAGTGAAATAGGCCACGCTCGATTAACCGAGAATATCTCAGATTCCCGGATAAAAACAAACGTCGAAAGTTGGCACATTCCTTCAAAGACAAAATTACAAATCTTGGAACTCAAGACATCACTTCGAAGTTGAGAAATCGATTGGACTGGATAGAGTTTTCGATACGAATTTGGCCCGGTAACATTTTTATTAGATTGACCGTGGAGTCGAAATACTCGTACCTGGAAAGTGCACTCACCTAGATTTCGTTCGTCTAATAATTTATTCAGTCTCGAAAGGTTATCTTGCAAGCTTTGAAAATCTTCCGTTTTGATGACCTTCGAAAATCGGTAACCAATTGAATCTGAATTCTCTTCTTGGTCACCACTAAAATAGGTAAAAAGGTTTTTTACCACATTTAGAAAGATGAACTCCCGAAAATATTGGCATACGAGAGTTATAAATTTAATTTAATATATTTAGTGTATAAAAGTCACCAAACGCAGGGAATCTTTTGTTTTTTTTTACATTAGCTCCACACAGAAGGCTCTGAAGAAAAAAAATCCCTCAAGGTCTAGGTCATCTTTGGGGATACTGCGTGGAGGGTCTTTTAAGGAAAATGAAAGAAAGGAAGTTCTGGGAAGGAAAATGGTATGAGGGGTGGATAGGAATCTTAGGATCAATGTGTTTACGATTGACGGACATATGAATCCATTCCTCCTACTGCGGTGCAAGTCGATAGGTTGAAAGAGTCTGACTAGAGAGGTTTAAAGGTATCCGTAACCAGTCTCTCCCAGCCGTCCAAATAGTAGGGGGCAAACGCATTCACCGCCAAGACCTGGACAGACCTCACCCCATGCGGGTCACCAAACTTAGCGATCTCTTCTTGGAGAGACCTGGGTGGCAGGGTTGTTAGTTATCGAATAAATGGTTCCCGGGCGGTGGCACCCGTACCCTGATTGTAACTAATGCCTCCCAAATTATAACTAATGCATGTTTATATTGTTCAAATCTTCCCTGGTTTTACAATTTCGGAATAAAATCATCAACATAGGTAGGTACTCTTAAAGCTTTTGGCAGATGAATTGATACTGAAAACGTTACGCGTTAGAGAAGAAATATATATTTTATAATGTGCAATATATTATTCCAAAGATATTGAAAAAACAACGCCCTGTATCTGAAAACGAAACTATGTTATTGTCAAAATTTTAATAATGTTTCAATATTCAGAGAAACTGAGTTGTTTTGATGTCCGAGGAAAGTAAAAATAGCCCCATAGAGGCGAGCACTTTTCCTAAACGTTTTCGGAAACGAAAAAACAGTCATGTTTGTTTAGAGCAAAATGAAAATAAATTCATACGGCGTGATGATGGATTGATGCGTTTTTGAAAAATGAACAAACATAAACGCAAGAAACAAAAATATTTTAAGTTCCTAAAACAGGACCATAATTTATTATTTTAAAGTAATTTTCTTCCGAATCTTTTTTGTTGAATTCACTTTCGGCATATTACACTAACAACCACGAAGATTTTAATAAAACTGTGCTCATAATTCAACTCGTATATGAATCGATCATCGAGTCGATTAGTCAGACATCTCCAAATACAGTTGTGAGATAATGAGGAGAGCAATATTTGCTCCATGAATGCTCTTCATGAATGAACTATTATTTAAACGTGTCTGTTTTTTACATAAATTTTTTTTTACATTAACTCCACACAGGAAGCCCTGAGGAAAATAATTACCCTCAGGACCTATGTCATCTGGAATGCTGTGTGAAGGGTCTTTTTGAGGAGAGGAAGGAATGAACATTGGTCTTGAAGAGACCCATGTTGTAGGAAGGAGGAAACACAGGGGCCGGCAAATCATTCCACAGCCGAGCTGTTGAACACAAGAACGAGTCGAAGAAACGACCCGTTCTCATGTGACAAATGTCAACCATGTGCAAATGTTGGGCACGCGTTTGGCGTGTTTCCCGACTATGCACCGGTGCCGAAGGGATCAATGATGCTAGTTCCTCGGAGCATCTTCCATTGTAATACCGGTAGAACAAGGATAGCATTCCCACCCGACGCCTGTGCTCTAAAGATTGCAATCCGTCTGTTAAGATGGGAGAATCTATCAAACGGAGCGCCCGTTTCTGCACAGAGTCGGGGGTATTTTTCATGTATTTTGGAGTTCCAGACCAGAGGTGGCTGCCAAATCAACCGTGGGGTGCACTTGTGATTCGTACAAGGTTAGCAGTTGTGTACTATTAAAGCATCTGCAGGCCCTATACAGTACGCCCAGTTTCTGGGAGGCTAACTTTACTCTGGCTTCGATGGAGCCCCATACTTGAGCTGGTCACTTAGGGTCACCAAGCATATCAATGGAGGGCCTGTTCGGAAGATTGCTTCCGTTGAAAGAGACTAGATTTTCATTTCGATCCCTTTTAGACGTAATCAGACAAGATTGGGTCTTTGAAACATTAAATTCAACGAGATTAGTTTTACGCCAAGAGAAAACACTCTCGAGGTAACCGTCCATTCTTTGCTTCAAAGCCCTACGAGCTGTTGGAGTTTGTGAGCCCTTTGGGGGCTTATCAAAGAAAAAGCTATCATGAACTGTACTGTCATCCGCGTAACAATGAATCGGTGCACATGACAAAAGGTCGTTGATGTGCAACAAAAACAAAGTCGGAGACAGAACCGATCCCTGATGTTTATTTTACATTTATCGAGTGTGAGGAAGAGGTGAAACCATCGGCTACCGTCTGAATCGATCTCTCCCTCAAGAAGTCGGCAATCCACGTACACAAGGATGCGGGAAGTCCGTAAGAAGGCAGTTTGTTGACAAGTCCTCGGTGCCAAACCCGGTCAAAGGCCTTGGAAATGTCCAGTTCAACCGTTTGGGTCTCACCAAAACGTTCCAGGCATCGCCCCTAAACATGCGTCACATACGCGAGAAGATCACCGCACGAGCGGTTCCTCCGGAATCCGAATTGACGGTCGTTAATAATTTTGTTCTTCTCGAGGTATGTGAGCAGTTTGTCGTTGATCACACGTTCCATCACCTTAGACAGAATCAGTTCTCTATGATCGCTATGGGGCGGTAGTTGGCCGGGTTGGAGCGGTCACCCTTCTTTGGAACAGGTGGATAACCGCCTTTTCCCAACCAGAGGGCACAGAGCCAGTCTTCAGGGACATTTTAAAAAGCTTCGTCAAAAGTGGAGCTATTTCTGCAGCGCACCTCTGCAGTACCAGGGCAGGTATTCCGTCAGGCCCACTAGCTTTATTAACAACAAGCCCTCGTAAAACATGGAGTACTTCCCGATGCCGGATCCTCAGCTTTTTCATACGAAAACCGCAGTGAGGAACCGACGTCGGGATAGCACCTTAGTCATCGAGGGTTGAGTTATCCGCAAACATATAAAACGTGACATAACACCAAGAAAACATCAAGATTTTTTAAAAATTCACTAGAAGTTTTTCTTTATTTTTATTGATTTGTTGAGTAATTTAAGTATTGTGTACAGATAGAAGGAACATTTTTACGTATAACTGTATACTCAACTCGGATTTCATTTTTTCGGAAATGTCTGACTAATCAACTGAACGATTTTACGAGTATAATATTTACAAGTATAGTAAAAATTTCTGTGGATATTTAAATAAAACTACATCTGTATCAATAGATAATATCTTAAATCTAAAAAATTAATCGATGCATTACTGCCCACCTCTAATGTGAATAACTATTTTATATTTATTCACTTTATTATATTTAACACTTACTTCAATAAATATTATGTGAGAGAGGTTTTAGGGTGGCACACCTGTTTCCGGCCATACAAGAGCGAGACAGGTGATCCCGCATATAAAAGGAGATGCAGGCCTCTCCTCACTCTCTTTTTCCAACCGCCAACACGTTAGTTAGGACGTATTTATAGCCATTACTTATAATAAATATCCATATCGCCAATACGCGCATTATTTATAAATAACCTCGCCTACACTCGAGTCTGTATTTAACAGTGGCGCAGCCTACGGTACACGATTCTGCACAATACGGCAGATCGCGTAAAGAATCGACGCGCAAAAAAATTTGGCACAAAAATTTGGCAAAAATACGCGGTAACATTATTATTTCGGGTCGGTAAGAAGGCCGGACCGAAATTATTCCAACACTTCACTGCAAGGAGTGAAGTGCAAGAAGACACTGGAGCCAGCCAGCTTTTCGGAAGGGGGAAGCACGGGAGGTCCAGCGTCAATCGACATCTCTGAGGGTCAAGGATCGGAGATCCAGGTCGCAGGAGTGATCTGGGGTAGCCATCGGTGTTACTGTGTGACGGGTCTGGAAGGAGCCATCAATTCACAGGGTCAAGGAGCAGTTTCCGGAGCAGGGTCCAGGGAGCAGACGGCAGAAGAAGAAGCCTCATTGGGAAGTTTTTGTTTTTTCTGTTTTCTTTCTCTCTATTTGGGTACCTTCTGGGCATTGGGAACATGGAGTCTCGAGGATTGGAGTCCTTCAGTTTGCGTGACGGGAACTGGGAGAACTTCAAGGTCCGCCTCGGACAATTTCTCCTCGTGAATGATGAAAAGTTTGCATCGGATGATAAAAAAAGGGCTATTTTCCTGAATGCATTGAAAGATGATTGTTTTTCCTTATTGGTTAATTTGTGCATTCCTAAAAAGGTAACAGATATTAAGTTAGAAGATTTGATATCTAAACTTGATGAGTATTGTTGTTCAACGAAATGTTTTTTTGAAGAGAGATCTAAGTTTTACAGTGCTAAACAAAGAAATGACGAATCAATCCGTGAGTTTGCAGTGCGGTTAAAGTCTCTTTCTACTAATTGCAAATTTGGGAATAGTTTATCAGTAAATTTAAGGGATTTCTTTGTTTTGGGTTGTAAACCAGGAAAGGTAAGGGAAAAATTATTTCTCGAGGGTGAATTATACTCGTTCGAAAAATGTTTACAAGTCGCCGAGTGCATTGACCTCGTAGCTTCAACTCAAGCGCAGTCCCGAGTTGATAATACGGTTTACGCTAATGTACAGCTCAAGGCCGGTCGACTCTCTTTTAATAATTCGCGTGTGAAAGACAGAGACGTGAAGCGTTTCGGGCATAGCAACAGGGCACGGTCACAGTCGCCAGCGAACGCTGTGAAGCAAAATTGTACCGTTTGTGGTCACAATAATCACATCGCGACGGAATGTAGATATAAAAATTATTTATGTAAAATTTGCAGTACGAAGGGTCATCTCGCAAAACAGTGCAAGCGTTCCTCAACACGTAAGAGTGTGAATACTTTGTTGTCGGACACAAAGTTGGGTGAAGTTAATAGTGTCGAACCATTTTTTATTGAAGTTTCACTAGACGGGATCAAGAGTAAATTCATGGTAGATTCTGGAGCATCTTGTTGCGTAATTTCCAAGGAGTGTTATTTCAGTAAATTCAGTAGAATCAAGCTAGTGCACGAAGACATTAGTCTACGGGGTTTTGACAATACGCTCGTGGAAGTGGTAGGTACAATTACGCCACAAGTGGAATTTAACGGTCAGTGTCACAATTTGAAATTTGTTGTTGTCACAAGTGCTTCGTTATCGATAGTGGGGCGTGATTTTATGAATCTTTTTAACGTCGGGATTAACGGAATCGTAAACAGTATAAAACAGAATACTTTGAAGCATCGATTAGTAAAAAAATTCCCGGAAGTTTTTACGGATAAACTAGGAAAATTTAATAAGTACGAAGTGAATTTAACTTTAAAAGAGACCGCTATTCCGATATTTCGTAATCACAGAGTTATGCCGTTCGCTTTGAAAGAAAAAGTCGAAAGGGAGTTAGATAGTTTACTGTCAGACGGTATTATAGAACAAGTCCAGTTTAGTGAGTTTGCAAGTCCAATTGTTCCAGTAATTAAGAAAAACGGTAGTATTAGATTATGTGGTGATTATAAATCGACAGTGAATAATCAGTTATTAGTTGACAAATATCCATTACCTAGGATAGAGGAGCTATTAACGAAAGTAAATGGTGGGAAAGTTTTTGCAAAAATCGATCTTAAATCGGCGTATAGTCAATTTGTTTTAAAAAAGGAGTGTAGGCGTTTTACAACAATCAATACCCATTTAGGATTGTTTCAGTATAAGCGGTTAGTGTACGGGTTATCTCCCGCGCCAGCTATATTTGCAAAGGCAATGGCAAATTGTTTGTCAGGATTACAGAACATGACGTTTTATTTGGATGATATTATCGTGATAGGGGAAGACGAAGACGATTTAGAGAAAAACGTATGTGTCGTGTTAGAAAGGTTGAAACATTGTAATCTAACAGTGAATAGTGACAAGTGTGAATTCAATTTAAAAGTTATTGAGTTTTTAGGTTATAAAATAAGTGAACAAGGGATTCAACCGTGTGAACGGAATAAAGAAGCCATTTTAAATGCACCAGCACCTAGTGATTTAAATAATTTAAGAAGTTTATTAGGTATGATTAGTTATTATCGTAATTTTATTCCAAATATGGCAAATATATTGTCACCATTATACGAATTACTTAAAAAAGATGTTAAGTTTCAATGGGGTACGGAACAAGAAAATAGTTTTGCGATAATTAAAAGAATATTAACTTCGGATAGGATTTTAACGCATTTTGACGAAAATATACCTGTGAAACTTGTCACAGATGGTAGTTTTAATGGGGTAGCAGCAACATTACTTCATAGGTTTCAAAATGGCGTAGAAAGACCGATTGGGTTCGCAAGCAGAACTTTAACTAAAGCGGAAAAGAATTATTCTATTCTAGATATTGAAGCAACAGCAATTATTTTTGGAATTAAAAAGTTTTATCAATATTTGTACGGCAGAGAATTTATTTTAGCTGTGGATAATCAGCCGTTAGTGAGAATTTTAGGTGAAAATAAAGAAGTACCTAAGATTGCCGCGTCAAGGTTACAGAGATATGCTATTATGTTAGGTTCGTTTAATTTTAAAATTGAATATGTAAAATCGAAAAATAATTGTTCAGACTTTCTGAGCAGGTGTCCGATTGAAAAGGTTAGCTGTGAAGATGAGATAGAGTCTGATTACATTAATTATTTCGAGAATAATGGGTTTAATTTGTCTTTAGACGTGATAAAAAGCGAAACCGAAAAGGATGATGTGTTAGGTCAAGTAAAAAATTTTCTTATCGAAGGTTGGCCAGCATCAGTAAAAAAGGCACAAAGTGGTAACTTTATTAGGATTTTTTGGGAAAAAAGGTTAGAATTGTCTTTGATAAATGGGTGTGTTTTATATCAACATAGGGTTGTTGTACCTGAGTCTTTAAGACAAGAGGTTTTAAAGATGTTACATAGATCTCATTTAGGGGTTTTTAAGACTAAAGGTATTGCAAAAAGCTTTGTCTGGTGGCCAAAAATTAATCAAGATTTGGAGAAAATAACGGAAAATTGTAGAGATTGTTTAGAAATTAAACCAGAATCACAAAAGAGTTCTTTAGCAGTGTGGCCATATGAACCTGAAGTATGGTTCAGGGTACATATTGATCATGGTAGTTTGTATGACAAAAATTTTTTAGTGGTGGTAGACTCTTCTTCAAAGTGGATTGAGTGTCTGGAAGTAAACAGTCTGTCTTCAAAAGAAAATATCGAAATACTTCATAGATTATTTTCGCAATTTGGTTTTCCTGCAACTTTAGTTAGTGATAATGGTACGTGTTTTTGTTCTGAGGATTTTGAAAATTTTTGTAAGAAAAATGGGATAGAACATATCACTAGTCCAGTCAATCACCCTAGTAGCAACGGGCAAGCTGAAGCTACAGTAAAGACTTGTAAAAATTTCCTTAAAAAAATTTGTAAACATAATGGATTTCCTTCAGATTATAAAGAAAAGTTAGGTAACTTTTTAGCAGACTATAGGAATACAGTTCACGCAACAACAGGATGTGAGCCATCTGTATTATTAATGGGTAGAAAAATTAGAACAGTATTTGACTCTCTGATTCCAAGGAAAATTGAGGATAGAACGGGTAGTTCAGGTTCTACTCGACGAAACAAAGTAATAAAAAAGGTTACTCAGAGCCAAAACAATCAGAAAAGACAATATAAGGGTAGAGTTAAATCAGGTTTTAATATAGGTCAGAAAGTAATGACTAGAGATTTCAGATCTCAGGGTAATAGGTTATGGGTCCCTGGGGTTATTGTGGATAAAAAAGGTAGTAAAATATATTTCATAAAAATTAACAAGTCTAATATGGTGTGGAAAAGACATTTAGACCAGCTAAAGGAATTACATGTTTCATGGCAGGAGGAAGATAACCAGGAATTCGCGTCTGACACGTTGGAATTGTCGACGGACGAATTAGATCTCTCCGGTATGTTACGTAATAGAAGTGTCTCTAATTCTGTTTCTCCATGTTTCAGGTCTAACCCATGGCAAGGAAGGCTTCGGCCCAGGTGACAGCACTTCGCAGTCGAAATGGACAGAAATGGACAGAAGGGAAACAGAAAGAACAAAAACAAATGTTTTGTTAATTTTAAATGTAATGTGTTAATTTTAAATGTGAAATATGAAATATAAAATATATTGTATGGAATATGTAGCTATAGGTATCACTTATGTAGCCAGGATTCTCCCGTTTAAGTAGGGGAGGATGTGAGAGAGGTTTTAGGGTGGCACACCTGTTTCCGGCCATACAAGAGCGAGACAGGTGATCCCGCATATAAAAGGAGATGCAGGCCTCTCCTCACTCTCTTTTTCCAACCGCCAACACGTTAGTTAGGACGTATTTATAGCCATTACTTATAATAAATATCCATATCGCCAATACGCGCATTATTTATAAATAACCTCGCCTACACTCGAGTCTGTATTTAACATATTAGAATTGATTTTAACATTTTTCGTAAATCGACGTACACAGATATATGTTACTATACACGTCAAATCATCCGGCTTCTCATAAACATTCTGCTTATCATTCAATGGTCCACCGACTAGGAAAAATCCCTCTATCATCTATTAATTTCGCGATTGAACTTTCAAAAATTAAACAAATTGCTCTAAATAATGGTTATTCCACAAATTTAATTGATAAAATCCTAAATAAGAAACTTAACCTCATTTCAACTAATACATTTTTATTTGGTACACCTGAAAATAATAATAAAATAATAAATCCCGTTCAATGGCGCAGAATTTTATATATATCCAATTTTTCCTCACTTAGTACAAAAAACTTGCCTGCCCACATTAAACCCGCGTTCTATACTGATAACAATTTAGTTAAATTACTAAAAAACACTAAAAATAGAGATCATAAATTAAGCCATTCAGGCATTTACCAACTATGTTGCAATGATTGTCCTTCGTTCTACATAGGTAAAACAACTAGAAATGTAAACATTAGAATCACAGAACATTTAAGATGCTTAAATAATAATAATTTTTCAGAGTTTGCTAATCACCTAATTTCCACAGATCACACTTTTAATAAGGACATAGGGGTTAAAATTCTTCACCGTAACAATAAAAGCAAAAAATTAGATAATTTAGAAGCACTAGAAATCAGAAAATCCCTAAATACTATTGCTAGTATTTTGAATAACCAAATTAATTTATCTTTCAGTCCCATTCTAAATATTTTTCCAATTAACCGCTCTGTTCTTTCCGGAAATCCCGCAATTACCCCCACCCCTTTGCTCGCCTCCCACTCAAACACCTAACATTTGTATATCTGTCAACATTATAGTTTAGTTATAATTTTCTCCTGACGAAGGAAGGATGCTTCCGAAACCGGTAGAGTGTTTTAAAATAAAAGTGGTCTTAAACAAATTTATGTGTTTTTTTATTGTAAATTATAGCAAGCCACAAAGTTAATGCTTTTTACAAATAAAAAAATATTTACTTATCGTACATGTTTAAGGCTTAGAGACAAACTATTTTAAAATTATTAACTTAACGTCATGTTATAGGCTTAGAGACAAGATATTAAAAAGTGAAAATTGAAAAATGACGAATTGTATTATTTTAGTAATTGTATTATATGAGTAAATAGTTCATTAATTGACAAATCAAAATCGGTATTATAATGCAAAACAAGGAATATATATATGACATCGATATAATATAATTTTTTAATTTTCTACCCACAAGCAGTAAACAACAACAAGCAGGTAATTTTACATGCCGTGCGCGAGCAGTTTTGTTTGACCCTAAATATAACGACGTTTCACGCTCCTACGACGCATGCATGAGAAAAATGATAAACTTTATTATTTGCAAGTTCAGGTCATAAAACTTTCGACCTTTTTTTGAGTGGTTCCATGATCCGTAAACAGGGGCGTTGGATGATTGGGTAATAATACAATATTACTTTGGACGCTTCGGGAAATGCTCCTGGTTCAATGGCCTTTTTTTAAAGTTATTACCCAAAGAGTCACTAGTGCAAGGGGGTAATAAGAGATATGGCATCCTCAATTTGAGATGTCTAGTAAGACTGAAGAACCTAGTGGAAGGAGATGTAAAATAAAAAGGTTGTAAAGCAGCGGCCTGCAACCTTTTCAGAGCTACGTCCCCGAAAACCAAGAAGGTTTTTTCATTAAGTTGTTGGTTTCAGCGATCGAGAAATCAAACCTCCAAATTTACATTAAAAAAATGGTTAAAGTCAAGGTAACAGCTGGATCTAGCTGTTTGTTATTATATCGTACACAATTTTGTGCAAGGTAACGCGATTTTTGGGAGGCGGATATGGGCTTGGGGTGAGGTTTGTCTGGATCTTGGCGGCAGATGCGTATGCGATAGATCAGGAGAGACTGGTTGAGTTAGACCTTTTGACCTCTCCAGCAAATCTCTTTCGGAACATCACTTTGCACCGCAGTGGGAGGGATAGATTCATATGTCCGTCACTCCTGGACACATTGACCCCTACATTCCTACCCCTTATACATTTTCCCCCCTCAGAACTTTCTTTCATTCCTTTCCTTAATTACCACTCACATGGCATCCCCAAAAATGACGTAGGCCCTGAGAGGGATTATTTTCCTCGGGGTCTCCTGCGTGGAGCAAATATAAAAAGGAGAGGAACAGGAAAACATACATTTTATATATTATTGTTGGCCTTAAATAAATCGATCAATTAAGGGCCTTTAACCAGCCAGCAGCCGAGAATCCAAATTTCATCGAAAGATGTTCTTACGATCGTACAGGGCGGTTCCAATGAGAAAAATTAATTATTCTCCGTGTCTGCTTTTTAAAATTATAACTCAATATCGATTAAACTTCATTCAAAATTTGCTTCAATTTATACCAAACAAAAAAATGAAAGGCGTAATGATAAAACTATTAAAATTTTGTCCTTTTTGTTATTATTTTTTGATCATAAGTATTTATAATTTTTCAATAATTTCTAAGCAAAATAAGAATGCAAAAAAAATCCAAAATATATACATAAAAACCTTAAATCTGTCAAATCAAATATGTCAAACCACAAAGTGATTGCTTTCTACAATAATACCAAAATATATTAGTTTGTAAGACCGTAAATAAATAGACAAACTGTAGTGTTTTCTTCACAAAAAGATATTTTTTTAATGATTTTATAAACTAATATTAAAATTCTGAAACATAGTTTTCCCAGATAATTTATTGATTTATTTTACTGCGTGATTATAATATGATTTGAAATGTGTGTTGAATAATATAAAATTTTGTTCGAAAATTTAACAAATCTTCCAACGACCTACGGCTACGGTATAGCCTAATTATGCTGAAAATGAACACATTTTTCTCATAATTAAAAACATATCTTTACCAGATAAAATAACAATCTTTCGAAATCAATTTATACTTTTTTGTGGAAAAGAGTCAATACGGCTAAAATTTTATTTAAAAATGACATATTTCCGGTTTTGTTTGGTTATTCCCTCTTAATTACTTACAAAATTAGTATGAACCTTGTACCCGCACTGAGTCAAAAAAGTTACTATTGGTTATATGTATAATAAAAACCGCCACAACTCTCATCTCTGGTGTAGTTTAGTCTGGAGGATATTTAGTTTGAGTAAAAAGCTGCCTCTCACAGGTTAGAAGATGCAGATGCACATGGTAGTATGTATATTCAGGGACATGGTAGAGATTTTTTTGATAGTACTTGACAGGAAATAATATGTACTCTTTTTCAGTCGCCACTAAGAAACTGGAAAGACCTGTGCTTTTTTAAATACCTCGACATTATTGTTATTAAGTTTCTGGTAATCAACGTGACTCTAATTCATTTGCTTTATTCTTGCTCCTACTTTGACATTAAGAAGGCGGGTATGGGTACCGCTGTTCAGGGAACTATTTATTTGATAATCAACACCCCTGCAAAAGGTGCCTTAGGATGCGTCGTGGAGTGAGGGTTGTCGAAGACTTGGCGGCGGCGTATGCGGCAGCTCACCAACTGCTTGGCAGGCCAGATCGGGAGAGACTGATTATCGTAAACCTAACCTTGCCCTCTCCAGCCGGACTCTCGACCTATCACCTACCACAGTGGATAGAATAGATTCACAGTCTGTCACTCCTGGACAAATCGACCCGAAATTCCTACCCATCCTCATATTTTTTCCATCCCAGAACTTCCTCTTCTTCCCTTACTCTTATAAGACTCTCTACACAGCATCCACAAACATTACATTGGCCCTAAGATTCTTTTTTTATCTCAAGGAATGCTGTGCAGAGAGTTTTTTTAAGGAAAGGAAGTAGATTAAGTTCTGAGAAGGAAATAACCTTCCTCCACCCCTCCCACTTCCCCTTCCATTCCACCCCCCTCTCCGACCCCACTCCGCTTTCTCCACCTTCCCTCTCTCCACTCCACACCCCAATCAACCTCCTCCCCCTCTCCCTCCACCCAGCCCTCCCCCCACCCCCTACCCCTTCACATTCCCTATCCCCACACCACTCCCTCCATCAACCCCTTCCCCTCACCTCTCCTCCATCCTTCCCCTTTCCCCTTCCTTCCCTCCCCCCTCTCCCTCCCCTAACCCCTTCCCCCCACCTTCCTCCCCCTCCCTTTGCTTTTTTTCTGACGTTTGCAATAAATCAATTTTGTTAGTGACAGAAAACGTATGATAAATAATTTCATTACGCCAGAGATTATTCATGAAGCCAGAGCTTACCAATATATATATATAGCCTATAGTACTCGCAAATGATGTAGCTTTCTATTGGTTAAATTTTTTTTAAATCCATTCAGTGGTTTTTGTGTGAAAGATTAACATACATCCAGACATCCATACAAACTTTCGCCTTTATAATATTAGTAGGATTTTATTGAAAAAAAATAGTTTAAAGTAATATAGATTTTTGTGAATATTCTGTACCTTTATAATTTTGCATGTTTGGCCATTGCATGTAATATGACCCTTAATTCTGTAATATGACCCTTAATTCTAGATGAATAAACGATTAGAATTTAACGTAAAATCTCTTAATTTTATCAATTATATATTCATTACCAAGTTAAACATCTCTATTACCAAAAATTCCTGCATAATTGCAATGAACACTTCATGCACAGTAATTGAAAATTGTTAACGTAATTAGTAATGAGTTTACATACTGAATAATTCCAAAAATATCAATAAACCATTACTTCAGAAATTAGACAATAAGTACCACCCATTGCGCACTGCATTGGCAAATATCACATTCATTATTAATATAAATTAATACCTGGAAAATAACATTAAGCAACAAGGTAAATTATTAAGGGAAAACACAATATGCTAATGATATGTGTTTTTCCCAATAGTAATTAGTAAAATAAATCGAAATTTTAACAAATCATTGAAAACAAATAATGATGCTAGTACCAAACAATTTGAAATTTAATTCCTTGAGCAATTAAGGTGGAAAAACCCAAGGTCGGCGGTACCCATATCCGCCTCCCAAAATGCAAATGTGGGAAGCTAAAGAAAAAAAAATTGACGTATGGTCCTCGCGTGTTAAAGTTTGAAATTTCATGCCTCATTTGTTCCACAATATGTACCTTCATAAACCACCCACACTACTTCAAGGTCCATTTCGCATACGGTGGAAGACGTTTTCTCTTGGAGGTATTTAATGAATATAATAAACGAGTAGGTAACGTAAGAATAGGGAATTTTTCATTAGAGTCCAGCTTCAGTGCAGCTTATTTTATAATATAAGATTAACAGATCGCGTCTTTGTCGAATTTTACAGTATTATTACACGACTGGTCTTTAGAGATGTTTAATTTATCAATAATATTACTGGAATAATAGACACTGTATGTATATCTAGCTTTCAAAGCAGAGTGGGTAGTGATGTGTGAAAGGTTTTGGATTTTTTTTCGTTCTTATTAAGGCAAAGCCATTTCTTTTTCTAAAATTTAAAATACATTAACATTGAAATGAATAAGATTGAGTTAAAAATTTTCTAATTAAAAACATTCCATAATGATTAACTAAGAAAGAATGGACCACGTAAATAAAGTTCATAATTTTTTTAATCTTTTCAATGTAAATTCTAACTTTTTTTAAGTTGAATACCGCGTACAAGTTCATCGCATACGGCATACCCAATTTGAGTAGTTATGCTGTGAGAGGAGAGGAAGTAGATGGGAAAGAGAAAGATGAGAAATTACCTGGCTATTCAGATCTCATCACCAATTTCAAATAAGTTTCTATTCTGGAACATGCCGCAAGTAATACATTATTTTTTTACTTAATTTTATTATACGCCCAGAGGGCTTTTACATAAATAAATAAAGGCAGTACAACTTTAACATGAGAAAGGAATAAAAGAAATAAAGTTACAATAGAAATAAAAAGCACATACAGTAAATAAAAATTCAAGCAACAAAAATTCAAATGTACGGTGATCCGAGGTTTTCGAAATTACAACATTAAACATGTTAACATGAATCTTGTAATCATATATAAAGAGAGCAGCCAATAATATTTGCGTTAAGAAAATGAATATAATGTTGGTAGTTCTTAGTCGAAGTATGATAAAGTAAAAAGTGACCGAATTGGATATAGACACCTTAGCTCAGTTGGTAGAGCTGTTGCCATGTAAGAAGAAGGTCCTGGGTTCGAGTCCCAGAAGTGCCAATATCTTTTTATGATTTTTCTGTCTCCAGATTTTCGATTGAGTTTCGCTGGTATTTTCTTCATTTAATTAAATATTAATAACACCTACGTCGGTGGTACCTCCTGTACCATGTGATTTTGCATGAATTATGACTTTTTATGAATTAAATGCGAAATAACAATATTTTATAAAATAAACTTTACTTGCACAAGTACGGCACTCGAAACAGCGACCTCCGGAGTCATAGTCGAAGTCCTTACTCCTCGACCGCGGAGGCCATTAAAATGATTGTTAAATAAGAAAAATAATTTTGGAAAAAGATATTTTGATTTCTTGGACTAGCTACTAAACTAAACATGAAAAAAGAAGTTTGGTAAAATAATACAAAAATAGCATGGGAAAATAACACCTTTTGCATAATTAAGGCTTTCTTTGGGTATTCTTGACAGTGATGTTCGAGTTTGCCAGGAAGGTAGATAATAAATTTGTCGATCAGCGGTGATTTTTCGAAACCTGAGCAACTTTCTTACGTTCGACATTCTCATTAATATTGTAGTATACGAACTTGAAGTTTTTATTATTAGGCCTACTTCGATATTTAAAGGTTAACCAACAAAAGCAATGGATTTGGTTTGATAGGTCGAATAATGGAAGGAAAACCCAGTTAAGGCAGGAAAATCATCCCGATTTGTGGAGAAAAAGTATGGGTTGAGATTGATTGGGGGTTAGATTCATGTTGTGATGGAAATGATGTAATATGCGTAATTTAAGGGTAAAAAGATGTAGAGGAAGATTAAACGGTTAATTAGTTTTGTGGTCAAAAGCAGTGAGAATATCATCCAGAGTGGAAGATACTCTCAGTATGGCCCTGGTGTAAGACCACCATTCAGAATTGAAACGTTGCTTGAAATTAACGCCATTTAATGCCATTTCAAGCAACGTTTCAATTCTGAATGGTGGTCTTACACCAGGGCGATACTGAGAGTATCTTCCACTCTGGAATGTGCCGCAAATATACTACATATTATTTTAAATGAATAAATTGTGAAATGACACAAATTGATCAAATAAAATTTATTTGCCACGCCGGGATTCGATCCCGCGATCAATATGTTGTGTAATTAATAATCATTCCACAATATCAAAACCGTTTTATTAATCCATTTTGATTTTCGATTTTCGATGAAGGTATGAGTACCGGTGTTCCAGGTTTATTAGATTACCAACACCTCTGCCACAGGTTACCTAAAATGGTTTGCTACATTTGGTTACTTAGCAGGGGTGCTCGAGCTCATAGGTGAGGTTTGTCTGGGTCTTGGCGGCGGATACGTCTGCCCACCAATTGCTCGGCAAACCAGTTCGGGAGAGACTGGTTGATGGAGATCTTTAGATATCCACAGCAGGACTCTTTCTAAACATCGCCTTGCACAGCAGTGGGATTTATACGTCCATTAATCTTGGACACACTGACCCCCAGATTCCTACCCAATCCCCTATACCATTTTTCTTCACAGAAGTCCTTTTCCTTCGTATCGTTTTCATTCCCAGAACGTCCTCTCGTTCCTTTTCTAAAAGACCCTTAAAACATTGGCCCTGAGGGGAAATATTTTCCTCAGGGCCTCTAACGGAGCTAATGCAAGAAATATATATTTCGTCTGTTATTTATCGTTTATCTTCGTTTTTTGTCAGAATCCAAAATTTCTTGTGTTTTGAATATATTCAAAGAAAAACTGTATCTCGGTATAATAATGAGCTGCTATATTGACATGGCCCGACTCAAGTATCTGATACACTTGATCGTGCCATGTCTTCCTCGGGCGTCCCCGACTTCTTCTACCATTCACATTTGCGTCGTATTCTTCTACATATATATCTCGATTATAGATCTATTATATTTATCTATTGTAGATCTCGCTCTGAAAAATATTATATTTATGTGCACAGATTGTTCATGAAGTGTCGTCCACAAACAGTCTGTGAGCTCGTAATTTTGATCCCACACGTCAATTATTCCATCATCCAACGATTTTAAGAAAAAATTGGCTACTAGTAAGTTGGGTTCTGCAAAACGCTGACCGAAGTTCGAAAACAAAATCGTGTGGAAAGCGTTCGGGTGTTTTTAAACAGTTTTTCTAACCAAAGCGAGGCTTATCGTCACGGGTGACAAAAAATTGGTTCACCACCTAACCCCGGAGTCAAAAAGGCAACAAATGACATGATCTCAATCATTTTGTTTACCGGAAACGATATTTGGCCAGAAAACGCTTCGAGAACGACGAGGACATGGACGAAGAGATGAGGACGTTGTTGAGGACGGTATCTGCAGAGTTATATAATAAGGAAATCAAAGACCTTATTTACATTAGCTCCATTTTTGGGGATGCTGTACGGAGGGTCTTTTCAGGTGAAAGGATGGAGAGAAAGTTCTGGAAAGGAAAATGGTATGAGAGTGGGTTGGAATCTGGGGCCAATGTGTTCAGGCATGACGAAAGTTTGAATTCATCCCTCACAAAGTGCCAGGCGATGATTCAAGAAAGTTCGGCAGGAGAGGTCAAAAGGTCTCCCTCAACCAGTCTCTCCAAATCCGGCCCGCTACGTAGTAGATGGGGAAAAGCTTCCGCCTCAAAAACCAAGACATACCTCTCCCAATGAATCCGGGCCCCCATTGCCAAGTCACCAAACGTAGCGAACCATTGGAGTAATCTACGGCAGGTGTGTTGGTTGGTGGCGGTACTCACACCCTCCTCCGAAATTGATTGATATTGCTACGGCTCACCAAGTGCATTAATCGTAACAAGGATGTCGAAAAATAGTGGGGATTTGTGCCCTAAAACATCAAGTGCTTTTTTATAAAAATAAATTTTTCGTATTTTTAAAGAATTAGGGTCGTTAATACTTGGACAACCACCACCAACGACGTTATTTTAATACTTAAATTTTAGAAACTTTTTATTCCTTATTGTACTACACTGTACAATATTATTTATTTATTTATTTATTCAAGGAACATAAACAGTCTTAATAACATAATATACATAAGAGGATAACAAAAAACAGATCAATTTTTAATGTTCACAGATAGGTATTTAGAAACATAAAAGTAACTGAATGTAAACTAGAATATTTAAGAAAAGATAAAAAAAAACAGGACAAAGCAGCAATTAAAATAAATATATGTATATACAATACAGGTGTAGATTCAACAAGTGATAAACCTAAATATAAAAACACAACAATAAAATAAATCAGATTATAACTGTAAAGAAAATAGGGTGCGAAACAGGTATTTGGATTGGGACGGGTAATGATAATGACGGGTATTATGATGTTTAATTCCCTTTCAAAGCTGTAGGTACTTTATATCAAATCTATTTTTACTCTTTTCCATTTAATACTGCTACTATCCTAATATGTATATGCCGCCACGGGTGGAGAGTCTACTGAGAACTTCAAAGAGGATACTGTGTTTCTACGACGCAGAATATTTAAAAAATACGCGAACACCTGAGCCCAAGTGTCCTAGTGAGGTGCTCACAAAACCTCATTACTTAATTTAATCAATATGCATAAAAAAATCAAAGTATATAATTCACACGCGGTAGAAGTGAAACCTTCAGAAAACTAATGTGGGCAGGAGTGGGGAGGCAAAGAAGCACCGCACAAAGAGAAGTCTGATTATAATATCTCATTCTCTCGCAACTAAATCCTATAGATTGTAAGTGTTTGTCTCTTTTTAGTATTGCTATTTTTATTTTCATCGAGTTTCAAATTAATTATAACGGTGTTAAAGAAGTTTTCTCTTCAAAAATAAAAAAAAATAAAATATGTTTGACTAATAGTCAAATAGGTAATTGATGTCAAAAACCAAATTCCTTGGTTACCTACGTTTTTTCTTTATTTTAAACACACTATAGATAAACGGTTTATAAAGTTAAAGTGATTCTTTTAAATCGGGTCACGTAGTTCTATAAAGAATCTCGTTTGGGTTACAGATTCGATATCGAGTTTAGCAATTTGGGACAAAAGTTCAATTGGGTCATACGTTATTTTGCACGTTCGTAAACTACCAAACGTTTCCGTTAAAATATCTAACGTGCTTTCAAATTGGCAGATTATAGGTGATAAGTATTTATTCTTTTAATTTACATTTGTTTCATTGTTTTATTATACACTGGCTTTTGCCCCAGCTTCGCTCGTATAGTATTTAGGGGGGTTCCGACTCCGCCTCCTCCATCTTCCCTATCCCCACTCCACCCCCCCCCCCCCACCCCCACCCCCTCCGGCACCCCCTCGCCCATCCCTCTTATTAAAGCGTAACAATCAAACACACGCAGTTTCGCATTTATATTATCAGTAGGTACAGATTAGTAAAATTTTACCTATCAAAGGGATCTCCATAATAACCTAAACAAATAACAAAATGACAGCGCACGTCAAACAATTACTTATAGTTACCAAGCAATGTTTTGCTTATCGTCTGAACAATAAACCTGTAATAAATAATTACATAACGCCAGAGCTTATTCATAAAGCCAGAACTTTCCAACATATATAGCCTATATTACTCGCAAATAATGTAGCTTTCTATTAGTGAAAGAATTTTTAAAGTCCATTCAGTATATTTTACGTGAAAGAGTAACAAACACACATACATCCATACCAACTTTTGCCTTTATAATATTAATAGGATAAACACACCAGCGCTACTGTTTCTCGGACCGTTTTCCTAGATTTCATGTTTTTTTTTTATTATTTCATCCATTTTCCACGATATCACATCACGTCTCATCGTAGAGAATACGCAACCCGTTACACTCGATCGTTCTAAAAATGAAGGCTAAAATGAAAGTTTCGTCTTGGTCTCGGAAATATACTAAAATCAAATTGATTCAGCCTAGAACAAAACCAATCAAGAACGCTAGAGACGCAAAACTTTGCAGAATGTAATGAAATATTTTTATCGGTTTCATGTTCTAGAAAGAATTTGACAGAGTAACGAGTAGATATCGGAGATTACCTTCTGAGGGTTTTTTTAGAAACGTCTCGCCTTAACACTGAGGAATTGATACTTGATTTGGAGGTCTGGCTGTGTTAACCCGTGAGCACTTACACTATGAGCATTTCTCTCTCGGTGAATTTGTAATCTGAAAGTATGTTGCCTGATGTATGCTGACAATGTGGTCCTGATTTCTAACAGTATGGAAGATCTACAGTCTCTCGTGTCTAGGATGAACGAAGTGTGCATGAAGAATGAGTTATTGATGAATGTAAGTAAGTCTAAATTCATGGTGTTTGAAAGAGAGAGAGTACGAAAACAGTATGCAATATAGTTGTGAATGATGAATACTTGAAGCAGGTAAATGAATTTGTGTATCTGGGTAGTATGATTACGAGAGATGGGAAGGCTGATAGAGATATGGAAAGAAGGGAAAATGCAGGTAACTCCATTAATGGAGGACTGAATGCCGTTGGCGCCAATAAAAAAAACTGTCAAAAGAAGCGAAGCTAGCAGTCCACAATGGAGTCTCGGTACCTACCCTGATGTATGGCAGTGAGGTATGGAACTGGCAGAGGAAGGATAAAAGTAAACTGAACGCTGTTGAAATAAGATCCCAGAGGCGTATGTATGGTAAAACCATGTATGATCGTCTGAAAAATGTGGATATCCACAAAGAATGTAAGGCTGATGTAAGTATAATGAGTAAGATCAAGAAAGGGACCCTCAGATGGTTTGGGCATGTAGAGCGAATGAAAGAAGAAAATAGTATGAGAAGAACATATTACGCAAATGTGAATGGAAGAAAAAGTCGGGGACACCCGAGGAAGACATGGCACGATCAAGTGAATCAGATACTTGAGTCGGGCCAAGTCAAAAGTCAGAATAACAGAAGAGTATGTATGAATGTGAGCGAGGCAAAGAGTGTGTGTCAAGACCGAGTTGTTTGGCGGTCCGTCCTCTCTGCCTATACCTGCGAGGAAATGGCGTGATGGTTAGTTAGTTAGTTAGTTAGTTGAATTTAAAATTCGTGACATCTATGCAACAATGTGCATCGTACATTGTTCGCCCATTAGCTGAGATTTGTATTTCCCCCATCCCGCGCATAACAGTTTTTATCTTCTTAGGGCAGTGGTTCTTAACCTTGTTGGAGGTACTGACCCTCACCAGATTCATATGCGCATTTTTTTTTTTTTTTTTTTAATCCTTTATTTTTCCCAATTTTACATTTTATGGTTACATATTTTAGATATAATAAAAATAATGGGAACCCACTAAGGCGCAGCCTGTGCGTGGGTAATATTATAGTTAAATATATTTTATTTTAGTACCTAGAAAAAACAAACAGTGGTAGGTATATGAAGCAAAAACATTATTAAAATTTGTTTAAACAGTTTGTACAAAAAGTGTGTTCAATAGTGTACAAGGTAATAATTAGTGTATAGTGTAATAACAGTTATAAGTGTAAAGTTTGTGAGAAACACAAACTGATATAAAATTAAATTAATAGTTAGCATTCACCAAACCCTTCTGCGGGACGTATCATCACGAATCATATGAGTCGATGGTGTGTCTTGACCTCCGCCGAACCCACGACGCTGACTCACCGAACCCCTGGGGTTTGATTTATTTATTTATTTATTTATTTATTTACGGACAATTAGTCCAATTAACAATACATCAATAACACGAATAGAAAAAAAAGAGAAATCACAATGAAAGGAGATTACATATAGATGAAGAGCATTGACAAAATACATATAATATAAAAGTACATAGAGAAGATAACTACAAGTAGCTTGAAGATGGATTTAAAAAGACTTTAAAAAACCACATTGCGTAACGACTGCCGAAAGTTATTTAGGCTTACACTAAAAAATTCAATGCTTTGATTTGTGTTGACTAGTCTCGACATTCTGGATAAAGGAGAATGATATCCATAATTAGTAGAATGTTGATTGAGGAACAGCAATTCATTATTTCGGAGTCTACGGGAAGAAATGTTGAACTGGATGAGTTGTAACTAAGCAGGTGTGTCAGTAATACTATTGATAATTTTGAAAATGCATATTAGATCAGAGTCCTTTCTACGTTTTTCTAAAGAGGAAATGTTTAAAGTTTGTTCAATTTCATCATACGAGTATTCTCCTCTTTCAAGTCCTAACCTCCAAGCAATTCCTCGTAGGAAGCGATGTTGTACAGATTCGATGTAACAAATGTGGACAGCATAAAAAGGAGACCAAATGACACTAGCATATTCAAGGTGAGGGCGGACCAGCGAACAGTAAAGAGATTTAAGTGTATTTATATGTTTAAAGTCAGAGGTAATTCTATGAATGAAGCCGAGTAGTTTAAGTGATTTGTTTACGATGTTATTAATGTGATCCCGGAAAGAAAGTTTACAATCCAGAGTGATCCCAAGGTCCTTGATAGATGTGACAGTGGAGAGACAAACATTATTTAGTTTATAATCAAACTGAATAGGTTTTTTAGTTCTATAAAAGGACAAAATTTTGCATTTTTATTATGATCGAACCCAGGTTAAGAACCACTGTCTTAGGGTGTATAGTATATATCTAACGTTTTAGTTTTAGTTAGGTACAGAACATGCTTTTACTTTATGTGACATATGTAAAGCTCGTGCGTATGATTAAGTTTTTTTTATTCATTCATTATTTTTTTTATTTGAAGTTAGTTTTTTTATACTTTTGAATGTAGCTATAACTTCGCTAACCATATCATTGAAAATAACCATTATTTTGAAAAAAAAAATACGGGTATAAATATTCTTCATATTAATCATAAAGGAAAACGCTTAGATAACTAAGAATCCTTGGAAATAAAAAATCCCTTAAAAATAATGAATCTATTATCAACAAACAAAAAATATTGTCTTATAGCCCATTCATGGATATGTTCCCCTACCCACACACTCTTCATTAATACCTAGCAACGGCTCCACCCCTACCACAATCCTTACTAATAATACATTGTTCCCATCCACTATTTTGTAACTGTCAAATCAGTATACTTTTGCCCTGAAGAAGGAACGGTCGTTCCGAAACCGGTCGGCTTTACTCAAATATACAAGTGGTTCAAACAAGGTAACATTGTTTCATTTATTTTTTTTAGTTTATTCCAAAATATCAGTTAAGAAATGCCAATTTAGTTCCTATATTTTTTTATTAAAAATAGTATTACAAATGATATATATAAAATACTAACTGACCCGACAAACTTTGTTCTGCTATATAAATTATTTCTAGTGAATGTTTTGGTTGTTAAATATAAAATAACTAATGTAAGTGTGTGGGGATGGGATCTATGACAGAAAGTGGAATGGAGCGCTGTTGACGAAGACCTCCGATAAAAAAAAAAACACCAACCAAAGTAGGAAAATGAAATAAAGAAAATCAATATGAATTTCGAAGAGCAATTGAGTGTACGATATATTTTGTCTGTCCGCCTTTAGCCAACACAAATGGTTTGATTTGCCGATGATTCGATGGTTTGCCCACGCGAGAACATGATGTCGAATGAAATATCAAAATGACGCGACGCTTCTCATGAATAAGACATTCATGCAAGACGCGCATGTGTGGATGAAAGTTCGATGAGGCGGACGTCGCGCCATCTATCATTCAACAACATAAATAATTTCGTTCCGTTTGAAATACGAAAGACGGTTAAATTTGTGCATGCAAAAATACTAAAATCGCGATTTAAAAATTAGAGGGTGTGGGTAGTCGGGTTAAAATTTGGGGTTATAGGTATTTTTTGATGTAAAAAAAAATACAAAACAAAAATGTTCTCTAAAAAACTATGTTTTTTTCTGAATAGGGACACCCTAATCACCTAGCGGTATGAAATATACTTTAAAACCTATTCTCAAACCTACCAAATATATATAAAAAAATTCATAAAAATCGGTCAAGCCGCTTCGGAGGAGTGCGACCACAAACACCGTCATACGAGATTTTTTATATTAAGATAAACATTTTATTTAATTTTACGTGATTGTTTTATTATTATTATTAGTGATAATATAAATAAATATGCTATAATTTATATGCTTTTTGGCTATTTATAAAATGTAAGCAAAATGCTCAATACGCGAGTGCTCGTGTGAGTTTTGAAGGCGCAAATGCTCGCGGGTTAACCTTGCTATACTTTGTAACGGCAGTTTCAAGGACTAGTTTCAGGGTAATGAAATTAATGCCATCAAAAATTCTGAGTATCATAGTTTAGGATTCTTCCTAGATTCTTTGATTTCCAATCTCTATAAAATAATCTTCTAACTATGTCGAAATTCTGATGTTCCAAAACCTGTATTCAAATTTTCGCCGTTTCCGTCAAATTACTGAATATAAAAGTCTTTGAATTATTTTACGATTTCAAGTTCGCAAAGTAATGGGTAAATTTATAAATAATATAATTATTAATATAAGCAATACTGCTCGTTTCAATAAACCCATTCATGTTATACCACTTCTAAGAAATTAATGTCGATTCTTTGCGCCCGGCTTTTCTTCAGAGTGGATAATTCAGTTGAATGAGGTTTCTACTAAAAACTACGGTTGTCTGATATATTTATCAATGTCTTGGAATAACAATGATAATAATTTGAAAAACAAAAGAGGTATTTATGTCTTGATTGTAAATGCGCAATTCTTTTGCACCGTGCAGATATACAGGGTGACGACTTTAGTGACCACGAACAAGTTAAAAAAATAATTAATTCTGTAAACAGATATTACATATAAATACATTGTTGTCATTAGCTGATGTTAGCACAACTTTGAAAGTTTACGTCAATTTATTATTTAAGTTTTAAAAAACGCGAGTTTTTTACTTAAAAAATAATAAAAAAGCGGATTAATATCTACCAATATTTTAGTTATTTATTTTTGGGGTGTTATGCCGTTTTGCACGACCTCCCCCTTTAGTCAACGTTTCGGATAGCGTGACAGTGTCCATCAACAGGGCAGATGGTGTGATGATGGCCACTGTAACACCGCCCGAAACGTTGGCTAAAAGAGGAAGTAGTGCAAAACAAACATAACAAAATACTTTTGGCCGTGAAAATCTAAAATCATACATATCTAGTAGGTACCTGTCTATATTGTTTTAAATCGTTATTTTTAATGTGAGTTTGTTTTCTATGTTATGTGCAATTTGTAATTGCTATTTTTCTATTGCTTCGTATTATTTTTTGTATTGTTAAATGCTATGTAAATAAATAGACTATTTGTTTGTAAAGACAGGAGTGTAGTACTGAACAAAATCACAAAAAATTACTCTTTAAAAGACACTCCCAACTCGCTCTTTACTAAATTTACTAAAAAACCCTGTCCCCAGCATTGCTTCTTCTGCGGCGATAAAGCAATCAAAAAAAAATTTTTTTAATTTCCGGTGGCATCCAGTAACCCGAGTAACCCTGTATCTATTTTTTAATATAGAAACGCAGAATGTAAAGTGCTGTATCTTTTGGAATTCCCGTAGGTTCGCTAAAGTTACAATTGAAAATGTGACTTTATTTCTGGGAACCAATTGTCTGAAAGGAGCCATCTGCCTTTGTTCACCATCAGAATGGGGTTTTTTTGTACTGATTTAAGGCTTTGTGGTAAATAAAGACACAGATCCACCTCCATATCAAATTGGGCTTATCAACTCAGTGTTCAAATATAAATTCCACTGGTAATTGGACAGAACGAATTTTACCCTATTTCTAGAAGGGAGATTTTTTCTGAGATTTTACGACGAAACCCAGACTTTTTTTATAAAGAAATGTCTCAATTAAAGAAGGAATTGGAAGAAAATTAGGATTCAAATTCTTTGACCGTATCTGCGGTCCAGCGTGGTTTTCGGGTGAAAAACATTTACGTGTCCTGCACTACAACGAGGTTGATTTGGAGTTGCCTGTAGGAAACCGCACACTTCATGTCTTAGTAAAGATAATATTTGTGGAGCGCTCTTTAGGTGATTTTTCACAAAAAACAGTGCTACTCCAGTTTTCTTTCTACTAGTATATAATCTTTATAATAGTATAAGTCTGTAAAAAATCACAGTATATTATAATTTTTCGATTTGTGAAGCTGAAAACATTTGTGAGATATTTTCCTCGGGATCATTTAAAAAATAATTAGAGTTATAATCATTTAAATATCAATCATTTAAAAATAATTAGGTTATCAAAATATATTTCGAAGGAATGCCGTTTGTGAACTTCTGTATAATTCTGATTTAAATAAGTCAATGTTTAACAGATCTAAATCTGTCAAAAATGGAAACAAAAGAAACAAATATTTCAAATACAGATCTTTTTTTTCTAAATTGGTTCCTAATTTATAGCTTTGTTCTCACAATTAGACGAGATATAAGGTAGTATAGTAGACGAGATATAAGGCTATTGACTAGCAATCCGAAGGCTGCGGGTTTAAAACACGGCTTGTGCAAATAAATTTCACTTAAATAATGTTCGTGTTATTTCACAATTTATTCAAAATAATTTATTTATTTTATTTTTAAGTATATAAAACAGGCATGGTGCCCAAAAAATTATATACATGTATGTTTAAACATAGTGATAACGAAAATACATAGTATCGAAAATGATAATATTAACATAGTGATTGTATAATAACAAATAAATGAAATGATAATAATAACAAAAGATAGTAACAAAAGTAATTAAGCTGAGGTGAATGACAAGTAGGAATGGGTAAAAGGTAAGTACATGGTAGGTAAATGTTCATAAACAATTTATGATTGTTACCTGTACTGGTGAGACGCTGATTTGGTAGGTACAATATTGCCTCTCTATAAATAAAGGGCTTCATCACAGTATCAGCTTGATATGATAAAAGGTAAAACTTTTTTATTGAAATGTTTAAATTGGTCATTAAAAATGTCTATTTCTTTATTAGAGCAATGTATAGCGTTATAACTTCTCAGTGTTCGTGGTAAAGGGGAGAAATACCCTGTATTTGTGAGGTAGGCTTTAATATAGAAAATGTCTTTCATCCTCCTTGTTGACTTCCTTGATGATGTGTTAATGTTAATTTGGGACAAAATGTTTGGTGTATCAACTGATGAGTGTATAATTTTGTGTAAAAGTAATAAATCAGAAAGTTTACGTCTGGCTGTTATAGAGTGTAGTTTATAGTGTGAATTTCGGTCTTTGTACGTTCCAAATTGATCAGATATACCTTCACGATAAGCAATTACACGGGTTAATTTTCTTTGTGTGGATTCGATCCTATAATTATGAATTTCATAATTGGGAGACCAAATTGTGGATGCATATTCGAGGATACTTCGCACATTTGATTTATATAATGTTAATGTTAATTCTGCACTTTTAAAACAGTTTGTGATTCTTAGCGTTAATCCTAATACTTGTGATGCACATTTTGAAATTGCATCTACATGTTTATTGAAGCTAAGTGAAGAGTCAAATGTCACGCCCAAGTCTTTAATTGAAGTTGTGTTACGTAATGCGACATTGTTAATGTGATATGTGTTTAAAAATTTATTGATGTTTTTTGTGAAGGAAATTACAGCACATTTGTTTTCGTTAAAATATAAATCATTTAGTGTGCACCATTCATGAAGTGATGATAAGTCTTTTTGCAATAATATATAGTATATTTGAGTTACGCTCCAAAGTAGAAGATACTCTTAGTATCGCCCTGGTGTAAGACCATTCTTCAGAATTGAAACGTTGCTTGGAATGGCTTTAGCAATATATAGTGACCAGATCCGAATAGCCAGGTACTTCTGCACCTTCCTCTTCCCTATCTCTTTCCACTCTACGTTACCCTCAGCCTCATAACATACCCAAAATGGAGCTAACATAATGTCACCAGATTCAGACGAAAGCAGTTGGGACGCTTGCGCGGTAAACACCTAAAAAAAATAGTTTTCAAATTTTTAAAAATAAATTTCATTGAACGGGAATAATTTAACGCTTTAGGAAGTTTTCTGCACTACCCAAGAATATTTTACATTATCATAGAAAACCCATTTTAAAAAAATATGTACTTATGTGGCTGAAAATTCATTATAATATTAAGACGATGCACCATATGGTGTAACATTTGAAATCGGACCGCTTACAACAACACTTCTTATGTCGATGGCGATAAGGTTTAAATTCCCGCTTAACACCAGCCACCTATTTTGATGTACGCGATAAAAAAAACATCACCAAAAAGTGTAATAACTTTATTTGCGACATTATGCAATATCATCCTAACCGAAAGAGGGTTTGTAAGTAGGAAATTTTGAACTTTAAAGCAGTTTTAATTGATTCAACACTCCATTTTTTCTCGGGATATAAAACGACTTGTTTGAAAAAATGCTCGATTATTTCAAATGCCAAGATGTGATCTACTCACAGTACGAGTATTTCATTAAAGCATGTACATAAAATATTTCTAAGCGACAAATTTTCAAACAAAAAACAAACAAATTTGGATTACTTCGTAGTGAGCCTTGAGCATTTCCATAATATATGATATGAAATAATTTAATGATGACATTATAAAAAATAAAAACAAAAAAACGTTTACAGGAAAATAATGTTACTCATATTTTCTTTGTTCGGTCAATGCTTTCTGGTATAACTGGGAAACTCAAACCCTCATGTTTTTTTTTAATAAATGTGGGTACTATTAATATGACTATATTCTTCTTCAAACCAGGAATTCATTTGTGGTATTTCTCATGTACACCTGTATATTCAATTTGGGAGGTGAGTATGGGTACCGCCTCCCCGGAAACCATTTATTAAAAAACCAACACCTCTGTCGTAGGTCACCCCAAGTGGTTCGGCTACGTTTGGTGCCTTGTGATGCCGGGAGTCATGGTGAGGACGTTTTTGAGTTTTGAGTGAGGCTAAAAGGGCGCCTTCAATTCGTGTCGGACCGCTGAAATGCCGAAACGGTGCGTTTATCGTATGGCGCAAGGACGGTCATTTGTTTTCATATAAAGTGCACGGAGCGGCAACAGTGCGGAGTCGGTACCGAGAACGCTCGACGACAGGATGGCAACGTCGCAAGCTTCACGTGTTCAGTGCGGTGTTGAATAGTGCGGTGACAAGACGTGAGAGTTAATTTAATCGAATTTTCATGTTTATTGTTTGCTTAAAATGGATGATATAAATATGGAATCAAGAATTTATAAACGAAATTGAAATACGTCCTGCTATATGGAACTCCAAAAGCGATAAACACAGTAATCGCGAATATAGTTTCTTGCCGTTGAATTTCAGTTTTAACTAATTCAAGTAATTCATAGAAACATTCTCTAGAAATTCTTAAATAATTTAAAAAATTGCTTGGATCTTGTTTTAACCTAGGGTAAAGATTACGGAAATCACCAAAATTACATGTTAATGAAAACATCGGTGATGCTCTTATATGGGGGCATCGTTTTTGTTTCTATTTCTGTCGGATGTTTTTCAACAAGAGAACAACTAACAGTAATGTTTCTTCGTCACAGTCCATGGCTTAACTGCTGTCAAATGAATTTAAAACATCAAACGAACCACGTCTAAACATCAAAACGGCAGCCAGATAAGCTTTCAATTTAGGCGTTTGGTATCGGACTGCTACCGTACTGCAGCGGCACGGCAGCGGGTTATAACCAGCGGCACGGTAAACGTGCGGCAGCGGTCCGACACGAAACTTCTAAATTGAAAGGGCCCTAATCTAGATTTTGGCGGCGGGTGGACACGTTTTCCCACCGACTGAATGAAGGAGACCTTTTGACCTATCCAGCCGGACTCTCTCTGACTATCGTCTAAAACCGCAGTGGAAGTGATGGATTCATATGTCCGTCACACCTAAACATACTGACCCTCAGACTCCTACCCATCCCTCATACGTTTTTCTTTCCCAGAACCTCTTCTTTCTTTCCCCAAAAATACCCTTCACACAGCAAAGATGATATAAACCCAAAGGAAAATTATTTTCCTCGGGGTTTCCTGTTTGAACTCAAATGCTATTTAATATTAACTGTTGTTATACTAGAAAATAGGATGGAAAATGTATCTAAGGGCTATTTCTATTTAAATGTTGAACCTAATTCAGGTATCAACAACAATGTGTTGGATGTTGTGTGTTGTGATTGTCATATTTTATATTTAACTTCATTTAGCACTGAACACTTTTAATTTCTCATTTTGATAATCTCGATGTGTACTCCTCTTACCTTAACCTTTCCTGTCTATGCCACCTCTTACTAAAATATTGCTATGAATTGTCTGTCTATAATCTATTTTGTCTGTGGCTACGTCATCTTTCTATTTTGTGTCTATAAAACAGCGTGTTGTGATTTCGCTTGTCATTCTTTCTCCTAAATTCTGCTTGTTTTCTCTTGAATTCAATTAGTCTTTCGCTTCTGCTAAACTATAATTACTCTAAATTATTGTCGCCAGTCAAGTGCTCAGACCAGAACGAATCCCTCTGTAAATTATTCGCCAGAATAATAAAGAATCAAGATCCTAGGATAAACACAAGTGTTTTACTAAGGATAACCTCAAACCTCAAAACTCTCTCATCTCACTGTACGGTTCCTTGGTGTGGAACAGAAGGAAGTCTACAAGGCAGCTTAACCTACACCCTGACTGCAGACTATCTGGAGACACCACACTTGAACCCGACGCACAATGTTAGTATTAATTGGTTGCAAAATATGAAACATCAAAGGTGTTACGTCTAAGAAACATGGTCTGTAGACGAATCAATAAAAAAATCTTCAAAAGATTTTTTTTTAAATAAAACGCTTTACTGGTGCTTTGTAACAACACTTGTGGTCGGTCATAACTGCGACCCAATACTCCAGTCAAAATAGACGAAAAAAGGTGCTGACCTCACATTAATTCTTATAAAGCTGAATTTTTGTATAAGTCTTGAATACGTCATTACGAATGCTATGTCAAAAGTTTCCATCGATCCCGCTCTGGCAAGGTTTTTTTTTCGAGGTCAAAGGTCACATTTTTTTGTTTTTTGCGTATATCTCTGAAACGGTAAGAGCTATCGAAAAAATATTCAGTAAAAGTTTGTAGATCGTAAAATTCTCTACAAAAATGATATTAATACTTTTTTCTCTACGAAATACCGTTCTCGTTTTATCGCGATTTCAAACCTAGAAAATACGAAATTAACAGACAGGCTCGCGGGTTTCGACCAGGAACCACCGATACGTTCGTGAACTTCCGCCAAGAAGTCCAACCAAGTGACCGTGAAAGTGCAATAACAAGTGAAAGAAATAGATAACTAAGTTTAAAGTGCCTAGTGACTGTATGCGTACGCGGAGACTCCATCATCAGCATCCAAAGGGAAGTGACTGAACATTTTAATTATATTAACCACCGAAGTGATTAGATTCTGAACAATTGCACAAAGACTACCGTAGAATTAAGCAAACAGACTTTCTAATTTTAAGGCTAATTAATTAGGTAATTTTAAGACTAACACTAGATTAATAATTAACACCTGCCTTTTGTGTCCTACTAGAATAAATGTATCGTTTCTTAAATAATTTTTTAATTTGTTCCTCCTTTTTTTTTTTTTTTTTTTTTTACAGTGAATACCGCACAAGAATCTCAACTGCTCCCGTCTGGAGCCAGTGAGACTATGGCATCCCCAATTGGGGTATGTTGTGAGGCTGAAGGTAGTGGGGAGGGGAAGGAGGTGGGGAAGAGGAAGGTTGGGAAGTACCTGGCTATTCAGATCTGGTCACTAAACACGGCTAAAGCCATTTTCAAGCAACGTTTCAATTCTGAATGGTGGTCTTACACCAGGGCGATACTGATAGTATCTTCCACTCTGGAACATGCCACAAATATACTATATATTATTTTAAATGAATTAATTGTGAAATAACACAAATTAATCAAATAAAATTTATTTGCGCATGCCGGGTTCGAACCCGCGACCTCCGGAATGTGAGTCAAGAGTCTTAGCCACTGGACTATTTTAAGTTTATAGTTTTAGTTTGAACCCGCCATAAGGCGCGGGTGTATCAATTGGAATATTGGTTTTTGTGACTCATAGGTGGAAAATACACGATTCTGAGTAAATCAACGTCCATCCCTAATTCATTAGTCGGTTGGCCTTGAGTAATGTCTGCCTGTTACTGCCGGCGCACACCTGCATTTTTGGGATTTTCCATAGGATCCGGCGTAAACCTGCATTTTTCGGATTTTATATCTTCAGTATGTTCGTAGACACTTCGGTCACAACGTTACCATAGTATTTGATGGTTATACTGATTGCATGAAACATATCAAAGCTGCAGAACAACGTCGTCGAGCTACAAAAATATCTTCATCGTCTGATGTAGTTTTTGATTGATCAATGACTGTTCCAACAAACCAACAACAATTTCTCGCTAATGTTCACAATAAAACTCGCTTGATTTCGATGTTGTGTGAAGAATTCGCAGCTGCCAAAATTCTTGTGAAACAAGCTAATAATGATGCTGATGTCCTCATTATTAAAACCGCAATAGATCAATTCAGTAGCAACAATATAACCGTCGTTGTTGGAGAAGATGTAGATTTATTAATAATACTGACTGCACAAACTCCAAGTGATAAGATCATTTACTTTTTAAAACTTGGGAAAGCTCAAATTCAAACAAAAATATATTAGTCACAAAGTTTAACTGCATATCCAAAATGTCGAGCTCATATTTTATTCCTATATGCGATAACTGGCTGCGATACGACATCAGCAATTTTCAAAGGGGGAAAAACTGCAGTATTAAAATTGTTCGAAAAACGTAATGATTTGATAGATAACGCAGAAGTATTTAAAAACATCAACTCTTCAGCAGACGTCATCCTCACTTACGGAATTCGCTTTCTCCTTGCTTTATATGGAGCTCCGAAAAAATGGAATCGATAGACAAGTGTAGATTTATGAATTTCGTGAAAAATACAAGGAACAATAAAAGAGTGCAGTTATCTTGTCTCCCTCCGACATCTGCTTCTGCTTATCAACACGTGTTTCGTGTATTCTACCAAGTGCAAGTGTGGCTGGGCAATCAACTGAATCCTGAAGAGGGCTTTACCAGAGAAAACCAGAAATATGTCATTTTCAAATCAGATTTTAGACGTATTGACTCTTTTCCACAAAAAATTATAAATGGATTTCGAAAGATTGTTCTTTTATCTAGCATTCGAATGTAATAAATTTTGAATTTTTTTTTTTAATTTTTAGTATAATAAGGTTATTCCATAGGTCGTTGGCAGATTTATTAAATTTTCAAAAAAGATTTGGTATTATACCACACCCATTTCAAATAATATAATCATGCAATAAAATAAATCAATACATTATCTAGCAAACGCATGTTTTAGAATTTTATTTTTTGTTTCAATAAAATCATTAAAAAATATGTACGTACATGTGTTTCTTGACGAAAATTGGTCCATTTGTGTATTTATTTGCGCACTTACAAACTAATATATTTCAGATTTTTTTAACATTTTTATTAAATTTAGACATTATTATAGACATTATAAATGATAAATACTTATACTCAAAAAATAACTACAAAAAGTACATTATTGTAATAGTTTTATCATCACGCCTTTCAGCATTTTTGGATGAAGGTATAAATTAAAGCTAATTTGAATTGAAATAAATTCGATATTGAGTTAAAATTTACAAAAGCTGGTACGGAGAATCATTGTAACTGCCCTGCACGATCGTAAGAACAACTTTCGACGAAATGTGGATTTTCGTCCGCTGGCTGGTTAAACGCTCTGAAAACTGGGGCTGGAAATTGATGAATAATAGTTTGGAGCCAATCCGTACTTTACTTACACCTGCTTCAGAGAAACTGCTGAATACAATTTTTTGTAATTGCAATAAAGGCTGTACGAACAATTGTGGATGCAGAAAAGTTGGATTGTTTTGTTCACCAGTCTGCACCAACTGTCAAGGCCAATCTTGCACTAATGCTGAATCAAATGCAACAGATGAAGATTCTTTCGAAAACGATGAGGATCTAACTGATATATCTCTCTTCTTAGAGCAGTCAACACAAATTGAGCAAAAAGAGGAAGAAGAGAGCGAGAAAGAAGAGAGCGAGGAAGAAGAAACGAGTGATAATGTAGAATCTGATGATGAATAATGTAAATTTCTTGCTGCTACAATTGTCCGCACACGCCGGACCAATTTTACCTTTTTACCTGAAAAGTGCCTCTAAAAATTGGAATTTCGATAAAAGGTATATATCTTTTTTACTTGTACTATCGTGTAGAATCTCTTACCGAAGTTAATGCACTTTACCCCCGGACACCCTGTATCGTGGAGTATTTCTACTGGGGAAACCACATTTAAAAAAAAGCGCCAAGTACACTACCTCAAAGGTGGTGCGGAAATGTGTGCATACCTACGGTCTGAAATCGCGATAATTCGAGAACGGTGCTTCGTAGAGAAAATGGTACAAATACTTTTTTGTAGAAAATTATACGATCTACAAACTTTAACTGAATATTTTTTCGATAGCTCTTACCGTTTCAGAGATATAGGCAAAAAACAAAAAATGGTGACCTTTGACCTCGAAAAAAAAAACCTTGCCAGAGCGGGATCGATAGGGACTTTTGACATAGCATTCGGAATGACGTATTCAAGATTTATACAAAAATTCAGCTTTTTAAGAAATAATGCGAGGTGGAATGTCTATTTTGACTGGATTACAATGGCATCGAAACGACTGAAATTTTGTATTCTAACTAAAAATTATGGCATGTACACTAGTGTGGGCCGAATTTTTTTCTTCCGAATTCCTTATGGCGCTAGTAATAAAAAGTTGTCTAGGTACCTAAAACATTAAAAAAAAATTAGTTAAAAAAAAAAACAAAAAATATCCTAAGGCTCCGGGGGTCCTTTGAAGTTTGAGAAAATATCGAAATATTTCCATTTTTCAGTCCCTGCACAAAATATTCTGAAATAGTTTAAAGATATTCAATTATGAGATCTTGTTAAATAAAGTCCATAGCTTCGATGTATATATTATTTTTATAGTAATATGGCACTAAAACACCTCCGCCCGCAGTCCCCAAACCCGCCCGCGCTTGAGCGGCGCGCCGTATTGGCCGTTCCTTGGTCGACCAAGGACCCCCCATTTCGTGGTATTGTTGTATAGGTAACTAAAAGTATTTTGAAAATAAGGGAAGAAGATTATTTGCCAACCATTTTGAAAGAAAGAATTACAAACATTATAAGTATATAAACTTGTTGAAGTCAGAAAAATGTGGAAGAAATACAGTCTCCTTTCAAAGAAGAGTCTTTCCATTTAAAATCACAAGCTCCCTACTGTTTGATATTAGTTATTGTAAATATAAAGTCAATAAATGCAATTTATTAATGCAAATTATAGACAATAAATTAAAGTTTCCCTTAAAGAAAAAAACCAAAGAGGTGAGAGAAAAATGTTTATCGGCAGTGTTGGTATACCGACTACGAAACAATTGGAAAAGCCCATGAAAAGCCAATTAAAACATCTTACCAAATCAACTGAACAGGTGTGAGAAGAAAAACTTTAAAATTTGTATCATTGTCTATCATTGTCATTGACATTTTGTATCATTGTCTATCATTGCGTTATCTTCCACGTTAACATCAAAATCATCTTCTCCTGATGCAAAATCAAGTCGGTTTCTTAACACTAATAACACCGCCTTTCCGACAACAAGCAATTCTCCTTCTTTTACAGTTCTCTCCAAGATCTGTGACAGGTTCAGGATATTGGATTGAATTGGAGCAGCAATCGCTTCTGCCATCTTAAATGATTTCAACATAATCACGCAGGATAATAATAATAAAGTAATAGACAAAAATAGGACGTCTGCGTGCCAGATCTGTACTCATCAAAGCTAAGTGGATTATTTTTTGATGGTCGAAAGAGCAAGACCTTAGCTAACATAAAATGACACAAATAATATAAAAGCACTGCCGTAAACATAGTCAAACCAATAATGGAATATTTTACCCGTCAAAACATTTCACTCTACAATTTAAAAGCAATTGCGTGTGATGGCACAAATTTTAATACGGTAACAACTGGTGCTGTGATTTGAACGATGAAGAAACATTTGAATGGACCGGTACATTTGCTGATCTGCTTTTTTCATTGCAACGAACTGCTTCTACGCCTTTCGATTATGAAGTCGGATGGTACAACCACCGGACCTCGTGGTTTTTCCGGCCCCGTAGGTTCGACTTTTCATAGTTGCCATAATTTACCGGTACAATCTTTTTTCAAATTGATGTTGAGTATTCAACATCAAAATTTAAGCACCAATCAAAAATACTTGCTTGATATTGACGTTGTCCTCCTGAAATTGCCAAAAGAACCCACGAGTGATTACTACAGTGAGTCGAATCTAGCGATTATATATTGGAAGCGCAACGCCATCAGAAAATTTTGTTATGTTAGCCACGTTTTTCATGAGGGCATACTTTCCTATGTGGTTTGATATAAATCTGCAAGGGTCGTGCATAAAGGTGCTAGGCGTGTTTTTAGCATGATTAAATATTCGCGCTATCTTCCGGACGAATTAAAAGCAATAATTAATCCGGCGATGCAGCGAAACACTTACTTCGCTCATCCTGAAAATTTTCTCTTGTCAATGATAACCGATGGATCACCTACCATCTAAGAACTTGGAATAAGGCATTTATTGAAAGCCAGAGAGTTATCCGGACTGAAAACCGAACATTTTAAGTACCCACATTGAATTTTGATGCACAATCCTACCTACCTACTGTGTGATTTTTTTTTTGTGCTTTACAGATTAATATAATCCTACACGTAGAATATTAGATTGGATTATGTACATGTAGGTATATTGTACATACAACATAAATACATCATTATTGTGTATCACATCATCTGATTGCATAAATAAAATTACAATAATACATATTTTAGAGCTCTTGCCTAAAATTACTCTTAAAACGTTCAAGACTAATGTTGAAAATGTCAAGGGACCTAGAGATATCATTTAGCAGTACCATACCTCTTGTCATGCTGTGCTGGGCCAGAACATCTGTTCTGCCATGTGGGATACAGAGCAAGTCGTGGTGGCGACCCTGGCAGGAGTTGTTCGGTACGAACAATTTTTAGCATTCTAAGAGGTATGGACTATCAATGTAATAGTTCATAATTTTGAAAGCTGTTACTGTTAGGGTTCCATTCCTTCTAGATTGGAGACTTTCGAAGCGCGTTTCAGATAGCGAATCCATATGATGCATAAATCGCGGGTATTCATCATGCATTCTCATATGGATATACCGTAGAAATTTTTTTTGGATTTGTTCCAATAAATCTATGTATTTTTTCTGGTATGGGGCCCAAACAGCAGAAGCGTATTCTAATTTTGATCGTATAATGCAGTTGAACATCGATGTCATTGCTTCGGGCTTGGAAAATTGTTTACTTATTCTTATCACAAATCCAAGAAGTTTGCAATACGATGATGCCAACCCTACCATATGATCTGAAAAAGTAAGTTTGGTATCAAATGTGACCCCGAGGTCCCTTATGGATTTTACTGATGACAATATTTCATTATTTAATTTATAATCAAATTTAATCGGGTTTTTGGAACGCGTATACGTCATAGTGACACATTTTTTACATAAAAAAAAAGTTTATTCTCATCGAATATATTGCATCTAAATCAAGTTGTAACTTAAAACAATCTTGAATGTCGCGTATCGTCCTAAGCAGTTTGAGATCGTTAGCAAAAAGCAAGCAAGTAGTACTCTGGATGCATTCTTGAATATCATCGATTAATATCAAGAATAGTAGAGGTCCCAAGTTTGACCCCTGAGGTATTCCTGAAAATGCAGGGAATTCTCTGGAGTCTTGACCACTGATGAATTCATACTGTGTTCTGTTTTTTTAAATACGTCACAAGAAACTGTATTAGAGGTTGGTTATATCGAACGTGTCATAGGAATACGTGTGCATTGAACGAGTGCGCGAAAGCATATGACAACCCTGGAAATTCAAGATTGGAATTTACGCTGTCACAGAGTACCGTGCCGCGAGCACGACAATCTGAGTGCTGCTATTGGCTAGCGGAACAATGTGCATGTGATGCCCCTTCCAAATGATTTGTCTACAACGCAATTATGTCCTTTAACTAACTAATCAATTGAAAACATTAATGAAATTGATAATGAATACGTGCGGCAGCCTCATTGGACTGGAAAACACATCTAAATAACTACCTAATACTTCCACAAGGGAGTCTAGACATCAATGATCAACGCCAAGGAATTGGCTGTCTATTTACGTCACCCCCACCATGCGACCAGCCGAGCCACTATTGGTCAATTCTGAACAAAGGAAAAATCTGAATCGTGAATATTTACGACAGCGAATTCATGTTCCGAAAAATTTGGAGCTCAATTTCGAGAAATTGGGAATAATTTGGATCAAGAAATAAACATCATCACCTAAAAATGAGTATATGCTACAAAAACAACCCAAAAACTGACGTCTATCAGTGATTGTTGCACTTTAAGAAAAATTTTTACTGTTTAAAATTGTACCTTATATCACATATGTATACTTGTACCTTTTCTTGTAAACACAATAAAAATGATGTGAGACTTTGGTATCCTAAGTTGGTAAGATCATGGCAAAAACTATCACACATAATTTTGACACAGCTGACTTCCAATCGTAGCGACCAGGGAAATTACCTAAAACAAGTACCTTAGAAAAATTAAGGAGGTTCTGTCCCCCAAAAGTCCGACCTGAGTTTGCCCTATAAAAATAGAAGTCAAACCGGTAGGAAGTCAGTTCAAAACTATCAGCCAAGAAGAAAGATACCAACTCAAGATACCAACAGTCTCCAAGTTCAAACCTCTTTTAAAGTGTTTTAGTCAGTCTTAGATTCAGTTTACCTATCCCAGTATCCCAGTAACCTAAAAACCCCAGTCTCCCACAGTCACCAAAGTGAAAAATATTTATTTTAATCCAGTACTAAAATCAGTTTTGCCATTATACCTAGAAGCATTTTTTGTCAAAGTAGTAAATTCATTTAAAAGACCAGTGGCGTTCCAAAATCCACTGGCGTACGAAACTCCATTGGCGTGTCATTGTGGCCAGCTCCCTATTATATTAATTTATGTACAAACGTCTAGTACATTTGGTCCTTCGAGCCGGATCTACACATAACACGCCTTCAGTCTTACCCAGTGGAAATGCCGTCTCTTCGCAGTGGCCGTAAGACCCCGACACCTTCCGAAATATCGCTGTCTAAACCTAACGCCCCGGGAACAAGCCGAAACATGCCAGTGGCACCCCGTCGGACCCCGGGCCCACGCACCGTAGACACCGATGAGACGCCATCCAGCGGAACCCGCCACGATCTATCCGGTGCGAACCCTGCCAGGAACCCTGACCTCATCACTCTTGACCAACCTGCTCCAGAATGTGTCGCCGAGAGCCTCCACGGATCCAACAGTAAAAGCAGTAAAACAACTTCTGAATCAACTGAAGACTCCCTGCGATTGCTGCGCCGAGAGATGCGCATTCGGGACAGACGTCACGCCAAGCAGACAGCCAATCTGCTCAGAGCCCTGAACGCTGCAACACGCCAAGCAGTCAGCCAACCTACCCAGGAGCCCGCACCAACCAGCCCGACCCTGCGAGCCAACCTCGGTCAGGTAGTAATTCAAACCCAGGCACCAACCGGTCCGTCTACGAACGAGTTCGCAACGAGATATGCCACTCGAGTACACACGTCAGACGGCCCGTCTACCGGAGAATTTGCAACGAGATATGCAACAACTCAAGTGCACGCACCAACCGGCTCTTCTACTAATGAGTTCGCAACGAGATATGCCACTCAAGCACATAAGCCAGCCGAAGAGTTTGCAACGAGATATGCAACTACTCAAGTGCATGCACCAACCGGCCCTTCTACTAATGAGTTTGCAACGAGATATGCCACTCAAGTTCACAAGCCGGCCGAAGAGTTTGCAACGAGATATGCAACTACTCAAATGGACACACCAGCCGGTCAGCCTACCAATGAATTTGCTGTAACCGATCCAACCGGATACGCCGCCGCCGCCACCCAAGAGTACACACTACTGACGGGCCCTGCAAAGAACATCCCTACGGCCGAATACAGCCATATCGGACCCGAGCGCCCACTTTACAACACAGCAGGGTACCAGCATCAGCCAGCCTCCTCCGGCCAGGATTCCCCATTATTTACACTACCGCACACAGCCAATCAGACAGCACGGCACACCCGAGAATGGTTGCAGCATGGCAACGACCCACTGGCCCAGATCGCCTCGGTGATGGCGGAGGCGCTCCGCTCTTCCAGAACGCAAGATAGCCCCCGCACATTAGAAGATGATTCAAGAATGGCTGCCCTCATCGCCAGGCAATCCACAGCAAAAGATTTGCCTACCTTCTCCGGAGATCCCCTCGAGTGGCCCACCTGGAAGGCACAGTACGCTCAATCCACCGCCACCTGCCAAATGACTCCGAGCGAAAATCTCATTCGGCTGCAGCGCGCCCTCAAAGGCAAGGCACGAGATACCGTGGGTCCCCTACTAATGGATCCTGCGCAAGTCCCAGAGATCATCAGCGTCCTCGAGCAGCGATACGGCAGCGCTAACTCCATAGCAAAATTTATGCTAGACAAGGTTAAAAAACTACCTTACCTCACGACCGAGGTATCACTCGAGGACCTGGCAGATTTCTCCGGGACGGTACAAAACCTGGTGGCATCTCTCCGGATCCTGAAAACCGAAGGTTATCTCACCAATCCTGCATTACTGAATGACGTCACTGACAAAATGCCGAGTTCCCTGCGGCTGGCATGGCTAATCGAGATCCGCAAACAACACTCTCCGGCTACCATAACCCAGCTCGCTGCCTTTCTGAAAGAGGTTTCAAACGCAATTCCAAACAGTGGGATGGTGGACCACATACGATCTCGACCACGCCGTGAACAAATACATGCCGGGTACCAGGAGGAAGAAGAGAGTGAACGCATGCGACTTCTACCGAGCCATGAGCAAATACATGCCGGACATCAAGAAGAAATCAGGGATGGCCCAAAAGAAAAGATCGCCCCCATAAAACGCAAAGTAAACGAGGAACATACTTACCCTGGACCGAGCCGAAAAAGAAAAACAGCTGATGAAAGCTGCGCCCAATGTGGCTGCAATCATAAAACCCGCGAATGCAAAGAATTCGCAGCCAAAGATGTTGAACTCCGATGGGAAACTGTACGCATGGGAAGATTATGCCGCAAGTGCTTAGAAAAACACCACTCACGAAGCTGCAAAATAAACCAATGGTGCAAAGTAGGGGATTGCAGATCCCCACACCACCCCCTGCTACATAATCCCGAGTTCGTACGAAAAAGCGCCGTGGAAAATGTCAACTTGTGACGCCAGGACTCCGGACAGAGAGTACTATTAAAAATTGCGCCAGTCATATTAAGCGCTCCAAACAAAGAAGAAGTGTCAGTGTTCGCTCTCCTGGATGAAGGATCCACAGTAACACTTGTCGACACTGACACCGCAATACAAGTCGGAGCAAACGGCCCAGTTCACGGACTGCGAATCCACGGCGCGAAAGGAATGTGCACCTCCGACAATCTCTCCCAACGAGTGAGACTAAGAATACGAGGTGCAGGCAACAGTAATACATTCCACATATCTGCCAGCACAATAAGCAACCTCAACCTGCCGGAGCAACAGATCCAAGGAAGGTCGGTTGTCCCGAAGCTGCTAATAGGCCAAGATAACGCTCACCTGATCGTGTCAAGGGAAGTTCGTGAATGCAATGATACTACGCGAATAGCATCACGCACCGCACTAGGATGGATCGCTCATGGGGGAGTCAACCCCAGAGATAATAACACGACCACCACTTTGGCACTACAACCAGAAACGGCCGCAGACATACAGTTGAGGGAGCTAGTAAAAACCAACTTCGCCATCGACTCCCTCGGAGTAACATCAGCCACCAGAGTCAATGCAAGCGAACAACAGGCAATTGCACTTATGAATGCAACTACCCGTCCTCTTCCTGTAGGAAGGTGGGAAACCGGTCTACTATGGCGCAATCCAGAAGCCACGCTACCTGATAATCGGCAGTGTGCGCTGAAACGACTTCTGTCCCTGGAGAAAAAGCTAGAAAAAGACAAAAATCTAGCAGTGGCCTACAATGACAAAATAAATCAACTTATCAACAAAGGCTACGCCAAGAAGTTATCAAGCCACGAAGCTTCCACCACCACACCTCGCAAATGGTACCTGCCCCACTTTGCAGTAATCAACCCAAATAAGCCAGGAAAAATCAGAGTGGTGTTCGATGCCGCAAGCCGATGCCGAGGAACCTCCCTCAACGACCAGCTGCTTACTGGTCCTGATCTGCTGTCCTCCCTCCTGGGGAATATAATACGCTTCCGGGAAGGAAACATCGCTATTGCTGCAGACATCAAAGAAATGTTCCTGCAAATAAAAATAAGGCGAGAAGATCAGTCGTCCCAGCTATTCCTGTGGAGGACATCACCCCATCACGAACCAGACACCTATCAAATGTCATCGATGATGTTCGGAGCCACCTGTTCCCCAAGCAGTGCCCAATTCGTCCGAAATAAAGTGGCTGAAACATACGAGCACGAGTACCCGGCCGCCGCAAAAGCCGTACGCACCAAGTTCTACATGGACGATTACCTAGATGCAGCAGACACACCCAATGAAGCTGCTGCACTCGCCCAAAGTGTAAGTGCCCTGCTCGCGAAAGGAGGGTTCCACTTGACAAATTGGGCGTCCAACAGCCCGGCGGCCCTAGCTAGTGTACCTATAGAAGACCGTGCCAGCTCCACGATACAAATCAGCAGCGGAGGTCCGGAAACAGAGCGAGTGCTTGGTTTAATCTGGGACCCCACCACAGACCGCTTCCTGTACTCATTTCGTGAGGCAATCTCCCACGACACGGCCACACAACCTACCAAGCGGCAACTATTATCCATAGTAATGAAGATCTTCGACCCAGTCGGCTTCGTTGCCTGCCTTACCATCAGATCCAAGATACTACTGCAAGCAGTGTGGCGCTCAAGCGTCGGCTGGGATGAACCCATTGCCCCTGAACATGCCCAGAGATGGACAGACTGGCTAAACCTGTTGCACACGAACAGCATCTCAATCCCGAGACGTTGCCTCTACAACAAACTAAACAACGTAACACTACACCTTTTCTGCGATGCATCGGAGCAAGCTTGCTGTGCCGTGGCCTACTTCACCGAAAAAATAGATAGATCCTTACGAGTAACATTCCTTGCAAGTAAATGCAAGGTAGCGCCACTGAAGCCTCTCTCCATTCCACGCCTCGAGCTTCAAGCCGCCCTCATAGCAGCGAGACTAGCCCAGACGATCCAAAAAGAAAGCAAAGCCCTGATATCCCGCACCTGCTTCTGGACAGACTCCACAACTGTACTATGCTGGTTACGCACCGACCCACGCTCCTACTCAACCTTTGTGGCAAACCGATTGGGCGAAATAGACGAACTAACCAACATACCCGACTGGAAATGGGTACCCACAAAACTCAATCCCACTGACATAGGAACGCGAGACTTAGAGGTGCCAGACTTAACACCAGAAGGAAGATGGTTTACTGGCCCAGCCTTTCTCACTTCCCCGGAGGGTGCGTGGCCAAAAGAGCGGGCACCCGCCCACAGGCCTGACGACCTGACACTAGAAGTCAAACCTCACTACGTTGGCCTTGTGTCCACCAGGGGCGAAGCACTCCCATCAGTAGAGCGGTTCTCCTCATGGCATCGGCTGATTCGCTCCACAGCTTGGATCCTCCGATTTATCAGACGATGCAAGATGGGGCCCAATAAACCAGTAGAAGGCCCACTACTAGCCGAGGAGATAAAAGCAGCAGAACACAGATGGATCAAAAGGTCCCAGGAAAACGCTTTTACAACTGATCTACACATCATCCGACAAGGTAAAAAACTGCCTGCTGGCAGCCGCCTCAACTCCCTGAACCCCTTCTTTGGACCAGATGACCTACTACGAATGGGGACCCGACTACAAGCCTTGGAAAGAACAAAGATTGTGGCCCGAACTCCCATAATACTGGACGGCGACGAACCCTACACTCGACTTCTGATCAGTCACTACCACAAAAAGGCGGATCATCCTAGTACTGAGAAAACAGTAGCAGAAATACGCAATCATTTCTTCATAATACGACTACGCACAACAAGCAGGAAGATAACGCACGCCTGCCCCACTTGCTTCATACGACGCAGCAAACCGACTCCACCTCTGATGGGCGCATTACCACCACCCCGCCTGATGCATCACGTCCGCCCATTCACACACTGCGGGCTTGATTATTTCGGCCCTATGGCTATCACGGTCGGTAGGCATCGAGAAAAACGATATGGAGCCATCTTCACCTGCCTCTCGACACGCGCCATTCACCTAGAACTAGCCGCTTCACTGACTGCTGACTCGGCCATCATGGCCCTACAAAGAATGACCGCCCGCAGAGGACAACCAGCAGCCATATACTCGGATAACGGGACAAACTTTCACGGAGCTGACACCGAGATGAGGGACGCCTTGCTGTCAATAAGTCAAGACGCCAGAATGATTGACGCAATAGCTACCCAGGGCATCGAGTGGCACTTCATACCACCACTAAGTCCGCACATGGGGGGAGCTTGGGAAAGATTAGTACGATCAGTAAAGAAAGCCCTAAGCGCTACACTAAAGGAAAGAGCACCAAAAGAAGAAACGCTACGCACCGCACTTGCAGAAGCTGAGTTTGTGGTAAATAATCGTCCACTCACCCACATTTCAGTTGACCCACGTGATGAAGAACCTTTAACACCCAACCACTTTTTGCTAGGGTCAGCCGGGAAGCGCCCCCAATTATCCTTCTACGACAAAAAAGAAGAGGAAACATGCCTACGCCGCCAGTGGCGCATCGGACAACAACTTGCAGACACCTTCTGGAGGCGATGGCTGCGGGAATACCTACCTACCATGGCTGTCCGGCAAAAATGGCACCATCCAACTACACCAATTAAGAAGGATGACCTAGTGATCATCATGGACCCAGCACTGCCTCGAAACAGTTGGCCACGTGGCCGTATCATCGAAGCAATACCTGCAGCTGATGGACAAGTCAGAACTGCCCGGATCCAAACCAGTACTGGGATATACGTAAGGCCGGCAGTCAAAATCGCCGTCATTCTGCCTGCCACGCCAGCAACTGATGAAACTGTACCCTCTGCGAAGACACCCGATTCAAAACTCAGACATCGGAAAAGGACACGCCCGACGAAGTAGCTGAGCACAGTCGAGACTGCACTGAGGGGAGTATATCGAACGTGTCATAGGAATACGTGTGCATTGAACGAGTGCGCGAAAGCATATGACAACCCTGGAAATTCAAGATTGGAATTTACGCTGTCACAGAGTACCGTGCCGCGAGCACGACAATCTGAGTGCTGCTATTGGCTAGCGGAACAATGTGCATGTGATGCCCCTTCCAAATGATTTGTCTACAACGCAATTATGTCCTTTAACTAACTAATCAATTGAAAACATTAATGAAATTGATAATGAATACGTGCGGCAGCCTCATTGGACTGGAAAACACATCTAAATAACTACCTAATACTTCCACAAGGGAGTCTAGACATCAATGATCAACGCCAAGGAATTGGCTGTCTATTTACGTCACCCCCACCATGCGACCAGCCGAGCCACTATTGGTCAATTCTGAACAAAGGAAAAATCTGAATCGTGAATATTTACGACAGCGAATTCATGTTCCGAAAAATTTGGAGCTCAATTTCGAGAAATTGGGAATAATTTGGATCAAGAAATAAACATCATCACCTAAAAATGAGTATATGCTACAAAAACAACCCAAAAACTGACGTCTATCAGTGATTGTTGCACTTTAAGAAAAATTTTTACTGTTTAAAATTGTACCTTATATCACATATGTATACTTGTACCTTTTCTTGTAAACACAATAAAAATGATGTGAGACTTTGGTATCCTAAGTTGGTAAGATCATGGCAAAAACTATCACACATAATTTTGACACAGCTGACTTCCAATCGTAGCGACCAGGGAAATTACCTAAAACAAGTACCTTAGAAAAATTAAGGAGGTTCTGTCCCCCAAAAGTCCGACCTGAGTTTGCCCTATAAAAATAGAAGTCAAACCGGTAGGAAGTCAGTTCAAAACTATCAGCCAAGAAGAAAGATACCAACTCAAGATACCAACAGTCTCCAAGTTCAAACCTCTTTTAAAGTGTTTTAGTCAGTCTTAGATTCAGTTTACCTATCCCAGTATCCCAGTAACCTAAAAACCCCAGTCTCCCACAGTCACCAAAGTGAAAAATATTTATTTTAATCCAGTACTAAAATCAGTTTTGCCATTATACCTAGAAGCATTTTTTGTCAAAGTAGTAAATTCATTTAAAAGACCAGTGGCGTTCCAAAATCCACTGGCGTACGAAACTCCATTGGCGTGTCATTGTGGCCAGCTCCCTATTATATTAATTTATGTACAAACGTCTAGTACAGTTGGTCAAAGCCTATTTTATGGATCTTTCGTAAAAATACGTCATGATCTACACGGTCGAAGGCTTTTGCAAAGTCAGTGTAAATAACGTCTGTTTGACATTGCGCGTCTAATCCTCTTGCTACTTTATGTAAGAGTTCAAGGAGATTGGATACAGTAGATTTTTTTGACAAAAAACCGTGCTGATTTCCCCAAGAAACGGTTTTATTTTATTTGTTAATTTTTCACAAATAAGTGTTTCAAAAATTATCAGAAAAGATGATAAGACAGCTACCGGTCTATAATTATGTGCCTCTGTTTTGCAACTCGACTTATATATTGGGCTCACCTTGGTGAGTTTCCAAGATTGGGGAAAGGTGGAAGTAGCAATACTGAGGTTGATTATATGGCACAAAGGTTTATACAAATATTTCCCTAACGTGATGATTACATGAGGTGGAATTCCATCCGGTCCCGTGGCCTTGTCGGGCTTTTGGTTTTGAATACATATTTTTACTTCCTCAGGTTTAAATTTTCCAAGGGAAATTGAATCTAAAAATTTAGGCACCTCTTGCCGAAGACTCTCCTCATTTAAGTTGGGACACGTTTGGCTATAAACCGATTTGAAGTAGTTCGCGAATATCTCTGACACTAGTTGGGGACGCTGGATGATTTCATCCTCGTCCATTAGTGTCCATTTTGTTTTGCCCGGTGTCACCAGTTTTATTCACCAATACTACTGCACACCTTCGCTTACGCTAAGGTATATGCCCCTTTTGGAACTTAAACAAGAAACGTTATCGTTGGCACTATTGTCACTAATACTTAGAACAGATTTCTGTGCGTAACACGTCCTGGTCCCGACAGCTTTCACGATAAGAAAGCATACAAATGAAGACGAATAAGGATGGGAACAATACAAAACCGCTATAATGATATTTTAATGAAAATTTAATTTAAACTTTAATTTGTTGAAAAATTGATATTCTCAGAACAGATAAATCGGAATAAGTGCGATTCATAATAATCCACATCAGTTGTTAAGAATTGAACAAGATTTTAAGGGGTGGGTAGGAATCTGGGGTTCAGCGTGTCCTGGTCATCTGCTTCCTAGACCTAGACAAACCTCACCCCATGAACCCGGGCATCCCTGCTAAATCACCAGTTGCGAACCATTTGGGGTGACCTATGGCAGAGGTGTTGGTTGTCCATAAAGATTCCCGGGGCGGCGGTGCCCATTACCGCCGGACAAAAGTACTTGTCTGCGTATTGGCGTATAAGTACAAAAAAGCGACATTGTATATAATTTTTTATTTTTTTAAGAAACAAATATTCCCGGGGTACGAATAACCCGACAATATTTGAAAATCTCTTACTACCACTACAGAAAGCGAAAAATGTTGCTAACTCGATTATCGAGTTTCGTATTTTGTGTCGCAAAAAGAGCGGGTCTTCGCGACCCGCTCGTGACGCCAGTGTGTCGTGAGCGACCCGGGTCGTGTAAAATCATCGATCGAACCAGGACTAATTTTTAAGAGCTTAAATACTAGTGTTCAAGGGGAGTATGTTATACAAGCTGATTCCCGGCATGCGTTGCTATGCCATTCAAAGAAATAAATTTATTCTCATGTCCATCCCGTGCATCCCCGTTCCCTTCCACCTTTCCCCACCCTCGTACCTTCCTACTCCGCGAACCCCACCGCCCACCTCCCCCGTTCCCCTTCCCTCTGCCGTTCCTCTCTGCCTTTTAAATATATGAAATACCTACACACGTTTTCATTTATGCAAATTTCATGACGCCAGAACTTACCATTATATATAGCCTATATGTTATTCTGATGTATGAGCTATATTATTGAAAAGTTTCATTAAAATCCATTCAGTAGTTTTTGCGTGAAAGAGTAACAAAAACACATACATCCATATAAACTTTCGCGTTTATAATGTTAGTAAGATAAGATTTCGGTAGAAATTCGGAATAATGAGCTAGAAGAAGACGACTCAACGTGTTGTCAAGAGTAATGTGAATAGTTCATCTTTCTGATGTTTTATAATGTTTAACAATAAAACCTTATTGAAATGAAGATTGTTATTTAATCCTACTAATATCATAAAGGCGAAAGTTTGTATGGATGTAAGAATGTATGGATGGATGTAAGAATGTATGGATGTATTGTTCAACTTCATACCCGATGCTTGGAAACTGAAAAGTACAAGCATTTTACGGAAATTGATTAGCAATTGGTTTCTGGATATGGGGAGAGTCGAGAGCGAACATATGCTAACACAATCTTACATACCTAATATGTACTAAAAAGTTTATGTTAATGCATAAAAATAAAACTTTTGCTCTGTTTTTTGATCCGTGTAAAATAACGACTGGTCTTTGATTCTTGTAAAATAACGACTAGACATTTCAAAAAATAAGTTTTGAAAATTTCTATAACATTGGAAATTCATATTCATATAGTCGGGTTTATAAATGGGTAATTTCTTTTACTTAGGAAAATCTAAAAATAATAGTACATTTATTAAAATTAAATGGTCATTCATATGTCAAATATTGGTGTATAAATGTGTAAATTCTAATTATGCAACTGCAAATGTTCTCCATTATAACCCAGAAAAAATTTCAAAAAATCTCCCGAAAGAAACCATTCACTTATTCGGAATGCAATTATTAATGTAATTAAATATAATGCCTTTGTAATTTCATTGAAAAAAATGGGTTAATTTTTTTACCTAAAATATTGAATTCGAAATGTATAAAAATTATTTGTAATTTATGTACCTTCTATTACTAATAAAAAAAAAAAAATAAAAAAAAATATATCTCACTGTACAAAATTTTTGTTGCTTATATTTTTATTTAATTTATATACTTTTTATTATCATCATAACTTTATCTAAACTATTTGTTTTCTCATGTTAAAGATGGAGGTAGGTACTGCCTTATTATTTATGTAAAAGCCCTCTGGACGTAAAATAAAAGAAATAAATAAACAACTAAATAAATTAATGTTCTCCAAAACGAGCTTGAAACATCATTTGTCATATAGTTGGATTATAATTGGGTAATTTCTACTATTTAAGAAATTCTAAAAATTATAGTACTTTATTAAAATTAAATAGTTATAAATACATTGGGAATTCATATGTCAAATATCATCATCATCATTATCATTATCATCATCATCATCATCATTATCATCATTATCATCATCATCATTTCATTATCATCATCATCATCATTATCATTTCATTATCATCATCATCATTACATAGTATAAAATGAAGTCACTCAAAAGGGATGTGCGCGTTAATCTTTTAAACTACACAACGGATTTTCATACGGTTTTCACCAATAGATAGAGTGATTTAAGAGGAATATTTATATGTATAATACGTGTAAATTATGTTAGAGAAAACCCGAGAAATTGAAAGAAAACATATTTTCGTACGATTTAAAACGGCTGGCGGGGCGTACTATATTCACTTTTGAAATTCGTTCTACGGAAGAAATTGGAAAATGGATGTCCTAGAGTAAGTAGGTATTTGATTTTCCCTTTTCAAATATCCAGTGTTGCATTGCAAGCATTGTATAATTAGTGGCGATCGTTCGTGTCTATCGGTGTTCTCCAGCCAGTAAAATAAAACGTTCTTTGTAAAAAATTGTTGCAAGCATTGTATAATTAGTGGCGATCGTTCGTGTCTATCGGTGTTCTCCAGCCAGTAAAATAAAACGTTCTTGCTTATCAGTGCTTAAAATTGTTAATATTTGAGGGAATTTATCTGTGAATCTATTTAAGTTAATTTATCTAAGGTTGATTTCAAATAAATAAGATCGGCGTCTATCGGTGTTCGGTGTTCTCCAGCCAGTAAAATAAAACACGATTTACAACGCGACGCTATAAAAAGCAATTATCAGTGCGATTTTAAGTGAGTTGTATAAAACTATTAGTATTTGAATGAATTTTGATTTCAAATAAATAAATTATTGTTTCGTAAAGGTTTGTGAATTTCTTCTAAGCATGATTTTTTTAATTGTCATAATTTTAAGGTTATTTGAGTTCTAAAAGAAATAAGTATCTTTTGTTTTATGATCGTTTATTTTTTTACAGAAAGTAAAAGGTATTTGGTGTTCTCCAGAAAACACGCTTTACAGCGCGATGCTATAAAAAGCAATTATCAGTGCGAATTTATAAATTATTGTTTCGTAAAGGTTTGTGAATTTCTTCTAAGCGTGAATTTTTTAATGGTCATATTTTTTTAGGTTATTTGAGTTCTAAAAGAAATGAGTATCTTTTGTTTTATGATCGTTTATTTTTTTTTTACAGAAAGTAAAAGGTATTTCAGTCATGTCTGGAAAACGTCGTCGTACTTCAAAAATAGGTCATAAAAAAAGGAATGCAAAAAGAATGCGTTTAGTAAGAGATAGAGAATCGTCAGAAGAGCGTGAGGCTTGCCTTAGCCAGAATCGGGATAGAAAAAGAGTTCATAGAGCCAGAGAATTGCCCGAACAGACTAATTTATGGGAAAATAAAGTAAATTCTGCCATGAATTATGATTCCTTGATTCCATACCAAGACGATCCTATAGCATCAATAGGTACTATGACAGTAATGTGTGAACATTGCTCGGCGTTGAAATTCAGGGACGAATCGAAAGGCATGTGCTGCTTACAAGGAAAAGTAAAATTAGACGAAATTCTTCCTCCACCCGAACCACTACACTCTCTTCTTACGGGTGATCATCCAAAATCCAAAGAATTCATGCGAAATATACGTCGTTATAATAACGCATTTCAATTGACCTCTTTCAAGAGTAAGCAAGTTATAGAGCGGGGTTTTATGCCTACATTTAAAATTCAAGGGCAAGTATATCACTTAGCTGGGAGCTTGCTACCACTTCAGCCCGATGATCACAAATTTCTGCAAGTATATTTTATCTCAGATCCAGAAATTCAAGCATCAACCCGGTGTTCAAGTGGCGCACAGTCAACTGATAGTGATTTAGTTAGATCTCTACAAGATATGTTACATTCTCATAACCGCTACATACAGTCTTTCAAAACTGCGATTGAGAGTGTTCCACTAGGCACTCCCGACTTTAATGTCGTAATTCATGCAAATAAAGTTCCTATTGGAGAACACAGAGGACGATATAATGCGCCATCCACGAGTGAAGTAGCGGTGGTGATAACTGGACAGCAATTTGATAAAAGAGATATTGTGTTGCGTAGTCGTGACGACAATTTGAAAAAAATTTCAGAATTACACAGAGCTTATGACAGCTTACAATATCCTTTAATGCTATGTCGTGGAGAAGACGGATATGCCATTAATGTTTCTCAAGTTGACCCAATTAGTGGAGCACCTCTACGTAAAACGGTGTCGTCCATGAACTACTATTGCTACCGAATAATGATAAGGCGTAACAATTTCAACCCTTTACTTAGATTGTAGCGGTAAGAACCGCTAAGACACTATAATGCTCAATGGATTCGACCAGTGTGGTTGGCAGCATTACAAGCCATCTGTATTCCGAGGTTGGTGCCCATGCTTCGCAAAGTTCGAGAGCGCCGCGGGGACAGTAGTACTTCAGTTTGATTCCAGGCGACTTGTGAGACGGCCGACGGCATGTGGATCCTGACAGAAACTCGACGGGCAGAAGATCTCACAGATTCACAGACCTCATGGGAATTATCAATCACGTATCGTTATTATATTTTCATTGGTTTTCTCATACATAATTTAACAGACTATTTGTCGTTTAATAGTTCTAGGGCAATTTTAATAAACGACTGGCGCCTTCCATCTTTCAATCTTAGAAGCAACTTATGATACAATATGCACTGTTTTCTTGGAGCAGTCACCATACCCTGAGATAATCATTTAATTTATTTAGAGTCTCTTTTGTTGATCAAACCTTGTATTTATGATTAAATATTATATTCCTTTTATAGCCTTTAATTTCATTTAGTATTGATTACCATATTCACATGTCTTACCTACCCTGAGCTTAGCATTACCTTACTACAAGATTTAACTTTCATAACCTCAATATTCCATTCTGACAGTTAAGATGTCGATTCACACATTTAAATACCACGAGGTGAACCAAATACGTTTAATTACGTTATATTTTGGCACCAACGTGACGTAAAACGTTTCAGTGGCGACCCAACGTGCTTTGAACTATTTTATCATATTTTGTTTCGTTTAAAATATATTATCTAGTGGGTATACATTTTTTTGACGGTGGAATTCTGTGAGGTCATCTGCGTTTCTAGATGGATTTACATGTAAGTCTTTTTGAACATTTAATGTTAATTTATTATTGCATATTCTCTTTGTCAGCCTGGATCAAACTCATTATTTTATTCAATTCCCTTTGAAACTTTTATTGTAGCCGTGAATAATTAATTAATGCTCAAATATTGTTCGCTTCTCGCAGATTAATTATGACAAACTTTGTAACCACTATTTGACTATTTGAATCTGAATTGTTCGTTGAATTTGAACGATCTATTTTATCATAATCCTTGTTGTGTTCAATACATGAAATACAAAAATCGTCTAATTATTTTTTCCGATTTTTTTCAGAATATGTAGGTACTTTTTTAGCCTCAGTTTGTCACAAGCAGCATTCAGGGCTTCAGGAATCACATGGCGTTAATCTGGGATTATAGGTTATTATGCCGAGTACATTTTAAATTGGACCACATTAATAATTAAATTATGTAAGTTAATAATTATTTAAAAATTCTTTCTTGTGTTTTAAATCGGTTTCAGATTGAAATTTTGTTTCAGATTGTTAAGCGTCATTTTCGAATTATTGATGTTCTTTAAAATTATTAGGAAAATCCTTACAACTAAATTTTATTTTTCATTTATGAATAGGGACCTTGGTGATTCTGCGCCCCATACACTTTTACTGGAAATTATCTGAGCTTCTTCATTATTTCTTAAAGATTATCGTATTTTTGAACATTTACATCCTGGTGATTTAGGGTATTGACAAAAAAAAATTTTTTCATGCGACCCAAGTGAATTTTTGTCACGAACAAGGCTATCTTTGTCAGCCGTTTGTTGTTTTTCTTCCTTTAACCATGTTTCAAATATTTTATTTCTTTAAATAACTTTTCATAAATATGTTTTCAGTATGGCCAGCATTTTTCTAATGATAAGCGGTGGAAATCATTTTAGACGTCAGATTTCTTCACGCAGATCTGCGGAGGTATTGCTGGGACCAGTTCTTCGCAACAAGCGGGTTTAATTTTTTTTTCATTTATTTTATTACTAGTGGATATAATTGTATTGACAGATTTTGACTTTTGGGAAGTTTTTAAATCATTAATTCTGTTATTATCTTCTTTTGGTAATTTTTTTAAATTATTAGATCCGTTTTGCAGTTGATGGTTTTTCAAATTTGATGAGCTGACATGAAGATCGATGTTTTAGCTCATTCCTTTTGACAAATCTATCGTTTAGTTAATGGGGATTTAAAATCTTTTTGGTTTAATTATCGATTTAAATCTAATTTTATTGGGGGTTGATAAACTTTACCGATGTCCTGATTTCAGAATAATCTGTACAGTATTCTGTTGCATCATGATATATTAAACTTTATCAGGGTAGATTCCTTCATTTTGTTAGCATCGGAGGACATTTTTGATATGTGTCTCGATTGAAAATTGCTGGTTTTAATCGGGACTTACAGATCACAATGATTACTTTGATCTCTCAAATATTTAGTTTTATTGTTCGGTTGGATTTAAATTATTGGGTCATTTTCTTAAATTTTTTTTTTAACTTCAGATCTTTTGCACATTTAATTTTGTTCTCAGGTTTTCTTCTAAAAATGGGCATACGTATTGATTTCATCGGGATTTTTCATATGTACGTTTCAGGAGTTTAATTTACGGTTCATTCTGGGATTGTTATTACATCCTTTTAGGGTTTTACATGTGATAACACATTGTTAGTTCGTGCTGTGTTTTTTCTCTTAGTACGGATTTTACAAAAATTTATTTTTTATTTTTTTACTGGAATTTTTTTCTCATAGTGACATCTGTGGTCAGTTAGTAGTACTTTCTAGCATTGAGTTGTGAGGCCTCGCTTATCAAAAGCATAGTTATATTCAGGTTACATAGTTTGACGATAGATGTCAGTAGTGGCATTACTGAATTAATATAAATATAAATCGAACAATTTTTGTCATGATTTTCTGCGATACTTAAATTGGTTTTTGCGTGATATCAGATAAAATTTGAGCGCACATCAAATTACACTTCCAGAAGTACCATGTCTCTTTTGAGGGATTATTTTATTGATTTATTAATTGTTATTAAATATTTTATTTGATAAATACAGCGTTGGTTTGTTCCGTCACAAATAAATGCTCATATTTTTCAATTGTGTTCGTGTACGTTTTGTCTGTCTATAATTTGTCTTGTGTTCGTAATACATAGTCAGGTTGTTTTCTCGGGGTGGTGTAGTAAGTACCTGCATAAAACAGGTCATTCTTGCGGTGGTACCATATAACTGGTGTCGCAGTTTAATATTCTGATCAGGTATTACCTCGTCAGGTTTTCGCGGAAAATGCGAACGTTTAGCACATGAATATACACATGGGGCGTGGCTACGCTTATTTTATTGATCAATATTTGGAAGTTGGTTTCATATCATCTCTTCGGAGGATTTTTAAATGATGTGTAAACAGACTCTTGGTTATTGTTGATTTTGATGATAAGATTTGCATATTTTATCTGGTTCTGGTTAGTTCTGGATAATGGGAACAATTCATTTCCCATCTCCTCGGAGGTTTTAGCGGAATGACAGTTTGGCATAGGGCCGTAGGTGGTGGTTTAACACAAAACACATGTGGTACATCGTAATATGGTGTATTAATATTACATTAAATGGTGATAAATTTCACTGCAATTCTATCTCTTTGAGGATTTACACGAGATTATGTGTACGTATTTAGTATTTATGTCTTGTGGTTGTTTAGGTTTAACAGATATATTTTTATGCGTGTTAATTAATTGTTCAGGAAAATATTTCGGAAGATAGTATAATTTTTTTCTACAAATTTATCTTTCACATTATAAACGGGGTCATTTTACAATGAAGATATTTTTACATTATTTTTTTATAAGAATTTTAAATAGTAATAAAAGATATTTCTTTTGTTTTAAAATAACAATTAACTTTCATTAATTTTCTACGTTGAGTGTTATGTGTTCACTTTGTTCCTGATCTCTGTTTCAGTTTGATTTTATGAGTTCATATTTGAATATTAATGTTGATCTTTTTACTGCACTTCGACCATGATTATTTTTTTTTTTACATTTGGAATTAGAGAGACAAAAATTTTTTTTTAAGTCTGAAATTAGACATTGTTAAATATTTAATAAATTTGGAATTATTTTCTGGGCGAATTCAGCGACATCTATGTTCTCAAATTATAATCAACACTATATTCTTGGGAAATGATTTAATATTTATTGATATAAATTTTACTTGCTGTTTTTGTGAAGTCTAATTGAATATAATCTTAATGGCATTTTTCATTTTTGAATTTAATCGATTAATATTTATAATTTGAATATTGCGTTGTGCTTCTGTGGTGATTAACAATAGAATATACATAGAATTAAATGATGTATTCTATATAATTATTTCAAGGTTATTTTCAATATGGTCAGGGTGACTTTTTGCCTTTTAGGATCTCAGTCGATGAAGTTTTTTTGTACTTTAGCACTGTTTTTAATGTTATATTTTTAAAAAAGTTTCTTCTTTAATTAGATTTTGTTTTGAGAAAACCAATTTTACGCAGGTTCAGTTTTAGGGAACGACAAGAAACTGGATTATTTGGGTCTCACAATCTGGACTACATCTTCAACTATTCGAACTACTTCACATCGGAAGTTCATCATCTTACTCGGATGGCGCATTTCATTGCAGTTTTCTGATCTCCACTCTATATGGAACTTCTTGCACTTTCTGTCACTCAAGGATTTTCTTCAGCTTTCACAAGATGCAGTCTTGATCATCATACATCTTCATTCATATTGGGCGGCAGAGCTAGCAGCGCGGGAAAATTTTCATCACCTACACAGAACCTCACTTAATGACTTTCTTCTGCTCCAGTTTGGATTATTCATCATAAACGCAAATCAAGATCCAATTAGTGCGGCGATGTACGCAGACGGAGGAATGGTCTGATTTCGGCGTTTTTTTTTCCATCTCTACCTTGGGCCATCTTGGGTCATCAGTTATTGAATGCATCATAATAGGAGAGAAGCTGCATAGATTGATGCGTCTTTCTGTTCATCGCATTATGTCATAGCTTCAGTATTACAGTACGGTGGTCACCGCTTCCTCCATGAAGTACATTATATGGATTGGGAGTACTTCTATCACCAGGATCCTTCCGGCTAACAATCATTATATTTTGGCGTCTTCCAAGACTAACATTTACGACCAAGGCTCACATAGTATGCAGTTCTCTTCAGGAAGTGACACATGGACCTCATGATTTCCAGGAGGAAATATTTTCTCTTTGGTGGAGGGGTAATGTAGCGGTAAGAACCGCTAAGACACTATAATGCTCAATGGATTCGACCAGTGTGGTTGGCAGCATTACAAGCCATCTGTATTCCGAGGTTGGTGCCCATGCTTCGCAAAGTTCGAGAGCGCCGCGGGGACAGTAGTACTTCAGTTTGATTCCAGGCGACTTGTGAGACGGCCGACGGCATGTGGATCCTGACAGAAACTCGACGGGCAGAAGATCTCACAGATTCACAGACCTCATGGGAATTATCAATCACGTATCGTTATTATATTTTCATTGGTTTTCTCATACATAATTTAACAGACTATTTGTCGTTTAATAGTTCTAGGGCAATTTTAATAAACGACTGGCGCCTTCCATCTTTCAATCTTAGAAGCAACTTATGATACAATATGCACTGTTTTCTTGGAGCAGTCACCATACCCTGAGATAATCATTTAATTTATTTAGAGTCTCTTTTGTTGATCAAACCTTGTATTTATGATTAAATATTATATTCCTTTTATAGCCTTTAATTTCATTTAGTATTGATTACCATATTCACATGTCTTACCTACCCTGAGCTTAGCATTACCTTACTACAAGATTTAACTTTCATAACCTCAATATTCCATTCTGACAGTTAAGATGTCGATTCACACATTTAAATACCACGAGGTGAACCAAATACGTTTAATTACGTTATATTTTGGCACCAACGTGACGTAAAACGTTTCAAGATATGGAATGTTAACAAATCAATATTTGGTCGATCAATACGCGAAAATTGAATCTGAGCGATTAGCTTACATCCGTAATAATCAAAATAAATTGAGAGCAGAAAATTATATTCATCTTCAAGATGCTTTACAGGCAAATGAAAACAGCAACGGCATAGGACAATTAGTCATACTACCTTCATCGTTCACTGGTGGACCTCGATACTTACATGAAAAATCGCAGGACGCAATGACTTACGTCAGACATTACGGTAAACCAAATTTATTCATAACTGTAACATGTAACCCAAACTGGACAGAAATTAAAGAAAATATAAACAGTAATTTAAATCCACAAGACAGATACGATATAGTGAATAGAGTATTTCATTTAAAAGTACAGAAACTCCTGCACCTCATAAACAAGTCTCACATATTTGGTCCGCCGCGCTGTCACATGTACACTATAGAATGGCAGAAACGTGGTTTGCCACATATGCACCTGCTGGTGTGGTTAGTGAACAAAATTAGACCAGATCAAATTAACAGCGTTATTTCAGCTGAATTACCGGTTAAAGAAGAAGATCCTGTCCTGTATGAAATCGTAAAAAAACACATGGTTCACGGACCTTGCGGGGCTTTAAACCCTAATTCTCCATGTATGCGAGATTCCAAATGTACCAAAAAATTTCCGAAGTCATTTCAAAGTCAAACATCTACTGGCGATGACGGATATCCTAAATATCGACGACGATCCCCAGAGCAGGGTGGACAAACTGCCACCGTCCGAAATCATGATATTGACAACCGATGGATCGTTCCCTATAATTCGCTTCTTTTAAAAATTTTCAACGCACACATCAACGTAGAGTTGTGCAGTTCAATAAAATCAATGCAATATGTTACTAAGTATATAAATAAAGGTAGCGATCAAGCCACTTTCAGCATACAATCACCAAATGAAGTAGAAAAATATCAATCTGGACGTTACATCTGCAGCTCTGAAGCAGTATGGAGGATTTTGTCATTCAGTGTACATGACCGAGCTCCCACAATTATTCATCTTGCAGTTCATTTAGAAAATGGACAAAGGGTGTATTTCACTGAGAACAATGTACAAGAAGTTGTTAATAATCCGCGGGATACAACATTAACAGCATTCTACAAGTTATGTGCTCAAGATGATTTCGCGAAAACACTGACATATGACAAAGCTCCAAGTTACTATACATGGAATCAGACTTCAAAAACTTTTCAACGACGAAAGCAAGGCACTGCAGTCGATGGTTTCCCCGGAGTCAGAAAAACGGATGCTCTAGGGAGGGTCTATGTGATTCATCCCAATAACAGTGAATGCTTTTATTTGAGAATATTACTACATGTCGTAAAAGGTCCAACATCTTTTGCACACCTGAAAACTGAACAAGGTGTTATTTACAATACTTATCAAGCAGCATGCAAAGCTATGGGTCTCTTGGAAGATGATTCTCACTGGGAAAAAACATTATCAGAAGCTGCTACGTGTAGTTCACCTAGATCATTGAGATATTTGTTTGCCATCATTGTAGCGTTTTGCCAAGTGAGCGACTCTGTTTATGTCTATGGAATAAATTTCAAGAAAATATGGCAAATGACATTCTGATTCGGCGACGGCGAGAGTTATTTTTAGATGATGTTCTATATGATCAAAATATATTTGACAAAGCGTTATTTGAATTAAACAAAGTAGTACAATTACTTTCGGGTAAATCTATCAAGGATTTTGGACTGCCGATACCAACTAATATAACCAACTCAGAATTAACCAGTGCCGAATACATAAGAGAAATATCATACGATCAATCAAGACTGTTACAAATTGTAGCTCAAGATGAACCTCGCTTGAACATCGATCAAAAAAAAGTATTCACTGCGTTACTATCATCAATGGATAAAAATGAAGGGAAATTATTTTTCCTTGATGCTCCAGGAGGCACAGGAAAAACATTTTTAATCAATTTGCTTTTAGCCAAAGTCAGATCTACTGGTAAAATAGCATTAGCCGTTGCATCATCCGGCATTGCGGCTACACTTTTAGAAGGGGGTCGAACCGCACACGCCACATTCAAACTCCCGTTAAAGATTGCTACTGATGATACTTACAGTGTCTGTAGCATTTCTAAACAAAGCAGTACAGGAAAATTGATGCGTGATTGCTCACTAATAGTTTGGGACGAAGCTACCATGTCGAATAAGACTTCTGTGGAAGCATTGGATAGAACAATGCGCGATTTGCGCAGCAAAAACTCACCAATGGGTGGATGTTCAATTTTGTTCTCAGGTGACTTTCGTCAAATTCTACCAGTTGTGAATAGAGGTACACGTGCTGATGAAACAAATGCTTCATTAAAAAGATCTTACCTTTGGCCACACGTCAAAAAATTGGAACTTAAAACAAATATGAGAGTTTCGTTGTCTTCACGTGAGAATAGACTTTTTTCAGAGATCTTGCTCAAAGTTGGCAACGGAGATCTAACTCAAAATAATGGAAGGATTAACCTAGACAATGAAAACCTTTGTGTTTTAATAAATAATATGCAAGAGTTGGTCAACAGTGTCTATCCCGACATTGATAACATAAGTTGTAAGAGTATATCTTGGTTCAAAGAAAGAGCGATTCTGTCACCTATTAACGAACAGGTAGATAAGGTGAATAACTTGATTCTTTCAAAGATTGACGCACCGACGAAAACATACTACTCGGTCGACACTGTACTCGATTTTGAAGAGGCTGTTCATTTTCCCACAGAATTTCTAAATTCTTTGAACCCGTCTGGACTCTCTCCACATAAAATGGTGTTGAAAATAGGTTGTCCTGTTATTTTATTAAGGAACCTTAATCCGCCTAAATTATGTAACGGTACGCGATTGCTGATAAAGTCCCTTAAAACTTTCATAATTGAGTGCACTATACTTACCGGATGTGGTACTGGAGAAGATGTTTTAATTCCCCGAATTCCTTTAATACCATCAGATTTACCGTTCCAATTTAAGCGCCTGCAATTTCCGGTAAAGCTATCTTTTGCAATGACCATTAATAAGTCACAAGGTCAAACATTCAATGTTGCAGGCTTAGATTTGAGTGTTGAGTGTTTCTCACACGGCCAGTTATATGTCGCGCTTTCGAGAGTAACATCTAAAGAAAATATGTTTGTACTGTCTCATGAAAAAACAGCTGTAAATATTGTATATAAAGATATCCTGTAGTATAAACTAATCACAATCATAGTATTATTAAATCACTCCACACTGCCCCACATTATTATCTAAATTGCACCCGTGCGAAGCCGGGGCGGGTCGCTAGTTGGTTTATAAATGTGTAAATTCTGACTATGCAATTGTAAATGTTCTCTAAAATGGCCTGGAAAGAATCTCCTACTTGTGATCTCACTAAAGAAAACACTCATAGAACATTAATAATGCATTCACTCTGAATGCATTTATTTATGTTCTCCAAATTGACCTTGAAAAAATCACATCTTTGCGATTCTTTTAAAGACATAAAGAAACCATCCCTTAATTATATACATATATTAATGTTCTCAAAAGTTTGTCTTGACAGAAGTAAATTCCCGTGATATCTTGAACAAAACCATTCCTTTGTTAAGAATATTATGAACTAAATATACAAGTTGGCTGTCCTGAAACGGGTATTTTGCCCAGTTGGACAGAAAAGTATCACATTGTAATGTATTGTAATATATATGCATATGTAAATAAATAAAAAATAAATAAAATGTATGTTTCTTACTCTTTCGCAAAAACAACTGCATGGATTTTGATGAAACTTTACAATAATGTAGCTAATAAACATTTAGGTGAGTGGGTGAGGTGGGTGGGGGTAGTGGGAGGGGCTGGGGAGTGGAGGGGGATAGGGAAGGTGGAGGAGGCGGAGTAGAAACCCCCTTAATACTATGCGAACGAAGCCGGGTGGAAAAAGCTATAATATTAATAAAATGAATTCACCTTTAACTGCGTGCTTACTGTATACTTGTACCCTATCAAGCTGTCGTTTATACTAATAAAAATACTACTTATGTTAGAATTGGATTGGACGAAAAGATATTTTCTTTATAAAAATCAAAAACACTTCTATCTGTGGTAGTGTTCTCCCATGATTTTTTTTGTGTTTAGACAGAAATTAAAATTCGTAATTTAAATGAAGAGCATTCATTGAACTTGATGTTCAATCTTTTATCTGGTAGAGAATGACAATGTATGTGACAGTGGTGGTCACCAAACTGAGGAGCAAGGAGCAGTCCACTGGGAAGAGGCCGCATGCAGTAGTCACAAAAGGTCTCGATTTCATCAGATTTTCCAACAGGACTAGACGAGTGCAGTACCGACCATCTTAAAAAATTAAAAATTAATATTAAACGACAAATTAATCAAATGACGACAATACAAGCGAAACTCAATCGAAAATCTGATTTTTTCTGCAAGTCTAGGATGAATATTTATTTTAATTTTAAACTTTATGAATAAATTCTCAAATTATAATATTTAATTAAATGAAGACAATATTAGCCAAACTCAATCGAAAATCTGGAGACAGAAAAATCATAAAAAGATATTGGCACCTCTGGAACTCGAACCCAGGACCCGTCGCTTACATGGCAAGTGCTCTACCAACTGAGCTAAGGTGTCTATACTCAATTCGGTCACTTTTATATCATACTTCGACTAAGAACCACAAACATTATGTTCATTTTTCTTAACGTACATATTATTGGCTGTTATCTTTATCTGTGATTGTATTATTCAAGTCGAACTAAATTCTATTTAGACAGTGTCTGGATAATTTTTTATGCATTTTATTTTTATTACAATACATCTGTATTAAAAATAAAATGGATAAAACACTTGTTCTCACAAATAAATAAAATAAAATGAAAATACGAAATATTTAGAAAATGCATACTTTTAACTTCTCCACCCAAGATCAGCTTATTGATAACTATGATTCCTCTTTTATTTTCAAACTTCATTGTCTCTCCAAGTAGAATGATGACGAGCGGTCCCAAGGCATAGTGGATTAACCAAAGCAATCCATCAGCTGTAAAAATGGCTGTCTAAAAAAATAAACATAAACATTTTCATTATATTGATAGTATTTTTTAACTTTATGAATAAAACCTCAAATTTTAATATTTAATCAAATGAAAAAATGTATAAATATATATAAAATGTAAGCACCTGTTGACAAGCCGATTCATTTGACTTAGCAGGACTTGTTTGTAGATTATATTATGTATTATCTATTCTTTCAATAAAAAAAGACAATTATATTATCCTGGCTTCTAGTCCCAGAGGTGCAAATATCTTTTTCTGTTTCCAGATTTTCGATTGAATTTCGCTAATATTGTCTTCATTTAATTAAATATTTCAATTTGAGGAAACTCGTATAGTTTTAAAAAAAATCATCCAAGACTATTCTGCAGAAAATTCAATAGATGTCGCATATTAAATAAAATGGATAAAGATTTATCCAGACATATCTAGATAGCATTTAGTTCGGGTTTGAATCTTGCAATCATACATAAAGGTAGCAGGCAATGAAATATGCGACAAGAAAAGTATGATCATGTGCGTGGTTTTTAGTCAAAGTATGATACAGTTAAAAATGACTGAATCGGATATCGACACCTTGGCGCTGTGGTTAGCGCATTTGCCCGGAAAGTGAAAGGTCCTGGGTTCGAGTCCCAGAGGTGCAAATATCTTTTTCTGATTTTTCTGTTTCCAGATTTTCGATTGAGTTTCGCTAATACTGTCTTCGTTAAATTAAATATATTGATAGTTATTACTAACTAAAATTATGTACACGAGAAGCAACATATTCCATTCGATGCACAAACCACTTGATTCAGAAGGGTTTGCTCTTACTGCTGATTCAGCGATTTTGGAAGCACCGAATGTCTAGGTGTAGATTTGAATGGCAAAACATGTCGCCACTGTACCTTTTGGTTCTAGCCCATTTATCAAGCGCTCTGTAACCGTTACCCTACCTGAAATACTCGTATATATTGCCATGCTCTCCTGTGTGGAGTTAAAGTAAAAAAAAAATGCCATTTGATCGATATGAAAATTTCGTAATCATGATGAAACGAAATTCTGTATTTGAAATTTAAGCAAAGAATGGTCAGTATTTATAAACCGCGTATTTAAAAAAAATCCTCAGTGGGAGGGGAGAGGTGGAGGAGGTGAAGTGGGAAACCCCCTAACACTATGCGAGCGAAGCCGGGGGCAAAAGCTAGTAATATACAGGCTGTTAAGGGACGTACTTGACTTACTTTAACCAGTGATTCCTGACATTATTTCGAGTAAAAAATGTACATAAAATTTTGGTCTCCGGTGACATTTTTGATTTTTTTTTCTACAAAAATATAAAAAATGGTAGTTATTGAACAGTTGGAGGCGGGGTAAGGGGTTCGTCGGACACCAAGCTGAGTGACCAGTGACGACATGTGGAAGAAAAAAATTTTGAAAAAAAAAAGTCACCGGAGACCAAAGTCCCCAAAATTGGTTTTTGGGGTGTTGTGCGTGTTGCGCTACCTCCTTCTTTAGCCAACGTTTCGGACATCGTTGCAGTGTCCATCATCAGGTCAGATCCGGCAGATCCGGTAGATTTTTTTTTTTTTTTACAGTGTATACCGCACAAGAATCTCAACTGCTCCCGTCTGGAGCCAGTGAGACTATGGCATCCCCAATTGGGGTATGTTGTGAGGCTGAAGGTAGTAGTGGGGAGGGGAAGGAGGTGGGGAAGAGGAAGGTTGGGAAGTACCTGGCTATTCAGATCTGGTCACTAAACACGGCTAAAGCCATTTTCAACAACGTTTCAATTCTGAATGGTGGTCTTACACCAGGGCGATACTAATAGTATCTTCCACTCTGGAACATGCCGCAAATATACTATATATTATTTTAAATGAATTAATTGTGAAATAACACAAATTAATCAAATAAAATTTATTTGCGCATGCCGGGTTCGAACCCGCGACCTCCGGAATGTGAGTCAAGAGTCTTAGCCACTGGACTACGGAGGTCGATGTGTGATGTGTGTGTACATCTACCGGATCTGCACTGATGATGGACACTGCAACGATGTCCGAAACAGGTCAGATCCGGCAGATCCGGTAGATGTGTGATGTGTATGTACATCTACCGGATCTGCACTGATGATGGACACTGCAACGATGTCCGAAACGTTGGCTAAAAAAGGAGGTAGCGCGACACGGCATAACAACCCAAAAACAAATAACGAAAATGCTTTTGGCCGTGAAAATCTTAAAACTTATCATTCTGAAATTTGTTTTTTTTTAAATTTTAGCATTCTAAAAATTTGTTTTTTTTAAATTTTAGCATTCTAAAAATTTGTTTTTTAAATAATATATTTTTTTTAATTTGAATAAAAAATCACCATCGAAGGGTGAAAGCCAGAAACATTTGAAAAAAAGACTTGTTACATTTTAGGGCGACCGAGACGCGATAACGTCACGAGTCACGCATAATTCGTGAGTCGCGATGACTTTACGAGTCAGGAACAGATTGTAAAGTTAAATTTAAAATTTCGACAACTTTCAACTTACAAAAAATCTAATTTTCAAAGAGTTTTCAAAATTTTGGAAAAAATTTCAAATGTAGGTATTCCTAGGTTGGCGTAAGAGTTGTGAAAGAAGTATTACATACTCACATTACGATTCGGATAATCATATTTTTCCGAATTTAGAAGTCCATTTACTGCCTGTAAAATTGACAAAATTGCTGTCACTACGACGAATAAAATCTGAAACGTGAAATAAGTACAATTGGTAAACCTGCTAAAAACATTATTTATTTTCAGCGTATTTAACAAAATGTATATTTACATATACAGCTTATGGAGCACTGGCTTTATATTAAAAAGGCATGTAAGATTTTATTTCGATTGTTATTAGTTTTTTTTTTAAGTTTTACAGTTTTTACAATTTTCATTACTTTGATAAGATTTTATTTCAATTTTTATAACCTTATTGCAAAAAAGGCGTGTAAGATTTTATTTCAATTTTTATAAGTAAACCAAACTTGCTCATAAGCTGTAAGTAATACATTACCTGAAGTCCATACGATGAGTTTATAATGTCTACATTATCTGCAAGTTTATCATATATCGTCATAAGCCTTAGTACTTCGGCATCGTAATCAAAAGAAACATTACGCTTAGCCATCAGTTTGTTCATTTTATTCCAACAACTATTGTACATCATGTTGTTAGGAGAAAAATCAACGTAGTCAGTTTTGTACAATTGTTTATTGCTGCAAACTAGTTGAGATAATAGAGCCCGCATTCTAAATGTGACCATCCAAACATTCAAGGCGTATTGAAAAATTAAAACATCTCCAATGGCCAACGCGATGTATAAAGCATAATAAGAAGATTCTGAATATATTTCATTGAGGAAAAGATCAAATGAAATAACAAAACAAATGAAGAAACTTAAAAGTAAAGCTACAACACCAACAAGTTTGCGCATTTTTCTATAGCACTCCGGTGAAAGACCAAAAAGTTTATCAATGTTTTCCACATTTTCCAAAAATTTTACTGCAAGTCGCGTATTACAAAATATTGGACATGAAATCGCAAAATTTGCCGAGAAGATTGAAAAAAAATACGAAATATTATCGACTAAAGCCAATTTGAAAGACGTCGTTTCGTTTTCAATTCCAATTTTAATTATCACCAGATACAAGAAACAAACATTTAAAACACATAGGAATAACATCGAATATGCTTTGCTGAAAGCTCTTTTTGTCAACATTTTGTTATTTTTGTATGAATAATTTTGAATTCCAATAAATAAGAAGAAATAATTCAGCGGTGTTAGAGCGTAATGCACGTTTAAATTTTCGTTTATCTTTGTTTTGTCAGCTTCTCTGTACATTAATTTATTTTTAGTCAACATTTTAGTATGTTTAAAACTAGTTTTGTGATAAACATTTCTTGAATTAGCAAAACATTTATTAGGATATTGTTCCATGAATAAGCACTTAGTACTAACTACATAGAATTATTTAACTAAGGATGATGCAAATAAATTTTTATCCACATGGATACGAGTTTAATCTAATATATTTTGTTTAATGGAGTTGATCAATTACCGCTTAACGATACCTTTGAATACTTTTCACTTAGTTGTAACATTAAATAATGTTTGGTCATTTTTAGATATTAAAAACTATACTTGTTCTATAGGATCGTACTGACAATCGGACAATCTTTCTCCGTACTTGAAATATTTAAAACCAAATTTGTTAAACGACAAACTGAGTCATATAATCGTCAGTATTTTATACCCAAATTCTGTAGACGGAAAGTGGTGGAAGGAACATAGGACATATATATATACTATCTTTGTCCCAAAAACCTGTCAACAGTAAATATAATTAATATATTTTAGAAAGCACCTGTTCGCTCTTAAAGTTAGTGCGCAAAATCAAAATGTACTTTTATTCAAATAATATGTTACATCAGTAGTAAACAATAATACCATTCTGTACTTTTTTAAAAAGTTATTTTATTTAATTTTAAACCATCTCTCACGCTTTTCAAAATTATTTACTATTTTTAATATTGGTTTGCACATTGATTTACATCGAATGGAAACGCAATGGCAGCAGCCTGTTCGCCGATGGATGGTTCCATAAACAATAACTGTGGTGAACGTATGTCTTGCAGTATGAAAGAGACATGCGTTTACAAGTGAGACAGAATGAGGAACATATTAAAGGGTGTGATTGCAGTCCATTGTCCTCTTTGCCTTTTGACTTCCTTCGAAGCACCACTGAACAATATCTCAGAATAAACATCAATAGTCTACCTACGACTTATTATTGTCGACACCCTGTACTGAGATCATCACTATCTGAGGAATCTGGACACCACCACAAGGAGTCCAGAATACATGATGGTTACCGGCCACGGTCATCACATTGGCGCAGCCTAAAAAGAAACTTATTTACTCAGCAGCCATCACATTGGCGCAGCCCAAAAAGGAATTGATTTACGCTATCTGAGGAATCTGGACACCACCACAAGGAGTCCAGAATACATGATGGTTACCGGCCACGGTCATCACATTGGCGCAGCCTAAAAAGAAACTTATTTACTCAGCAGCCATCACATTGGCGCAGCCCAAAAAGGAATTGATTTACGCAGCAGCGACCGAGATTGAGGCTACATTGGTAAACCTGTGATCAGGTGGAGGTAAATACCAACTATACTTTTTTTTAATTAGGCAATTCACTCTAATAAGAGTGCTTTGTGACCAACTATACTTAATGAATAGTTATTTTAAATTCATGTAATTCTTTTCGAATTTTTGTAACGTCTTCACATGTTGCAAAGTTATCGTTAAGTGCGTTTAGTTTTAGATTACGCATGTCGTTTTTTATTGTAGTTATGTCTTTTAAAGTAGTAGTTACATCTATGTGATCAAAAGTAATGGCGGTAGTTTATAGATGTCTAAAACAACAAATTTCGGTAGAAGTTTGCCATCGGTTTGTCGCATGTATTTAATTTTATCGATAATTTTTTAAATTTTTAAATTTAATTTAAAAAAAACAGACAAACATTTCTGTATACCAATAACATAACAATGTTTGAAAATATTCTACTGCAATCACAGTACATGGAAAATGTTGATTGTGTCGTGATGGAGGACTTAGCCAGCCGAGATCGAGCACGCGACGCCCGAGTGGGATCCGAGATGCCCACTTAGCCACTGACCAGTTAAATACATTTTTTCTTTTTACCTTCACCGATAATCCTAGTCGACAACATAGCTAACGCATGCACACGCAGATTTGTTATAAATGAAGTTCTGGCTTTCGTTCGACAAAAGTTGTAGCGGTGGATTACATTAGTCTAATCCCAGTATATGATAAGTTTTCTGAAAAAGACATCGATATTGCAAGAACTCTACTTCCGAGTATCCCGTGTCAACCTCCAGGCCATTATTAAGGCGTAGACCTATCCCATTTCTATGCAATACATCTATCCCGAAAGATCACTCGAGATGTCTAAACAGTGTAGATTTTTCAGAATTCGCCACTCACCTAATAGATAAAAATCACTCATTTAATAAATCAAAATATAATAAAAAAAGATTTTGGCACCATGGTAAGACTGTCTGTTTTTGGTTACATTTTTTTCTTGTTTTGTTCCGGAGATTCAATTCTGTTCCATGATTAAAATGACTTATGTATTAAAATATACATTTAACAGTCACCTAGACATCATTATTTTATTTTAATCAATAAGCTTTCTGAAGAAAATCAAATTCCCCATAAACATGGCCTGAGTCTTGTTTTGCTCTATTGTTTATTTATACGGACTTTAGAACCCTTTTTAGGTTATGCAATAAATGATAATGTTTTGCTTTGACTTCATGTTTTAATTGCCTGTAAATACTACAGTTGACGCCCAGCCGCGGTATTAATCCAACTGAAGGCCTAGTCAGTCTAGTGTGGATCGATTTTTTGTTTTTTTGTTTTTCTTAGCAGCGGGGTGTGGAATGGATGCTCCATGGGGTTACTTTTAAAAGTTATTATGACAGCATTAAGATATTTCGAGTGCAAGTACTGCCCCAAGTCAATTCAAATTTTACAAAAACAGCGAAAAACTAGAAAAAGAAGGGTTTAATCTTTGCTCAATAAAAGTAGTTAAAATATAAAAAAATTAAACTTTTCGTTTACTTGTAATATTATCTACTAATCAAGAAACAATAAAAGTACCATTGCTACACAAAAAAATTACAAACAATGTTAAAAAATAAAGTCAAAAATCATGAAAGTTATTGTGTTTTATAGTCCTTCTTCGAATTGAATACTGGCGTTATACGACAAGATTCTAGCTTGTTTTGTATCCACCCTTAACGTCTTTCAGGGTCGCAAACAGCAGAGCGTGATGCTGTTACCACTTTGATACATCTTTCCGTGGCTTGCGTGTGACAGAGCATCAATCGGAACTTGCACAAAATGTTGAATTCGATAATTTCGTGGTCTGCAATGGCATCAATTATTGTCTCGCTAGATATCAGTTTTGTAAGAGGTGGTTCTGATGGTTTTTCCCAGTAGATCAAGTCAATATAGTCTGCTGCGTTAAATTAAAAGTAGCTAGCTTAAATACTCTTATTGGAGAGAACCCTGACGTATGATCTCGGATACTTAGAAACCGTCTCAGAACCAACTACTCTCTAATTTGTCTTCGTTCATCGTTTAGCGTACTAATAAGTATGTTTTCGCTTTTGCCAAAATACCCGTTGCGTTGAATTACGGGATCTACCACCTTTTTCAAATGCTCTGGAAGGTAACGAGACTATTTTATGGTTTCGTGGAGGTGTCTCACCCCGTAAACACACGAAGGTTGTGTTTTTTATTTTAAACCACGTCGGAGCATACACTCTTAGCATAAATTCAGTCAATATCACCTGATTTTCTGTCGGATTCTTGGTTGAAATGTGTGATGTATTGCATTAATCACCAGTGCAAATAAGAAAATATCGTAGCCTACCCCTTTAATTTAAAAAGAAAATACCAATTACTTATAAAACGGACACACTTGCGACATCTATCGGATCAAAGTAAATTGAATTCTTGTTGACAGTAGGGACCTATAAATTAAACAGATTGAGATGAATTTTGGTAAAAAGATCACAGATGGTATTAAAAATCGTCACGGGACAGGGAAAGACCCTTTCTTAGGCTCGAAAATAAATAGTTGAAACCAACAGCCAATCAGGTAGAAGCAGAAAGCTATAAATAATTGATCAAACCAATCACAAAGCGGAGGGCGTATTCAGATTTTGAACAAAGAGATGGACTTTGAACTAGGCAATTAATCAGAGATTTATGGAAAAAAATATCGTCATCAACCGAAAGATCAATACACTATAATGTAAACAGGGTCTCACGCCCGGTGCATCGGGTACGATGACCCTCGATGTAAGATAAACAATCAGTGCAATCAAGGTATTGACAACCGCCGTTAACGAGCAAATTAATCCATATTATGTTGGAAAAACTATGCGAGAAAATAACAAGAAAATTTTAATAAGAGGAAAATTAAAGAAAAGACGTGCAAAACATAAGAAAAGCTACTGTAGGGATATTCAGTTGTATAACGAGTACGTGGAAAGCAAAAGGAGGCCAGATTCGGAAAGAAACGTACGTTTGATATTTAAAAGGAAGAAAAACGCTGGAAATTAGGAATGTCACTTTTGTCACGTCAGGGAAAACGATTTGAAAAGGAAATCTAATGGAAAAACTGGACGTTTAAACGGAAGTGTTTATTGAACAATATAAGATTTCGACTTAATTTTGCGTTTTCAGACGAGTTTAAATAGATATCGTTATATATTTGGAATAGGGAGGTCATTCTAGTTACATTGCGTTAGATAAAGCAAACAAAAAGGGTTGTTTTACGTCAATTGTTTGAGGAGAATTCTATGGGAGATAGGACAGACTGCAAGGAAAAATTTATTTATTTATTTATTTATTTATTAACGCCCTTTTTCGGGGCTTTTACATATGAATAGTAAGAAATACACAGTATTTATTGTACATAACTGAACTGCCTTCGTAACAATATTTTATATTTGTTTAAAGATAAATTGAAGATGTCCACTGACTTGGTATAATTGTTTCCCTCCATTAGTATTCTGGGCAAAGAGGAATACATATGATAATTAGTTCCAGAATTACTGCACTGAAATAAATCCTGACTTCTAGTATTACGTATTGGAATCCGGAAGCTTATCAATTCGAGCAATATCGGACTGTCAACTAAATCATTTAGAATTTTATACAGAAATACCAAGTCAGTGAAAGTTCTTCTGTCTGACAATTTCAGCATATTCATATCATTCAAAATAGTATTGTAGTTCAACATAACTGCTGGAATACCCATTTTAAAATTAAGAAAACGTAAGAATTTGTTTTGTATTCTTTCAACAGTTTGTACATGTATATTGTAATATGGGTTCCAGACGGGAGAATTGTATTCAAGTTGACTTCTAACATATGCAAAATATAACAGTTTTATACACTTAATATTGTTAAAATTTCTAGTTAGCCTAGTTATAAATCCCAACATTTTTAAGGCCTTATTAGAGATTTCTGTTATGTGGTTAACAAATGAAAGATTAGATTGAAAAGTGATGCCCAAGTCTTTAATTTGTGTTAATGTCTCCAGAGTATTGTTATCAATGTTGTAATTGAAGATCACTGGATTTTTTATTCGAGAAAATCTAACTATATGACATTTTGAGATATTTAAGTAAAGTCTATTTTCATTACACCAAATTAACAATTTGTTGATATTATCTTGAAGAATGTTGCAATGATAAATATTTTGAATTATTCTAAAAATTTTGAGGTCATCAGCAAAAAGTAAGATAAATACATCATGAAATATTTTTGTAAGATCATTTATAAACAAGATAAATAATATTGGGCCAAGGTGTGAACCCTGTGGAACTCCACTTGTTGCATAAATTTTTTCCGACAATGAGGATTTTATTCTAACAATTTGTTGTCTTCCAGTAAGATAGCTTTCAAACCAGGCTAATATACTGCCACGTATACCAAGCTTTTCTAATTTCCAAATGAGAATTTTATGGGAAACTGAATCAAAGGCTTTACTAAAATCAGTATAGACAGAGTCTACTTGTTTTTTTTCTTTAAAAGCATTGGTTATAAAATTTTCATAAATAATCAAGTTAGAAAGTGTACTTCTACCTGGCATAAATCCAAACTGGTAAGGTGATATTACAGGTTTTATTTGGGCAAAAAGTTTGTCAAGTATTAGGCTTTCAAATAGTTTCGGTATGGTGGATTGAATGCATATTGGTCTATAATTACAAACATCACTTTTATCGCCCTTTTTGAAAATTGGAGTCAAATAACTATGTTTCCACATATCGGGAAAAATTCCACTGGATAAAGATAAATTAAAAAGTTTGGTTAATGGAAGAGCAATTACTTTGATACATTCTTTGATAAATATTGTGAGGATATTATCCAGTCCTGCAGATTTGTTGATATCTAATGATTTCATTTTAGTTACTACATCAGAGAGACTTATGGTACACTGTGAAATATCAAGAGTTTCATCTAGAGTTGTTGATGGAAGAGGAGCATTATTTGCGTCTGTTGAATAAACACTTTTAAAAAATTTTGCAAACAAGTTAACAATACCATCAGTATTATTGCTATGGCTGCCATTTAGGTGCATAATGCTGGGGAATTCAGAATCATCTTCTTTAAGAGATTTCGAATATTTCCAAAAATAATTAACATTGTTTATTATGGAATTTTGAATTTCATTTATATGGTTACGGTAGCAAGTCATAGACATTTTTTTACACAAAGTTCTTAAATATTTAAATTCACTGTAATCAGAATTTTTTTTATATAATTTATATTCTTTATGTTTAAGTTTTTTGGTGATAAGTAGATTTACAAGTTCTTTGGTGTACCATTTTGGATAGGTGTTTGGCTTACATATTACGGTTGGAACATAGATGCTAATAGCCTTTCCCAAAACAGAATAAAATTTATTTGTAGCTGTGTTAATATCATCATATTGCACAGATGACCAATCAAAAGAGAGGAGATAATTACATATTTTCTCGTAATCAGTTTTGAAAAAATTTTGGTAACTGAAAGGCAGTTTACAGGTATTATCATGTACATTAGAAATAATAACTTCCAGTGGAGGATGATAACCATCAATGGGCACCAGCGGTTCACTACATTCTTCAATTACTAGTGACTCTAAGTTAGAAAAACATAAGTCTAGAGTACGATTATTTACATTTGATAAAGTATTTGCCTGATTCAGGCCTAGAAATAACGCCATGTCTAGAATAATGCGTTCAGACTCACTCACACTGATATTATTGTCCCTGTTCACCCAATTCACATTTGGAAGATTATAATCACCAGCAAGCAAAAATGTTGCATTAGCATGCTTTTTTAATATAACTTCCACTTCCTCACTATGGCACCTGTATACTTCATTGCTTGAATTTGGTGGGATATAAATACAACCAACAATAATCTTTTTATTCCTGGCAACATTCACTTGCACGAAGATTTGTTCAAGAAGTTTGTGTTTAGTTTTAATTAAGTTTGATTTGTATTTCTTGCTGATAGCGATTAAAACCCCGCCACCTCTGCTTTTAGCACTTGTCAATGTATTTCTGTCTAATCTATAACATTATGATTTATAAAACCTAATTCACTAGAATGAATATTAGGTTCTAACCATGTTTCAGAAAGTAGAATAAACTCGTGCCCAAACATTGGTAGTGTAAATGAAACATTATTTGAGTTGACGACCTCACACGTGATTTTGTTGTTCAAACAATAAGAAAACGAACATGATATTAGGCGATTAAACCCATTTTAATGGCTTTTGGGACGATAAAAATTATCATTGGTCATATGGACAGTTTACTTAACTAAAAAACCATTATATTTTATTACCCTCGAATAAATGCTGAGTTATTGATCAACACCTCGAAAACCCAGACATAAACAGACGTCAAATTTTAAATTAATGTGGATTTAGGGGAGAAAAGGACGGAATTTGGAGGATGACCCATAGAACGTAATAAAAATGACAGGAATTTAAGGGCCGAAGTGGAAGTTTCTCCTATAAAAAATGTGAAAAATAACATAAAAAGTAGTAGTATATAGAAAATGAAATTTTCTAAGAGGTGACATACATCGAAGGCGAAACGGGGGGTAGTAAAAAAGAAAATAAAAACAATTAAAAGATGATTCCGTAAGGAAAACTCATGAAAATTCAGAAGTATCGATGAAAACAATAAATTTGGCTTGGAATGTAACTAATCATATAGATGTGGACAATAACATAAGGATAAAAGAGGAAATTCGTAGGAAGAGTGTTGTGAATGCAAGAAAATTCTAGGGGAAAGGGGAAAATTCAGATATACTACGTAAATAGAGAAAATACGGGTTTTAATGGAAAAATTCATACAAGTAGCAGTGAGATAGAGTAGAATTTATAAAAATTGCAACTCGAAATTGCATAGTAAACATTTCGATATGGAGATAATCATGATTGTGATAGGTACGGAAAAATCGAGACGTAAATATAGTTATCGAAGACAGACCTTTTACGAATTGAGAAAAAAAATAACTAAAAAATTATGAAATTCAAGCTAATTTTGTATGACCAACGGCACAAAGAACGATAGGGCAATTTAAAACAAAGTAACTGAATCCGGATCTTGTAGGTATGAAAATGAGAGAGAGGAAGCAATGAGACAATGGAAATAGGGCTTAAGGAACATTACTCGATAATGGTGAGATAATTTCAAGTGTTTGCGAGTTGATAGACATGGGATTGTTTTGTCACAGGAAATTCAGATACAATCTTTTGGACCTGAGAGGGGTATAAAAAACAGAACTCAGTCATTTTTCGTTAGTCAGCGCCGGTTGTGAAAAGGTGAAAGTTCGTGAGTCGCGACGAAAACGCTCGGTAATTACTTGTGAAAAAAATTCTAAGTGATTAGGAATTGTGGACTTAGGAAAATTTCATATTCAAGCCAGTGTCTTTAAAAAAAATAAGTTTGCAGTTCAAGTCAGAGAAAATAAAAATAAAGTTTACGTTCTATTTATTTGTGAAAAGCTAAAAGTGCTGTGATTTTGTTTAGTGAAAAATTCGGTTTTTATAATCAATAAATATTGTATTTTTGGGACTTAGAAATTTCGTGAAAATCAAAAATCAATGAAATAGATGAATAAAGTGATGTGATAATTGAATACAAATAAGTTATAATTAAATACGTGTGTCCAGTTTAAACGGAAAGAGTTCTATTAAATATCAAATATTTAAATTAATTATTTAAAAAACAGTGCAAATTGAAAAGAGATAATAAATAAATAAGTGCATCCAGTTAAACGGAAAAGTTCAACGAAAATCTTTAATTAAATTGAGTGTTTTAAATTAAGTATCAGTCTTTTATTAATTTAAAAAAATAGTGTAGTCGAAATAATTCTACTCGTAAAAATTATAAAATTTAGGGAGAATAAAGTGCTATAGTCAAAGTGTAGTTGATGTAGCAGAATAAAAAAAAAAACAGTGTTTAATAATAATTTCCGATTTAATTAAATGGATAAAATTTTACCTCAGAATAATTCGGCTAAATAATTTACAATTGGGCGGCACATTCCTACCACAAAGTGTTAATCTACTATTAGATTCAAAAATTTGGAAAAAAATAAATAAATTAAAATAAAATGAATGATAATACATAATGATATTTGCTAAATAAAAGTAACGATTTACCATTTCGAAATTAATCGTGAAGTAACTATCATTAAAAAGTTATTTAATCAACGGGTTTTGAAATAAAATGCAGTTAGAACGATAAACATCATTTAATTTAGATAGATAAAACGGGAATAAAATAAAATTGAAGTCGGAAAAATTTTATTTGAATTTAGTTGATAACATAGGAGTAGGTATTAGGTAAGGAAACATAACAAGGTTTTCCCGTGTAGCACCCGGATGGAAAGAGACCTTTTGGGGTAAGTTACATAAAGTATAAATATTTTCTAGGTTCCAAGGAGAGAGCGGCATGCAGCAGACAGTTGGTATTTGAATTAATTTTATAACAAAGTATTACTTGCTTAATATGTGATATGTACCTATATTGAAATATTATATATAAAGTATGTATATTTATATTTATCCCAAGAAAATTTTAATCAAAAAGAAACACACTTAAATAAAAGTAAAAGGTATCGATTACTAATACCTACTTAGAACGCACTATGCTATTTAAAAAATAGTTGTGTGCTAGAAAAATTTCAAGTTCATATTTTATACTTATTTTATTAATATATGTACTATTATAATTTCAGCTAATATAAAATGATAAAAAAATGAGTTATGATATTAGAATTTATTTCAATTATAATATAATTGTATATATCAGTATATTTATTTATTGAGGCAAAATATATATGTATATGTATATGTATGTAAATTATAACTATATTTATTTGGGATCAGGTTAGGGCAATTGCAAAAAAGAAATTACCACTATTAAATTCAAAAGGAAATTTAGGACCGTAAATCTCACGTTCGAGAATGTTTTAAAAGTAAACAAATATCTCATGTTTGGAATCTAGGTCACGAGGACAGCGGTAATGTTTACATAATTAAAATTGTTTATAAAACAACTCGGTCATGGGGGCACTGGGTCAGATGCTTTAAAGGAGTATGTCCTTGGGTATATAATAGGTAGTTGACAGGTATTAATATTAACTTTTAGAATGAGGCAAAGCCATGAAGTTGCGCAATTATAGAAAAAGTTTTAAACACAATCTTTAATTTGAACATGAAGAGATAAATTTTGAACTGAACAATTGAAAGTAAACAGATTTATTATAGCTAGACAAATAATAGGCACAACAATCATTTGGAAAATCACGGGTTAGTTTAGGAGTGTATTGAAGAATTACATGGAATATTCGAAGAGAAATTTATAGAACAATTACTCTCGTAGGTATCAATCATTTACATGAAACAGTTGACAAATCACGGGATAGTCAAATAGAAGAGTATTGAAGAATTACAAGGAAGATTCGAGTAAAATTTTGTGGGGTAATTACTCTCATAGACATCAATCATTTACAAGAAGCAGTTGAAAAATCACGGGATAGCCTAATAAAAAGTATCAATCAGTTACATGAGACAACTGAAAAATCACGGGATAGTAAAAATTTTACCAAAAGTTGAACCTTGGGGAAAAATTTAGAAAACAGTTCAACAATAGGAGGCAGTGGTCGCTCCTTAAAAAACCAAGGACCATTAACCAAACACATAATAGAGATGGCAATCTCTTAAATAAAATTGTCAACCAAACAAATCAAAAAGCTTGGAATTTTCGGCACTCCAGAACAAACCGAAATAATCTCTTATTCTACTAGTATCTATTAATATTTCCCACTCTTGGTATGTATATATTCGGTCATCGGCTAAGGTTTTGTGCAGAATTCCTTTTCACGAAATCCGAGCTCGGGATTTGAGACTAGCTAGCCTCAAAATTGCGAGTTATAATCCTACCCAAACGTATGTTTACATATATATCTTTCTATGTACTGTACATTGGATGATGTGGACCCGCTTACAGCTAGCGTTTTAGACTCGACAGAGTTACTCTCACATCATTTCTTGTACGTGGAGGGAGGACTCACGACCCGTAACTCTGCAAAACACCGTGAGTATATGATTGCATATAGGACGAAACCGGTTCGCCCTAAGTAAATAGTAGACCTTGGAGGAGTAGGAATTTGGGGGTATCTAGGCTCGGATGAAGACCTGAAGGCAGTGCATTATGGCAAAAGGAAGGACGGTTAGGACGCGATAACTTAGGTATCAATTAACCGATCCGCGCCAGAAGATTATGCGAATTTCTAGTTAGAATTTGATCACCTGGTTTACTTGTAGGAGGAAGGCGCCAAATTTTCGGCAGAAAAAGGGTATTCTGAGTTCGTCTAATATGCAATCGATTAATTACATTAACCTACTAAACCCATCTTTATATGTACCTTATAGCAGCTGAATCGGATTGGAGAGATGACAAGCAGATACAAAACAATCATAATCAAATTTACTAACAATTAACCATTTGAGTCATACTTAATTATTCGTTCAATTAAACATGCGTAATTCGATTAGTACAGGTTATTTACGAGTTCGTTAGGATGTAGGAAAACATAATAAGCGACGGAGAAAAGTTAGCTCATTTAGAGAAAGTATTTAAAGTTAGATTTGCAAGAGAGAGACCAATACAGTTTGAAACTCAACGCTCTGTTTAGAATCAAGAAGTTACCACAAAATGAAAGTAATTAAAGTCCCATATCATAAATCAAAAAAATTACACAACGTTTGATGGAGTTTAATTACAACATAAATAAGAAAATATTTACGTTCAAGGTCGTAAATAACGTATTAATTAGTTAAATACATATATCTCTAAAGGTATGTAGTACGAGGGAGCTTTAAGTAGCTTTCCGTAATTATCAAAGAAAATAAGGGTCCAATTTTCATGAAGGCTTGTGTGACGTAGGGAAGGAATTTTCCATCCCTACTACATACATGCAAAGCCTTAAAAATTTAAATATCGATCAGAGCCAAAAGAAAAGTCCAAGAAAACTTGAAGGGATGAAAGAATTCCAAAAATAAAATAAATCAGCATCAGAAAGGCGAAACATCACAACTGTCTTGCCGATGACCAGGAGAGTTTTATATATTTAAAGCAAGTTAAAAGAGATAAAAAGGAGGAGTATTACAAATGTAAAGTCGGAGAATAGTATTGGCTGTTGTTAACACACGCAAATGACAGATTTTACCAGGGTTTCTTTTGGCTAAGTTTTCGTTACATTGTCCTTCGACGATTTCCAATAAATAAAGCTGGTCTGTGCTAAGATCGTCACGGGATTTTGTAATGTCCGGTAAATTGCTTTCTATTGCTTGAAATTCTATCACAGGAAGATGTTCACAGTTCTTGAGTAACTTTCTTAGTTGGCCGCTAAAGCTTCTAGGACCTGTTGTCGTTCCATCAAGGTGTTCTAAAAGGTGTCTCAAACTTAATTCGTTGGCATGTATTTGACAGACCAACCACTGAAGTGGACGATGGAGCTTTCCTTCAAGAAGTCGAATAATGCCAGACTTAGTTCCAGTATTAACTGCTGTTCCATCACATCCGATAGCCACGATGCACGCTAAATCAATGGATTTTGCCACAAAACATACAAACAATTTGTGAGCTATTGTTTTAGCATCACCGAACTTAACGCCTATGTGGCCAATGTATTGTGAGCCAGGTTCTTTTAAAAGACTGATATGTTCTTCTATCACAACTTTTCTACGTCCATCATACATGATTAATGTTTTATCCTTTCAACCTTCAAATGATAGGCAAATGCACAAATCAAAATGGGCTGATTGATGGCAGTCAGGCAGTGTGGTCCTAGTTTTGGCACGAGCACGTCGAATCTTATTACGATCGATCACGTTTGTTAGATTATCTGTTGTCACTAATCCAATATCTTGCATTGTAGCGCAGACGATGGCAGCACCCGCCCGATCAGAAATACTGTATCGATCCAATGTTCTGGATACAACAGATAGTCTACTGTCTGTTGGATTTATTACATAAGAAGAAGAAGTTGATGAAGCAAAGTATTATTGGTCAGTTGGAAATCAACATTAGTAAAACTTGCTTACTGCGAGATGTGGACGGTTGATCTAAAGATGTTTGTTGTTTTTCTTGGTATAGTGCGCGAAATTAGACTCAGCAATTTGTCAAATTTTCGCGGGATTAATAAAAAATATAATTTTTTTTAAATGCTATTATTTAAGGCGCGGCAATTTTTATTAATTATGAAATGTAAAATTAAAAATTAAAGTATTCGTATTGACACAAAACTGTTTTAAAAGGGGACATTTTTTAACCAAATTGTAAATAATTCAACTGCTTTGTGGCAGTACTTGCTATCAAAATTTTAAATTGATATTTTGTATGCTTAATTGTGTGTACCTAGAGCATCTATTCCGCACCCCGCAAAAACTGAATTATAAAAATTAAAAATTTCCATACAATGGCGATCCACCCTACTAGTCACTATCTTTTATAAATGTCAGTTAGCGCGTTTATTTATTATTTATTTATTTGATGCAAATATATTTACATTTTATACACAATTCAATGATGTTGGCCTCACTGGGTGGTTTACCCGTGCTGAGGCCTCCATTTCATATACAAAATTATGCACAATACATATATATATAATATTGGTGAAAAAACGGAAAAAGTAAATAAAAAATATATGATTAAGATAAATTAAACTTAAAAAGTAGAGATTTGGAATTAACGTAAATTTAAAAATAAATAATATTATATAAGATTAAAAACGATATTTTTAATAAGTGTTGTGTGTTTGTGTTTTATATTGGTTTTGTGTTACTGTATGTTTTTTTTAAATTTTATGCTATGATATTTTGGTAGTGTTGTCTATTTTGGTCTTTAATCCATTTTGTAATTTTGTGTCGGAATTTATTTTTGTTTTCCTCAATTTTATTTTCAAGTGTTAGACTGTTGAATGCTTTTATAGCTTGATATTGGTAGTGTCTTTGTCCAAAGCTTGTATTTACCGTCGGAGTTTTTAAGTTTTCTTTGTATGCTTGTCTAACTGGTCTGTTTGTGATATTTTGTGTTTGTTGAAGGTTGTTGTTGATTTAACGTATAATTGTCGTATGTCTAGTACGTCACAATGGTTGAATATTTGGTCTGTATCAGTAAGTCTATGTTTTTTAAGGATTACCTTTAAGATCGTTTTCTGCGCAATTTCCAGATGAGTTTGTTGCTCCTCCCCAAGCAATTATTCCATATTCTTTTATAGACTGACATAGAGCAAAATATATTGTTTTCAGTTGTTGTATTTTGTATATGTTTCTTATGTTTAGGTGTATCGTTTTGAGGAGTTTATTTGTGACTTGTTTGATGTGATGTGTCCATCTAAGGTTATGGTCAATTATGATTCCTAGATACTTTATTTGTTCTTTTTGTTCTAGAGGAGGGCAAACGCAGATGTTGGTGTTTAAACATTCGTGTATTTTTATGGTGTTTGTGTTATTTTTTGGCTGTCCTGTGCTATTTATACTGTACGTTGTGAATTTTGTTTTCGATATGTTTAGTGTAAGCGTGTTTGAGTCCAGCCATGATTTCACTCGCGTGATTCCTAAATTCGCTATGTTGTATGCATTTTTCCAATCCTTAGATTTAAAGAGTAAATCTGTGTCGTCTGCATAACTAACTATTTCACCATCTATTTTCATGTTGCAAAGTTCATTAATGTAAATAGTGAAAAGAACGGGCCCTAGTATGCTTCCTTGTGGAACTCCTTATGTAATTGGTAGTGGCTTGCTAATATGGTTGTTAATTTTTACTTGCTGTGTTCTGTTACTCATATAACTTTTTAATAGTTGGAGTTCCTTGCCTTTGATACCTATGTTTTCTAATTTTTTAAAAAGCGTTTGGTGGCAGATTGAATCGAAAGCTTTAGCTAAATCTAGGTATATCGCGATGCATTTATACCCTTGATCTAAATTGCTATGTATATAGTCTATTGTACACGCCAAAGCTTCTTTTGTGCCAATTTTTTCTCTTAATCCATATTGTTTTTCCGAGATTAATTTATTTTCTTCCAGGTATATTATAATTTGGTTTTTTATTACTCTTTCGAAAATTTTTGAAAGCGAGTTTAACAATGTGATAGGTCTATAGTTAGTTATTTGCATTTTGTCTCCGGATTTGTAAATAGGGATCACCAGTCCTTTTTTAAGAGTACTAGGGAAGCAGGAGTGTGTTATACTTAGATTGATTAAGTGTGTTATGGGTTTTAAAATTTCGGTTTTTATTATTTTAATAAGTAACAACACAATGTTCAATTTAGATACTTACAAAACCAATTTTATACTCACAAGCCTCCCCAGCTAGCTCGATCGGCAGGATCTTGTCTTCACGGTTCGTTCACAGAGTCGATTCAAGACAACTATTTGACTAATAAATGTAGGCAGGGTTATAATAAATTTAAAAAATCTCTTGTCGCTTTTAAATAACTTGGAAATTTATTTATGACTCGACGCTTCTGGGAAAAGCCTTTAATCCCAATGTGAACTTTGTATTTTACTGAATCAAAAATATAATAAAAGGAATGATTGGACAATGTATAATTATATAGGATGGAAATATAAGGGATGATTGGATAATGTATAGAACCAGAAGAAGCGCATATGGCTCCCCAGCCTCCGGTTGCCTGCCCTTCCCCTCCCACCGAAATCTGGGCCAATGAAGGCACGTCTGTGTTGCTAACTTATAACAAATAATATTAAATATGAGTACCTGGTGCAAATCATCATACAGGGGTTGAAAGTTAAAATTCAAGAAATTATTTCATGACACATCCCCGAAAACTCCACGAAAAAATCGCCGACGTAACGTTTTTTGACTTTAAACCCTACAAAGAATTCCCTCGATAAATTTTACAAAAAAAAAAACATCGTTCACATAGAGGTTAGGCATTAAAAACGTAGGCAAAAAGTTGTGTAGTTTACATACATACAATAAGTTATAAAGTTTACAGTTTATATAAAATAACAAAAAAACAGCAAAATCAACACGTCGAAGCGGCCTGGCTTGAACATATTTAAACGCAGCTTCCTAGGCAATGAGAGGTGTCCATCGCATCTAGAATAATAGTCACGATCCTCGCAGAGAAATTTCAACATGTAAGAAAAATAACAACATTATTAGAAAAGAACAAACATATAGGCATTGAGGCACAAACGAGAGTAAACAAAACTATCTAAATGGTAAATGTTTTTGCAACAAGATATCAAAGCGTGGGGGAACTCCACATTAGGGAACGTACCCATACTACGTGACCCATTTTTGCAATTTTTAACCCCCCCCCCCGCCCCCCCGGTGACTAAAAAAACCTAAGCTCCCCGCCGCTCATAGTGACCAAGAGTGGTATTTTGAACACCCCCCCCTCTCCTTGAACGGGTCACGTAGTATTGGTACGTTCCCTTAGATGTCGTGATGATTATTGACGTATATCGTGTTCCTTATTGACGTATATCTTAGAACACACAAACTACTAGCGTTACATTAGTACAAGTAGAAAAGGGTAATTGTAGCAATAATTAAAAGCGTTATAAACTTACCGTTGCTGTAATGGGTGGGTATGGAATGGTAAAAATATTGCAAACTGCCAGAATGTCAATGTTCAAGGAGCTGTTCACAGAACCAAAGCGTTACATTGGTACAAGTAGAAAAGGTTAATTTAAAAAAATAAAATAAATTTTCTCCTTGAGACAGATCTTGAAAAAGACGCTGGAACACAATGTCGAAACGCATCATCTCTTTGTAGACTTCCAGGCCGCGTACGATAGCATAAATAGGAATGCATTGTACAATGCAATGAGTGAGTTTGGAATACCGCGTAAGCTGATCAATCTGGTGAAATTAACAATGTCCCCAGTAACGTGTAGAGTCAGGGTTGACAGTGACCTGTCCGAGCCCTTTAAAACGCTCCACGGGGTGAGACAAGGAGATGGATTGGCCTGCCTCTTATTCAACATGGCCTTAGAAAAAAAATTATTCGTGACTCAGGCATCGAGATAAGAGCAACGATATTTGACAACTCTGTGCAACTATTGGCTTACGCTGATGATATCGACATAATCGTGAAAACTCCAGATGCTTTACGTAACGCCTTCATAAATCTTGAAAGTTCTGCCATAAATATGTGCCTCGTAGTAAACCAGCAAAAGACCAAATACATGGCCGTAGGATGCACCCAACAAATCCCAACTCTCTCATGTGGAAACCAAAATTTCGAAACGGTACCAAGATTCACATACCTAGGCTCCCTGATAACAAACGACAATAATACCACAGAAGAGATCCAGAAGCGCATAGTGAACGCAAATCACTGTTATTTCCGCCTACAGAACCAATTAAAGTCCAGACTGCTGTCCTGAAACACGAAGATATTAATGCACAAAACACTTATCAGACCAGTACTTACGTACGCAGCTGAGACTTGGGTACTAACTAAGAAGAATGAGCGAGCACTGGACGTTTTTGAAAGAAAAATTTTGAGGCGTATCTTCGGACCGGTTCTAGAAAATGGATTTTGGCGCAGACATTATAACAATGAGCTCTATACTTTGTTGGAGCTAAACGTCGCGAAATTTATAAAACTGGGAAGACTTCGGTGGCTGGGTCATGTGGAGAGAATGACCGAGCATCAAGCACCAAAGTTCCTGCTGAACTCAAGACTAATAGGGCGAAGGAACCTGGGAATTCCATTTTTTTTATGTAACCTTGACAATTTTGCCCACGTACTGTTTATACATTGTTTATAAATACTGTTTGTATATTATTTATATAATAAAATATAAAATAAAATAAATTTAACATTGTAAAAAAAAAGAGTTTTTTGGGTTAAAATTTAAGATTTATTTACGAAATTTTGTGTTGTGTTTTTATTTTCTTAGAACTTTAAAAGATCTTTAAAAAAAAAAAAAATTATTTTAATTAAAAAGCATATGTTGAAGTTTTCGCCCGTCGAAAACAGCATAGAATAGACCTTCTCTCCAAATAAGATTAGTGGAATTATTTTTAACTAATGTAGCTTAGTAATCGTTATCTCATAGAGGTACGGATTATATTATTATCAGTGAAAACCACCACTGCCTATTTATATGATTCTATTTACCCCCCCCCCCCCTCTAATTCTTACCAATCTAATCTAACCTAACCCCCCCCCTGTGTGTTATGTGGATTAGGAGTTGTGAACATACTTTGAAAAGAAATTAGAATTAATAGGGGAATAAATAATAAATTATCCTGACTTTACTAAAATGTGCTACATTAGGATCATTCGTTCGTTTACTGATACAGTAAATCAAACTAAGACTCTTCTTTTATTTATGTAAGTGCTTTTGTTATGCTTGTCGTCAAGCGGAAATTATTATGATTATTCACTAAGATAAATTAATAATAAGATAATTAATTCTGCGAATTTGTGAGCTGTCGAATTTTTTTAAAATTCTTTTATTCGAATTATTTAATTAGATTGTATTGCTCCATAAGGCCACACACCAATTATACAAATTATTTAAAATTGATTGAAGCTCGCGGCAATTATTAAATGGGCTTAGTTTCAACAGAAAGTTATTGATTTGTATTTATTAATATTTGTAAATAAATTTTTAGATACACACCAATTATTAAAATTGATTGTGGCTCTTCGCAATTAATTTATTTGTGATTTTTTATGTAATTAGCGGAGAGTATAAATTTAATATTGATGAAGTTGGGTGTTATGTCATTAGTGGAGCATTGCAGCATTAAAGTGTAGAATTGTTTATATTTAATTATTATCACTTTTACAAAGTATTTTCATTCACTCCTATAGCTAGCGAACAAACTTAGGAATTTGAGGGAGAGGAAGTTGTGGGCAGGAAAAGGTAGGAATATGGGAATCAGTGTCCAGGTGTGAAAGACGTATGAATCCGTCCCTCCAATTGCGGTGCAAAGGCGACGGGCTGAGAAAGTCCGGCTGAATAAGTCAAAACGCTTCCCTCAACTAGTCTCTCTCAATCCGGCCCGCCACGCAGCAGGTGGGCAGACTCATTTTAAACTCCCCAATTGCTTTAGTTCATGAAGAAGTACATAGTTTATGTGATATTTTATCGAATGCCTTCGTGAAATCTGTATACAAACTTTCGACTTTACTTTTTAATAAACGAGTTGGTGAGGAAATTTTGTTAGAGGATTTTTTTTTATTTAATAGCGGTATATACATACAAAGAAATTAATACATACAAAAAATGTTAGCTTTTAATATTTTAGATTTAGCAGGTAAGCGAGTGAGATGTGTTCAGGTCTTGGAGGCGGATGCGCCTACACACCTGCTGCTTGGTGGGCGGATCGGGAGGGGCTGGCTTGGGGAGACCTTTGACCTGTCCAGCTGGTCACTCCTGGACACACTGACCCCTAGATTCCTACCCACCCCTCATTTACCCCTTCCTTTTCTCAAAAGAAACCATCAGTTATTATAAACTAAGAAAAACTCCAATCCATACCCGCTTTCTAGATTTAAGCAGAGCGTTTGACCGTGCATGTCATATTAAACTGTGGGAAAAACTAAGGAAAAGAGCAGATTCATAAGATGTAATAGCTATTCTTTCAATTTGGCACACGCAACAAGAAAAGTCGGGGGAATTTTCCAACCCATTATTTTTAGAATGTGGCGTAAGGCGAGGAGGAAGCATTTCTCCGGTTCTGTTCAATCTACACACCGATGAGCTTATTCAAAAACTTAATGCCATGAAAATAGGTTGCCATTTAAATGGAGTGTGTATAAATAACATTAATTACGCAGATGACGCTTATATTATCTATATGGCAAATTTTCAACAATACAAAATGGAACTAAAATTTTTCTACCAAAGCGTTAGAGGAGTCAGAACTAAAACAAATGACATAAAAAACGAAATTATGATCAATAATTACGATGTAATCTGCTTCACTGAAACGTGGTTAAATTCATCAATATTTAGTAATGAACTGTTTGAGGAGCGTTACATAGTTTTTCGAAGAGATCGCGAATCCACTAATTCTACATCCAGAGAAGGTGGTGGGGTTTTAGCAGCAGTAAATAAAAAAATAATAGTAACAAGCAAACCATCTTGGGAAAGTGATGGTGAAGATTTATGGCTATCGATAAAACCGCATGAATATTCTAACTCATTCATCTTCATCTGTGTAGTATATATTCCTCCAAATTTATATGTCGATGATTGCTGTAATAGAATCAAGAATATTCAGGATATTTATTTACGACACACTAATCCCAAATCTAAATTTATAATTATTGGTGACTTTAATTTACCAGAGATTAAATGGATACCTGACATAGCATATAACAGCAAAATACTAGCTCCGTCCAACTACAATAGTCATAAAGCTCACTGTGTTGTCAACTTGGCCTCAATATGTAATCTTCACCAATTCAATTATATTCTTAATGGAAATTCTAATATTCTTGACCTGCTTTTTTGTGATCAAACTAATATTAATCTATCCAGAGCAACAGGGTTATCAAATATCGACAATCATCATCCACCTTTCGAAATAATTTTTAAACTTGAAAAACTGCAATACTTAAAAGATAATCATTGCCATTTGAAATACAATTTTAAGAAAGGAAATTATGATGAATGTCGTCTTGACCTGTCAACTGTTAATTGGATCTCACTTTTCAGAAACTTGAATGTCAACAATATGGTACAATTATTTTACGATACTTTATGGGACATTATTAATAAACATTTTCCAAAAAAAAAAACACAAAAAATGAATCACTACCCCATATGGTTTAGTCAGTCTCTTATTAAGCTCCTCAAAGAGAAAAATAAGATAAGACTGCGTGCTAATAAATATAAAAACCCATTAGACTATGCCGAGTTTGCTATTCTAAGAAAAAGATCGAAAAAAATGCAAAAAGAATGCTACTTATCCTAAATTAACTCTGTTGAAGAAGGCTTAAAGAAAAATGTAAAAGCTTTCTGGGCATACTCAAAAGCATTGCGTACTAGCAATTGCATTCCCAAATTAATGTACCTCGATTCTTTATCTGCAGACAATGGACAACAGATTTCTAATCTTTTCTCTAATTATTTTGCATCCGTATATACTCAATCTAATCCGTTGTTATATACTGCCAGCCCGAAATCTACTCAAAACAACCAATTTAATCTTGGCAAAATCAATGTTAGCACGGAAACAATCAAATCTTGTTTAGAAAAAATCGATTCATCCAAAGGCCCACGACCAGATAAAATACCTCCTTATTTTGTAAGATGTTGTTCTAGCGTGTTGATTAAGCCACTTTTTATAATATATAATGAATCATTATCTACTGGAACTTTCCCAGATTTGTGGAAAAATGCACATATTGTTCCAATACATAAATCTGGTGATCAATCTTTTGTGAAAAATTATCGACCAATCAGCATTTTATCGTGTTTTGCAAAAGTCTTTGAATCTATAATTTATATTTCTGTATTTTCACATTTTAAACCCCAATTATGCAGTAATCAAAATGGATTTGTTCCCAACAAATCCATAAATTCAAATCTTCTCGACTTTTGTGATTATGTTTGTAATTCTTTTAATGAAAGAACTCAAGTAGACGCCATTTACACAGATTTTCAAAAGGCATTCGATAAAGTTAATCATTATATATTACTACAGAAGCTTAATCAAATAGGTATTCAGGGTGATCTATTTAGATGGCTTAAGTCTTACTTGGAAAATAGAACACAGTTAGTACTTATTAATGGGTACGAATCACCTCCCATAATTGTAACATCAGGTGTACCCCAGGGGTCAAATCTTGGCCCTTTGCTCTTTTTAATTTTTATTAATGACCTTGGTCCTATGTTACGCTGTAATTTTGTTCTATTTGCCGATGATCTCAAAATTTATCGCAAAATTTCAAATGATTCCGATCATGCTATGCTTCAAGAAGATCTTTGCAAACTAAGTAACTGGTGTTTTCAAAATGATATGTTTTTAAATATTGAAAAATGTTACATTATAACCTTTACTCGTAACAGGAGACGAAAGGATTATGCATATTCTATTAATAATGTTCAATTAAATGCAGTCACCACTATAACAGATCTAGGAATAACTCTTGATTCAAAGTTTATGTTTGATGTACACATCACTGATATCGTGAGTTAATCATTGAAAATGTTAGGATTCATTAATAGAATATCTAAACCATTTAAAAACCCCCAATCCATTATAACTTTATACAGCTCCTTGGTCAGAAGCAAATTGGAATATGGGAGTGTTATCTGGAACCCACATTATTTAAAATATTCTAAAACTATTGAATCTGTGCAAAAAAAATTCCTAAGACTGTTATCATTTAAAGTTGGATTGAATGCCTTACTCCAATCTTATGATGAACGTCTCCTACACTTTAATTTTACAACATTGGAAAAAAGAAGACAATTTGCTGACTTAATATGTTTATATAAAATTACTCATGATAAGCTTTTAACCACTCATTGTCTAAGCAATATTCATATTAAGGTTCCTAATAGACGTAATTTAAGGAGTCAAAACCTATTCCATATTGAAATATTCATATATATTCAAATAACAATATTGCAATATAAATATTCAAATAACAATATTGCATTCTTCAATCCACTGTCTCGAATGTGTCTTCTGTACAACACTATTGAATGTGATTTTATAGATATCTTCGCAAACAGTCTCGCATATTTTAAAAAACAAATTAATAATCTTCTTCCATGATGTATTATGGAGCACAGTTACATAATTGCTTTATTATTGTGTCTTCTCTTTCTCTGTACACTTACTTTGTTTTATATTTAATTGTTTATATTCATTCTGATTATTATTATTTCTGTTTTATCCATTACTACCATCACCTACTAACAATTGAACCTTGATTACGCATGCTGTAAACATTTTTAATTGGAGTGTTAATGTATATGTGCACATTTCAACGCAATAACATTGATGTAATTATTATTAACACTCTGTAAATGTTTCAAACAATAAATAAATAAATAAAAATGACATGGTTCTTCTTGCACCGTCACAAAGCGCATTAGAGAAATTACAAAAAATTTGTGAAGACTTTGCCAAAAACCATAACCTTGTGTATAATACCACCAAGTCAATAGTCGTGGTTTATCATATTTTATTTCTTTTAGATTTTTATTTGCTCTGTAAAATATATTGTACTATAGTTTATGTAATATGGCAGACTGGGATTGCACTACCCTCCCAGCCCTGCTGGAATAAAAACTTAAATACTAATAATCAATATATATTATAAAAGAAAGTCCAAAAAAACGTGCGGAACGCAAAAACTCAGAAACGCGTGCCGGTACAATCAACAGAGTTATATGGTATGGTAGATCTCTATCCCCCCCAGGGAATAAGGGTATTCGTTTTTACCTAAAGGGCTTGCTTTTGAAGATATAAGGGCTGAAAGTTCTAAGAAGACTAGAAACTTCAAGAAGAGTCTGGAAGATTCCATAAACTTCTAGAAAATTCGATAAGACTCCGGAATGTTCTGGAAGAAATTGAGGAGTATGTCAGTGAGTCTAGAAGGTTCCGGAAAGTTCAAGAAGGTTCGATAAAGCTGTAGAATGTCCTAGAAGGTTTGATGGGCTGTACAAAGTTATGGAAGGAGTGGCGGAGTATGTCAGTGAGTCTAGAAGGTTCGATAAAGCTGTGGAAAGTTCTGGAAGGTGTGGCGGAGTATGTCGGTAAGAAAGTTCTAGAAGGGGTGGAGGAGTGTGTTGGTGTGTGTGGAAGGTTCCGGAAAATTCTTGAAGATTCCACAAAGCTGTAGGAAGTTCTAGAAGGTTCGATAAAGACGTACAAAGTCGGTGGGTCTAGAAGGTTTCGGAAAATTCTAGAAGATTCCACAAAGCTGTAAGAAGTTCTAGAAGGTTCGATAAAGCCGTGCAAAGTTCTGGAAGGAGTGGCTGAGTAAGTCGGTGAGTCTAGAAAGATCTGATGGTTCACAAATGCTTAGAAAATTGTGGATGGAGAAAGTTCTAGAAGCTTTCAGAAATAAATGACGGTGAGTCTAGAAGATTCCAAAAGTTCTAGAAAGTTCGATAGAGCTACAAAAAGTTCTGAAAGGAGTGGAGGAGTGTGTCGGTGTGTGTAGAAGGTTCCGGAAAATTCTAGAAGATTTAACAAAGCTGTAGGAAGTTCTAGAAGCTTAGATAAAGCTGGAAAAGGTTCTGGAAAGAGTGGCAGAGTATATTGGTGAGTCTAGAAGGTTCCAGAAAGTTCTAGAAGGTTCGATAAAGCTGTACAGAGTTCTGAAAGGAATGGTGGAATATGTCAGTGGGTTTAGAAGTTTCCGGAAAGTTCTAGGAGGTTCGATAAAACAGTAGAAAGTTCTAGAAGGATTCTTAAAGCTGTAGAAAGTTCTGATAGGAAAATTCTAGAAGTGTTTCGGTGTGTCTAGAAGGTCCCGAAAAATTCTAGAAGGTTCCATAAAGCTATAGGAAGTCCTAGAAGGTTCGATAGGGCTGTACAAAGTTCTAAAAGGAGTGGCGGAGTATGTCGGTGAATATAGAAGGTTCCGAAAAGATCTAAAAGGATCGATAAAGCTATAGAAAATTTTGGAAGGAGTGGCGGAGTATGTCGTTGTGTCTAGAAGTTTCCGAAAAGTTCTACAAGGTTCGATAAAGCTGTAGAAAAATCTATAAGGAGTGGCGGAATATATCGGTGGATCTAGAAGGTTCCGGAAAGTTCTACAAGGTTCGATAAAGCTGTAGAAAAATCTATAAGGAGTGGCGGAATATTTCGGTGGATCAAGAAGGTTCCGGAAAGTTCTAAAAAGTTCGATAAAGCTGTAGAAAGTTCTGGAAGGCATAATGGAATATGTCAGTAGGTCTAGAGGGTTCCAGAAAGTTCTATAAGGTTCGATAAAGCTGTAGAAAGTTCTGGAAGGAGTGGTGGAGTATGTCGGTGTGTCTAGAAGGTTCTAGATAGTTCTGGAAGGTTCCCTTACGCTTTAGGATGTAATGGAAGGATCAAGTTCAAGAAGCTTTCAGAAATGAGTGGCTGAGAGTGTCAGTGAGACTAGAAGGTTCTGGAAAGTTCTAGAAGTTTAGATAATTATATTATTAAAAAAAACAATTTGCATGCCGCTAGAACTCAAAAACGAGTCCCGGTACGATAACGGGAGTTAGATTGTGCGGTAGCCCTCTATCCTCCATCCACGAATAAAGTTCCCATTTTTACCTGAAGGGCGTGCGTTTAAAGATGTAAGGGCTGGAAGTTTGAAATTGACCCGTTGAAATTTCTAGAACAGTTCAAAAAATTCCAGTTATTAACGTTCAGGAACATACCGGAACAGTCCAGATCATTGTGGAACATTCCAGAACACTCTTGAATGTGGTGGAATGATCTGGAACATTATTCTGGAACATTTGAAGTATTTTTTTCTATGGGGCTACCCATATGGGGTATATAAAGCAAGATCTGTCGTGGATTCGAACGTCAATTCAATCTCACATCAACTCCATGAGCGATGCCGGACATCGCAGTCAGAGTACTTGAGAGCATTCCACAACGTTCCAGAACATCCCGGAACCTTCTGGGAAATTGTGGAATATTCGAGAATAGGGAATCGGGAACATCAAAGTGAAACATTCCAGAACACTCTCGAACGTTTTCCTGAGCGAAGCCGGGTAACCCAGCTAGTAATAAATAAATAAAATAATAATTAACAGAAAAACGAAATCGTCCAAACACCCTCAGTATGGCTAGATGAAAGGAAAATGAATGTCAATCACAGCAACAGACCTTAAGGATATCGAGGACATGGAAAGGCAGATAAGAGCAATATCAGTTAGACCGGGTATGCTGTCAAGACGTTTTTACTCCTGCAGCCCCGAAGTAATGACCCTCGCAGGGTGTGGATAAGGTTTGATGTAAACGCTGTCTAATCAGTTTCTCCAGGATCTTCCCCAGGACAGGTAGCAGGGTGATTGGACGGTAGGCCTTCACGTCCGACCATGGTTTGCCGTTCCCCTTTGGTATAATCCTAAGCACGCCCCTCTTCCATTCAGAAGGCAAAGTTCCTCTTCTCATGCACGTATCCATCACCTGGAAGAGTTAGTCCTTGGCGTGGATCCATACTTGCCTCGCTATTACGCCATTGAGCCTATCATGCCCTGGTGCCTTCTTAAGACCCAAACCCTTGATTATCAACTCGATTTCCGCTTTAGTTACTGGTGTCATCCTAACCTCCTGGGCGAGGTTTCTCGGTGGGAGCCGTGACAGATTTCTAATCTGTTTGTGGTGGTCACTTTCTCCAATTATTGAATCTACAGGAACTAACTTGCCCAGAAGTGTATTGAGAGTGGATGCCACGTCCACACTTTCAACGTTCCTAGTTAAATACCGATCAGAGCCTTTTCCCGTTTTATCTATGGAGCTGTGGATTTCCCACGGGTTGGCGTTGCCCACTTCTTGTACCCAATTATGCCATGCAGCTCGTTTCGCTGAGAGGACGGCCTGTTTGAAGGCTCTTTGGGAGACACTAGTCGTGACTGAAGGGCGAGTGTCTGCTCCTGCATGCACCAGACACGTCTGGAAACGTCCAGGGCTCGATAGGCTCTCTTGTAGGCCCCTTTCAGTGAAGTCAACTCACTCGACCACCACGGCGTCCTGATAACAGTCTTTGGGTTTGATCTTCCCAAGGACCGCTCGGCAGCTGATACCACGGCTGCATTAAAAAAGTTCCCCAAATTATCCGGATCTCTTGCTGTTACGTCGTGAAATCCCCATAAGGTATCACGTAGAGCTTCCCCAAAGTTATCCCAATTCGCCCTAGTGGTTTTGAAGTTCCAGGAGGATCTTGGGGCTTCCGTCTTTTTGACACCCACGGTAAAAGTTATAAGCCCGTGATCGGAGGCAATTGCGCATTCGTGAACTGTCCACTTTGATATCTCGGTCGCAACAGATCCAGAGCAAAGAGTTAGATCAATGTTGCTCCCACCGTGCTTGTTCAGTGGTCATAGTTGCAGTGGCAATTGCATTTTCTGTGTTCCTATTTTTTCTAAAGCCATGTTGGTATATTGAGAGTATTTGCATGTTTTCCAGATAATGTTGTAGCTGTACTTTTATGTCCTTTTCAAGAATTTTTGACATATTGTTTAATAATTTAATGGATCTGTAGTGATGTACATTATTTTTTGGTCCTGATTTATAAATTGGAATAATCAGACCTTTTTTAGAATGGTCGGGAAAATTCTTTTTTTCCGACTAAGAGTAATTACGTACGTTAGTGGTATAAGCAGTTGATGGCTTAGTGTTATTATTGTTTTAGAGTCTATTCCGTCAAGTCCCGAAGTTGTGTTATCCCTTAGGGATTGTATTATTTGTTTGGTGTCTTCCAGAGTTTCTTTGTGTAGTTTGAAATGTCTGGTATTGTTTACATTAGGGCACTGAGTCATTTTATTTCGAGGTTCTTGATTATCGTTTCCAGTCGACAATTTTTTTATAGTTTCGGCTAGGCTAGTTGCGATATTTGTGTAATGTTTGTTTATGTAATTAAGAACAAGTGTGGGATTTCTATGTACTTTCACACATAGTATGTGTGGGATTTATAGTTTCTGATTTTGTCAACTTTGTTTTTTTGTGTATATGTACTTTCCCTCAGAATTGACCAAACGCTTTTCGGGTCAAACTTTGCAGTTATCAGTTTGTTTCTGTAATATAATTCTTTAGCTTTACGTATAGTTAGAGAACAAATATTTCTATACCTTTTATAGTAAGAGTAAAGAAAAGTATCTTTTGGGTTGCGTTAAACTTGTTTGTGCAGTCTACCCCATTTTTTTATGCTATTTAGTATGCTTTAGGTAATTCATTTTTAAAGTCTTTTTTTACCGTGCGCGATAAGAGTTGAACGTTGTTGTGGTGTTTTGAGTGATGAGCGTTTGCAGGTATGCCATAAAGTAATTCCAGGCTTCTTCTATCGTGTTAATTTTTTAGATATTCCCACGTTTGTTCTAGTTTCTCCTTCTTGTTTTTGAGCGGATACTACCGGGCCTTAAGCAATTCCAATTGAACCCGTTCAAATTTAAAACAGGGGTCATCTGTTTAAATTGACTGAATTTCCATAAATGAGTTTACGATAAAGCGATAACTTTCAATTTTTTTACAGTCTTCCAATAGTCAGTAAGACCTCCGGAGTGTTTAAAAAATTGCAAATACTAAATTTGTATTTTTGATCGTTGTGTTATCTGAAAATATATTTTTGACATTGTGTATTATGAAATTATATTATATTTACGCAAAACATATTCATAATTGAATATCTAGAGTTTTTGTTAATTGTTAATATTCAAAAGACGTAATTAATATATATTTAATACAAATAAATGAACATACAGTTTATAAATTAGTTTTGATAATAAAGAAGATTCTCGAACAGGTATTTAAAACGTAAGTAGAATACAACACTTTTTTTAAATTATTTTTATTTCATTATTTTATACAATGTCTTTGACACTGAATGCACGATGATTTATTATTACTAATATTTATTATTGTGTATTACAAAGGTAAGAGCAAGTTCTTTTATTTTAACTGCTCAGGCCTCGACCATATTCTATAAATATAATATTAATATAAATCCCAATAAATGGAATATTTAAAAACATATCCAAAAACTAAAAACGGTTTTGAAAAGTTGATGAAGTACACAGAATTTTATTACAAGAATTATCCTAGATTAGATTTTTTTTAAAACTATTTTTTTTTATGCAAACCTAAAAAAAGTTTGTAAAAATGTTTTTAGAAAACTTTTTCTAACTAAAATTACTGGTAACGAAAAAAATAAAAACACAGACATATTTATTATACAAATATACTATAAACGATATCAGCGCTTTACTTTTTTGTTGTTTCATGAAAATAATTTATAAAATATTAAAAAAAACTTTTTTTCATCAAATTAAGGTCAGAAACTTTTGCTTTTAATGGAGTACATTTTTCTTTTTTCATTGTTAATTTTTGGACTTATAATATATTATACCGTAGTGCCTCTTCTTTCAAGACTATTTTTCTTACTATGCTATCATATAGAGAGACGGTTTCCACAACGATTCAATCTGATAACGATTTCTATATATGAAGGCTGTATGAGTTGTTCTGAAAATCGAACAAATTACGTTGAGGGGAGTTCAAATAATAAAAACTAGAGAGTAGTAAAATAATGTAACGTAAAAAATATAAAAAAATAAATTTAAAATTTAAAATAGAAAGATTTGTGGAAAAAACGGAATAAATAAAAAATATTTATAACGGCAGTTATATTTTTTATTTGCTCTTATTCAAAATATTTTTGATAATTTTTAGATTTAAAGGAAGATTAAACGTAGTTATTCATTAATCGGGGTATGTATTTCGATACGCGAAGTACCCATAATCGTGATTTATTTTTGTATTTATGCCGTGTTGCTCTACCTCTTTGTTTGGCAATATATTCGGACAACGTTACAGTGTCCATCATCAATTACACATCTGATAGGCACTATAACGGTGACCGGAATGTTAGCCAAAGAAGGAGGTAGCGAAAACGGAGTAATACCCCAAAAATAAATCATGATAATACTTTTGGGCGTAAAAATATAAAATCATAACATCATTATTTGTAAGTTTTAAATTTTGAGATTTTTACGTTATTCTGTCATCTTTCAGGTATATTAAGGTGTAAATTATTTATCAGTAGGTATTTCATTTAAAAAAAATTACGGGTAGAGAGGGAGATATAAGTTAGTGAAGTTATACTTCAGTTCTGTGGTCTAAAGCACACTCATTTTTTTCTTCCGTAGGTACATTGAATATTGTAAAAAGGGCTTCAGTAAAAAGTGAAGATAGTTTTTTAAGATTACCTGAATTATCAAGTTTTGAATTTTTTTAGGTGGATCTAAAATATCAATATTTATGTTCCTCCCTACGCAATAATACCATATACAGATTGAATATTTGCACAATATACTTTTACGAGGTTTTCCGGTCTATGAATATTTCGTGAGTAAAAAGGTTTAAAAATACATAAACTGTTGTTTTGTATTTTTCTAATTTTCATCAAATATGTACACTCCATATTCTTGTAATATAAAAATTAAGAAACATTTAAAAAAATTGTTTCCAATTTAAGTAGATAATATTTTCATTTCGATAAATCAGTTTATTGAACATTGTTATTTCTAATTTATAAGTTCAGAACTTTCTTAGAATTGTACTCCCAGACGGTACCATTAATTATACAAGAGCCCTAATCAAAATTAACCCTGAGATTAGTCTATATTAATTACAAAACAATATTGTCTATTAATTATGAAAATATTGCAATAATCCCGAGAAAAGGTAAAGTTAAAAATTTGGAGGAAATACGAAAAAACTTCTCAGTGGATTTTTTATAATTTTTTACATCCCTTATCTAAGGGTGGATTAACTTTACATTTAAAGACTCGGAAGTATTTCTTTGAACAGGTTTTGCCTTTATCACTGTTCATGTTCATTTCACATTTCTCACATCAAATTTTGCTTTCATCTACGATTATTTTTATTTGAAAGTGGAAAAATATGTTTCTGAAATTCAACTTTCCAGCTGAAATTTTGAAAATTCAACTTCGTCTTTCAATAACTTGGTTCCGTAAAACTAACTTATTTTAAAGCATATTTTTGGTGGAATTCCATTGAAGTATTATTTTAACCAATCGAAAAGAGTTTTGTGTTTGCTTTGTTAAAAACACAAACAGATTTTTTCATTTAATGAGAGATAAATTGTATATTTTGACTTTTTTTATTTTTACATGAATACCGCACAAGAGTCCCAACTGCTCCCGTCTTTTTTTTTTACGTTAACTCCACGCAGGAGGCCCTGAGGAAAATAAGGCCTATGTTATCTGGGATGCTGTGTGGAGGGTCTTTTTGAGGAGAGGAAGGAATGAACATTGGTCTTGAAGAGACCCATGTTGTAGGAAGGAGGAAATCCAGAGGCCGGCAAATCATTCCACAGCCGAGATGTTGAACACAAGAACGAGTCGAAGAAACGACCCGTTCTCATGTGGCAAATGTCAACCGTGTACAAATGTTGGGCACGCGTTTGGCGTGTTTCCCGACTATGCACCGGTGCCGAAGGGATCAATGATGCTAGTTCCTCGGAGCATCTTCCATTGTAATACCGGTAATACCGTCTGGGGCCAGTGAGACTATGGCATCCCCAATTGGGGTATGTTGTGAGGCTAAAGGTATGGGGAGAGAAGGAGATAGGGAAGAGGAAGGTGGGAAAGTACCTGGCTATTCAGATATGGTCACCAAACACGGCTAAAGCCATTTCAAGCAACGTTTCAATTCTGAATGGTGATCTTACACCAGGGCGATACTGAGAGTATCTTTTACTCTGAAACGTGCCGCAAATATACTATATATTATTTTAAATGAATGAATTGAAAAATACACAAATTAATCAAAAAAAAATTGTTTGCCACGCCGGGATTAGATCCCGCGACCTTCGGAATGCTAGTCAAGCGCCTTACCGCTGCTACCGTCGAGACGTGAGAAAATGTCTAATTTCTTTTCATTTCCACTAATTTATTTATTTTATCACTCTATAGAATTTAGATATTAATGAATTAACTGCTACCCGCAGTGTTAAAAACTGGGAGTCTTCTGAAAATATATGACTTCGCTTAGAATGCACAGGCTTAAAACTGCAAAACAGAGATTGCATTGCTGCAGTTTGGTGTAGTATTTTTTTACTTTTGTATTAAATGTTGAGTGTTTTTGCAGTATCTGCTATCATCGTTAGTACCCACGAACTACCTGCCTTTTGGTCATATACCGCAGCAAGAATTTTTTTTTTTTTTTTTTTTTTTTTCTTTATTCATCATATAAATTTTTATACAGTTTTTACAGGTGATTCGACTACCACGCTAGGCATATGCCCGTATTATGGTAGTCGATTAAATTTACATAAAACTGTTTTTCTTCAACTTTGTGTAATGCGTGGATAGAAAACCCTTTCAACGTTCTAACGTTCTTGTACATGTTTGAACTATAAGTAAGTACTTATGTTTAAATATTACAAGAGGAAAATTATAAAGTTATATCTAGAAAAAAACACAATACAAGCATTAATCTTTGTTAGATTGCAAAAATTGTAGTGTGATTCAGGTCAACGAAATTATTACAAACTTTACAATTTGGATACTTTTACTCTTTATTAGGCTTCACAAAATAGATTTAAACGTTGTTTGTGTTAAAAGAACACATTTTAAGTGGAAAATAACCAGAATCAATCGGAAATATGTCATTTTCAAATAAAATTCTAGACTTATTGACTTTTTCCACATAAAAAGGATTTCGAAAGATTTTTCTTTTATCTAGAAAAGTTATGTTTTAAATTTTGAGAAAAATTTTCGTATTTTGTGACGAAAATATTGTCTATTTATTTACGGTTTTATAAACTAACATATGTCAGTTTTTTACATTCTTATTTTGCCTAGACGTTATTGAAAAATGATTTATTTATTTATTTAAAATTTGCGGCACAAAGTACCATTTACAAACATGTATTTATTAAATATTTTTTTAACAGTCGTAATTCATTGAAGAAAGAAGGGTTTTTTTTCAATTAATTTACACATAGCGACAGTAAAAGAAGAAAATTGATTACTAACAACTTAATGAAAGCATTAAAAAACACAATAAATCAAAAAACTAGTTATGTAGTGACCTCGTTAAAATATGTTTGGCTGAAATGTTTGATCAGTACAGCATTGTATTTCAGTAGGGAAACATTAAAAATATCAACAACATTGGCATAAAAATTACCAATTGTGTGTAATCTATTTATAACAGAATTGTAGCCTGAGACCGACGTATAATTGTCAAAATAATACAGTTTAGGGAACCTTGATCTAATGGTAGGTACATGAATTTTTTTTTTCTGTCACTTAACTTCAAAAATTTCAATGAATTTAATACAAAATCATAATTTATTGATTCTAAGGGAATACCAAGTCTAACCTTAATACACCTCAAAAATTTGCGTTGGACTCTTTCAATGATATTAATGTGATTATTAACGTCAGGTGACCAAATTATAGAATTATATTCTAGAATGTTTCTAACGAGAGACGTGAACAGAATTTTTTATGTGTGAATATTTTTAAAATCTTCGGAAAATTTAAACATAAAATCTAACATTTTCATGGCCCTATTGGCTATGGAAGTTACATGAGCTACAAAGCAGAGTTTCTGGTCGAAAATGATGCCTAGGTCAAGTATTTCGACCACAGAGATTAAGTCAACATTACAGAGTGCATAATTGTATATTATTGGATGTTTCATTTTGTGGATATTTAGCTGAAGTATATTTATTACTTGAACACCATTTGAAAAAGTTGTTAAGGTTCTCTTGCAAAAATATGCAATCGTGCACACCATTAATAACTTTAAACAACTTCATTTCGTCGGCAAAGAGTAAAACTTCGACAGTGGAAAACGCTAGTAACGTTATTGATGAATAGGATAAATAATAAAGGTCCAAGCTGCGAAGCTTGTGGGACACCGCTGGCAGCAATAAATCCCTGGGATACACATTCATTGATCTTTACAAAGAGTAATCTATCTATAATCTATCTCAGTAATTTATCTATCTATTTACATAATAATTTATGCTGATCAACCATGCCAAAAAATTGCCACTTATCCCAATTTTTTTTATTTATATTAATAAATATTTATGATTAAAAAATAATTACAAAAAGTGCATAATTTTAATCGTTTTATCATCACACGTTTGGGCATTTTTGAATATATTTATGTAGGTATATATCAAAGAAAATTCTTATTGAAATAAAATCGACATTGAGTTATTATTTTAAAATACTGGTACGGAGAATAATTAATCTTTCTCATCGGGACCGCCTTTTAAAGTTGCAGCGGTATAATTGCAAGATCGTCTTTCGACGAAATTTGATTTCTCGATCGCTGGTTAATCGCCCTTAATTGATTAGAGCATTTACATTTTATACAATGATTTCACACAGGAAGCTCGAAAGAAAACAATTTCCCTCAAGGCCTATGTCATTTTTGAGGACAGATTGCTGAGTATAGGGTCTTTTAAAGAAAAGAAAGAGTAAAATATTTAGGGTAGGAAAAAGGTACGAGGTGTGGGTAAGAATCTAGGGGTTAGTGTATCTAGGAGTGACGGACGTACCAATATATCCCTCCCACTGCGAGACGATGGGTCGAAAGAATCCTGCTGCCATCGCCAAACGTAGTGAATGGGCACAAAGAGTGACCTATGGCAGAGGTGTTGGTTATCCAAAAAATGTTTCCCGGGGTGGCGGTACCCACACCGCCTCCAAAATTACATCAATCAAAACCCATTTGCCAAAAAAATTACCTTCCACCTATATTTGTCTGAAGTCTAAAGCAATCATTTCATTAAAGCAACATTTACTGTAGCGTGAAGGAGTTTTATAAAACCCCCAAAATGCGACAGATACGTTTTGGGTACTGATTTTTTGGTTTTATTGCCAGCCGTCTTTATAGCTATCCTGATAAAATATCAAATAGATAAAACGTGCACTTACATTGCTCCCGATTCATGTTCAAAAGCACCGGCGACAGTTTTATGGACTCATTCAAAGTCTCTAAAACCTGGTGCAAGGGAAATATATTTAACGTATTTTCAACTGTGACGTGGCTTCATTTCGATTCGGTTGTTATGAACATAACTTTAACATCTCCTGTAAATTCACATCATATTAGCATTGAGAGTTTCCCATAAAATTTGCTGCCGTCGAGCATTGTCGCAGCGAAATATTTCCTTCATTTCCAGCGACTGGAAATAAAGTTTCGGGATTTGTATTCCAGTTATTACAAGTAATTTGTCTGCTTTTTCAATAATGATACATTGAACGTTGCAGTAGAATGTGTAGAAGTTTTTTGAACGTTTCACCTAAATTATTAGAAGTTCGTCTAGCGTTGCATTTGGTTCACGCAGGCTTCATAGTATGCAAATCACAACGGTGCTAAAGTTGTTCTCACATCAAAATAATTATTTTTTAATCCTTTATAATGTATTCTTTGGGTTTCATAGATATAAGAAAAAGTGGATATGCTATAACACAACATCTGAGTGTCATTTCGACGAGTTGTAGGTAAACTACGTGACAATGATTTTAGCACCAGGAGAGTTCCAACATGTTTTCAATTAACTACAAGATCATTCGTACACAGGTTGCGATGGGTCGAGAAAATCCTGCAGCAGAGGTCAAATGGTCTCGAGTCAAATGGTCTCAAGTCCCTCTCGATGCGTCCTGCCACGCAGTAAGTGGGCAAAGGCATCTACCACTAATACCTTGACAAACGTCACCCCATGAATCCGGGCACCCCTGCTAAATAACCGAATGTGGAGTACCACTTGGGGTGATCTATAGCAGAGGTGTTGGTGATCCAATAAATGGTTCCCGGGACGGCGTTATCTATAGCCGCCTCCCAAATTGAGAATTATGTGAAGCGTATGAACGAAAAAAGGAGTGCATGGAAAAAACACGTCGTTTATGTGGATGGAAAAAAGTGGGGAACGCGGGAAGCCATGGCACGATCAAGTGGACCAAATTTTTGACTCGGGTCATGTCAAGAAGTTACGTACGAGACGACGTATGAATTCGGATGAAGCAAGTAGTGTGTTCGAAGACCGAGTTGTGTGACCCTCCATTCTCTATGGCCACCTCTACAAAGCAAGTGATGGTTAATTAGTAAGGGTGACCCGACAGTTGGCCCCCTCAAATTACAATTAATATAAAATTGTAATTTTTTTGTATTTTTTGTCATTTTCAAACGTAAAATCGACTTCCAAAATACCTTTAAACCACCACAAATTTTAACCGATTTCTTACATATCTCCCTTAAACATTTGAAGTTTTTAAGCCCTTAAAAAATATATGTTATTTTAGAAGATAATATCTAGACGTGTTCCACAACGATACGCAAATGTTATGAAATTCCCAAAATTTATTAAAAACATGTTTGTTTCTATTATTTTAAAGTTAAAGTTGTGAAAAAATTCACAATGTTTCATTTAATGATACTTAAGACGCCTTCCACGAAATTTTTGCCCAATTGAAGTTGTGTTTTATAAAACATTTTCGCAATTTTAGCCTCGACTTTATCGCTTTAAATATTAACGCGCTCCGTTGACATTCGTAATTACATATTTCTCCATCTTCTTCTTTTTGAGTGCAGATACGGCGCTTTAATAATAAGATGATAACAAATTTAATTACAGTGTTGATTTTCTTGTATTCATACGCTGGTATATTCAGTTTACGGTCAAGCATTTTTATCATTGATGCGTTTTAATGGATTATATTTCATCCTTGTATTTTAAGTACAAAGTATACAAAGATAGCATAGAACATTATTCAAAACAAATTTCTAAAATATCTTACCTTCAAATTCAACAATGACTTTGAATGCACATTTCAAACTTTGCAACAAAGTCGAGCAATAGCTGATTTGACATTTATACACAACTAGCAGACCCGGCCACACGTTGCTGTGGCTAACGAAACACATCGCCATTACCCACATTAAAATCCACACCACCCGCTTGCCAGCTGCCCGCTGCCTTTTCTCTACTATTAAAAAGCATATATTATACATATTAACCTTCCTCTTGAATCACCCTATCTATTGGTGAAAACCGCACGAAAATCCGTTGCGTAGTTTAAAAGATCTATGCGCACATACATTGTGAGCGACTTCATTTTATACTATGTAATGATAAAGTAAAAGCACCCATTGACAAACTACTCAAAAGTAAAAATTGACAAACTACTTAAAATATTATAGTTAGTATCTATATATAAATAAATAAAAAATAAAAATAAATTGTAATTTTTTTTCACCTATGTAACAAATGTACTGTTTGTTTCTGTTTATAAATAAATAAATAAATTATTCGGCGGTACAACCTCTCTTACACCCCTTCAGCGACACTTAGTTGTATTTTGTGTAAGTAGGTATATTTTTCCTAAACCGACCTCATATTGTAAATAAGTTTGCCGGTGGACCAATCGTCGGGAGATCAACTGTCAAGAAATCGTTTGTTAGTTAGCAGTCAATTCAATTTACATGAAGTCGTGTAAATTATGTAGAGGTAGGTACATTCTGGGTTCATTTACCACGAAAAACTTTTATAAAATATTATGTCAATAATTAATTCCGCAGCGCATCATTAAACGATGTAAATTACGAATAGCCCGTGAAAACGAGCCAGACATCGATTGTTCAATTATGCAATGCTTCATGTGAACCAAATTTGACTTTTAAATGTTGGTTCTTGCTTTATTTTATAAATTTTTGGTAGGTGATTTGCATTTTATCGATTCATTCATGATATCATTTTTATTTTAAGTTTTTTTTTAAAATTAATTATTTACAAAAATTATGCAAATCGTTGTCAAGAAATTGTCAATCATTGTCATTGTCTGCTTAGGAGATATTTTATCTATATTTAGAGACAATAAATATATCGTTGATTTATTAATTCAAATAAATAATAATCAATACCTACTATTTTTTAATTTGTTTAATACATCTTTGCATTGGTGTTAATACATCTTGGCATTGGTGTTAATGGCAAATAAGCCGCTCGATTGGCGCATTTGCAACCCTGGTGTTCTGGAAGGCATATTGCTTTATATTCCCGATAACTTCAGCAGAACTAGGCGGTACAGGCTTTTTATTTTTCCAAGAAGCAGGACCAACCAACTTACCTTCACCACGACAAGATATACCAATATTTTCCGCTTACTGTAATGGAAGTAGGAGATTTACAAATATTGTCAAGTTATTCGTAACCCGGGAATGTTTCTTTCCCAAAAAAAAAATCATGCCTTTGTGGAGAACGACTACACTCTTAAGGGCCATTAACCAGCGGCCGAGAATTCAAATTTTGTCGAACAATGATCTTGCGATCGTACCCTTGCAACTGTACAGGGCGTTTTCTATGAGAAAGATTAATTATTCTCCCAGCATTTTAACATAATAACTGAATATCGATTTTATTTCTTTCAAAATTTGCTTTGATAAATAACTACAGTAATAAAATGATCAAACTCGTGACGATAAAACTATTAGAATTAGGTACTTTTTGTAATGATTTTTTGATCATAAGTATTTAAAAATTTTCAGTAATGTCTAAGCAAAATAAAAATGTATATTTTTTTTAAATATATTAGTTTGTAAGATCGTAAATAAATAGACAAACCGAAGTATTTTCGTCACAAAACCGGAGCGCGGATCTTTTTTAACGATCTTATTTGAACTAAAATTTAAATTCTGAAAATAATTTAACGATTTATTTTATTGCATGATTATATGATTTAAAATGTATGTTGTATAATACAAAATTTAAAAAAATCTGCCAACAACCTACAGTAAAACATTATTGTACCTAAAATAAACATATTTTCTCAAAATTTAAAACATAGCTTTACTAGACAAAATAACAGTTTTTCGAAATCATTGTGGAAAAGAGTCAATACCTACGTCTAAAATTTGATTTAAAAATAACATGTTTCCGGTTTTGTCCGACTATTCTCTTTCAAACCATCTTTATATTTTTTGTAAAATATTGAATTCACCTGTTTTCACAATAAATAAATAAATACATATTTATCTTAATAGATAATATTCATAGTGAATACGTTTTTCTCAGATAACTCAAAATGCCCCCAAATCCCGAGGTGACCGGCATCCTCTTTGAGAATGAGGGTTTGGATGTGGAACACAGCTCTTATAACGGGATAGGCACCCACTTCAAGGCTGACAATAGGAAACTACAGCTGGTCTGGAGAAATATCTTCCTATTTTCATACCTACACCTGGCGGGGCTGTACGGAGCCTACCTCTTCCTGACCTCTGCTATGTGGTCCACTGATGTATTTGGTAATAAATATTCCTCTTCTAACACAGCAAACTTATTTTGTGGCACCATTTTGATATAAATTAATAAATTACTTGTTTCGACAGAACTTCTGTCAAAACCCTGAAGAAGTCAGCTTTGCTGACGAAACATGTCGGTTTTGTAAACAATAAAAGTGGTAAAAACGAAGTAATTTATTAATTTAAATAAAAATAAATATTCTGTTTATATTACTTCAAAATGTTACAGATAACAAACTCACATATTTTGTTGGCTTGAGCTCGGGAGACAATGTCATATGATGTAAGGTTTACAAGAGAGATTTCCCTCGAAAATCACTCTAAGATTAATTTTTGGGTGTTCATGTGATAGGGGAACAGTAATGTATCAACACTACAATTCTGGCTGCTGACGGGTAAGCTGTTCAGTTTCGTCCATCTGACAAGGGAATCAAGTTTGCTCTGGGGATTAATGCTTATGTGATTTTATATATCTGGAAAGTTTAATTACTACAGCGAAGATGAGATATTATTGATCTCGCCCATTGAAAGAGGAGGGGTCCCAGGTTCGATCCCTGGGGAATTCCGGAGTTGGTTTTGTATTCGTAAGAAAAATGGTGTCTGTAACCTCGTACTGATTACTATAGTAGCATACTTTTGAATATAGCTATAACTTTGATTTAACTTTGAATAACTTATTGTGGTTATCCATCATCATCATCATCACATAGTATAAAATGAAGTCACTCAAAATGTATGTGCGCGTTAATCTTTTAAACTACGCAACGGATTTTCATACGGTTTTCACTAATACATAGAGTGATTAAAGAGAAATGTTTATATGTATAATACATGTAAATTATGTTAGAGAAAAGCCGATAAATTCAAAGAAAACATATTTTTGTGCGATTTAAAACGGCTGGCGGGCCATACTATAGTCACTTTTGAAATTCGTTCTAAGGAAGAAATTGGAAAATAAGTAAGTAGGTATTTGATTTTCACTTTTCAAATATCCAGTGTTGCATTGCAAGCATTGTATAATTAGTGGCGAGTTAATTAGTTTATATGTATAATCAATATATATTATAATAGAAAGTCCAAAAAAACGTGCGGAACGCAAAAACTCAGAAAAGAGTGCCGGTACGATCAAGAGAGTTATATGGTATGGTAGATCTCTATCCCCCCTAGGGAATAAAGGTATTCGTTTTTACCTAAAGGGATGGCTTTTGAAGACATAAGGGCTGAAAGTTGATAGAGTATGTCAGCGAGTCTAGAAGGTTCGGGAAAGTTCAAGAAGGTTCGATAAAGCTGTAAGAAGATCTTAAAAGCGTGGAGGAGTGTGTCGGTGTGTCTAGAAGGTTCCGGAAAATTCTAGAAGGTTCCATAAAGCTGTAGGAAGTTCTAGAAGGTTCGATAGGGCTGTACAAAGTTCTGGAAGGAGTGGCGGAGTATGACGGTGAGTCTAGAAGGTTCCTGAAACTTCTAGAAGGTTCGATAAAGCTGAAGAAAATTATGGAGGGAGTGGCGGAGTATGGTGGTGAGTCTAGAAAGTTCGATAAAGATGTAAAATGTTCTGTAAGGAATGGCGGAGTATGACGATAAGTCTACAAGGTTCCGAAAAGGTCTAGAAGGTTTGATAAAGCTGTAAGAAGTTCTAGAAGGTTCGATAGGGCTATACAAAGTTCTGGAATGAGTGGCGGAGTATGTCGGTGAGTCTAGAAGGTTCCGGAAACTTTTAGAAGGTTCGATAAAGCTGTAGAATGTTCTATAAGGTGTGGCGGAGTATTTCGGTCAGTCTAGAAGGTTCCGAAAAGGTCTAGAAGGTTCGATAAAGCTGTAGAAAGTTCTGGAAGGAGTGGAGGAGTATGTCGGTGAGTCTGAAAGGTTCCGGAAAGTTCTATAAGGTTCGATAAAGCTGTAAAAAGTTCTGGAAGTAGTGGCGGATTACGTTGGTGAGTCTAGAAGGTTCAGAAAAGATCCAGAAGGTTCGATAAAGTGGTAGAAAATTCTGGAATGAGTGGCGGAGAATGTCGGTGAGTCTAGAAGGATTGGGAAAGTTCTATAAGGTTCGATAAAGCTGTAGAAAGTTCTTAAAGGAGCGGCGGAGTATGTCGGTGAGTCTAGAAGGTTACGAAAAGTTCTATAAGATTCGATAAAGTTGTAGAAAGTTCTGGAAGGAGTGAAAGAGTGTATGTAAGCGAGTCTAGAAGGTTCTGGAAAGTTCTATAAGATTCGATGAAGCTGTAGATAGTTCTGGAAGTAGTGACGGAGTACATCCGTAAGTCTAGAAGGTTCCGAAAAGGTCTAGAAGGTTCGATAAAGTAATATAAAATTCTGAAAGCAGTGGCGGAGTACGTAGGTGAGTCTAGAAGGTTCCTGAAAGTTCTATAAGATTCGATAAATCAATAGAAAGTTCTGGAAGGAGTGGAGGAGTATGATAGCGAGTCTAGAAGGTTCCGGAAAGTTCTATAAGGATAGATAAAGCTGAACAAAGTTCTGGAGGGAGTAGCGGAGTATCTTGGTGAGTCTAGAAGGTTCTGAAAGGAGTGGCGGAGTATGTCGGTGAGTCTAGAAGGTTCCGAAAAGTTTAAGAAGGTTCGATAAAGCTGTAGAAAATTCTGGAAGAAGTGGCAGAGTATGTCGATGAGTCTAGAACAGGGGTGGGGAACCGGCCCGCGGGCCGAATTCCGACCGCGGGGCCTTTTGGTGCGGCCCGCGGGTACTTTTGGTGCGGCCTGCTGAAAGAACCACAAAAAATTACACAGAACCGGATGGTTTTTCCTCGGTGTTTCAGATGCATTTTTAAGACGTTATTACAAAATCGTTACTAGCAAGTAGTTAAGATACAAATAAAAACGTGATAAAATCTCCCATTTCACTCATAATTTAATTTATTATTGTGAAGCGATAGTGAAATTTCTTTTAATTTTCTTGTACGGGACAGTCCCGATATTTCAGGATTGATGGCAACTCTATTCGGAGGGAAGGATTTCTATCTTAGGCAGTCCGTCATAAGCATTATTTTCTAGTCATTTCTAGTGGATAGTAAATCAATTAAATCCTGTTGATGACAACTACGAATAAAATAAAAGTTGAAGCTGTGTGAAACGTGAAATCATTTGAAACTAAATTAGGGCTGTGGAAAGTAGCTCGAAATGTATAACACGACGCATTTTCCAACACTGCAAGGACAAAAGCCTTCTACATCATTTGAATGCGCTGGTAAGTGCGCGAAATTAAGTGAGGCATTTAATGAACGATTTAAGGACGTGAAAAGAGAGCAAACGGATTTGAAGATATTTGCTATATAATGCAAACATAAATACCATATTAATTGCCACACTTTTGGCATAAAAAAACCATGTAATTTATTGTAATTAGTAAAATGAATATTAAATTATATTGCGGACAATAAATATGCTACAATATCTAGAAAAAACATTCACGTAATCAGAGTACAATTTAAATTAAGCTGGTTGACTAGTGGATTATGAAGGTAAAACCAATCTTGTATTCACAATGCAAATTCCTGTTGCGGATTCATCTGCTAACCCTAACGCATTTCGAAGGTATTACAATCGACCACCACAACACGGGCATGTGCCTAGCATGGTGGTCGAAAAATCCCCAACTTTTGTAAAAGATTTTTTCAATGAATAAAGAAACTTAAAAAAAAAAAGTTACCATTTTGGTGTTTTAGGTGCAGTATTAATTAAAGCTAAGGACTCACAATCCAATTCGCTCTGATGGAAAAACCAGTTTTGTGTTCAAAATTCAATGAAAAAATTTCAAGTGTAGTTTCGTCTGCCTACGCATTTCGTAGAAACCGGTTCTCGTTTTTGAAGTGCATTTATAAAATTCTAGTTGCTTTTGTGCTTCCAGTATTAGAGAAAAGCCATTTTCATGTACTCAGTAAAATGGCTACACTCAGTAGTTTTAAGTCTCCGCCTACAGATTCACCCTATAACTGTAACCAGTTCTATGTTCAAAATGCAACGAAAAAATTCCAGGTGGAGTTTCATTTTTTGAGGCATTCCTCGTGTTAGAAGTACGTTTTTTAAATTCTAGTTGCGTACTGTATGCTGCCAGAATTGGAGGAAAGCCATTTTCATGTTCTGAGTGGAGTTTTAATTCCCCGCAAAAAAACTCACTTTATAATTAAAACCAGTTCTGTGTTTAGAATGCAACGAAAAAATTCCGTTGGGGTTTTATCTCGCTAACGCGTTTCGTAATTCGTGTATGAAGTGCAGTTATAAATTTGTAGTTGCATATATGCTGTCAGTATTGGAGGAAAGCAATTTCACGTTCTGAGTAGTTTTAATTTCCCGCGTACAGATTCAACCTGTAATTAAAACCAGTTCTGTGTTAAGAATGCAACAAAAATATATCAGGTGTGATTTCATTTGCTGACGCATTTCTTATGTTGGAAGTGCCTTTATAAATTCTAGTTTCGTATTTTATGCTGCCAGAATTAGAGGAAAGCCATTTTCATGTTCTGAGTGTAGTTTTAATTCCCCGCATGCAAATTTAAACTAATGTTCAGAATGCAACGATATATTTCAGCTGTGGTTTCATGTTCAAAGGGCAGTTATAAAATTCTGGTTGCAGACTATAAAGAGTGTCGGTAGTTCACGTAACTATTTTTAAATTAGTTTTAGTAAAAAACCACTTCTTTGATTTGAATGCAGCTCCCCCCCCCCCCCCCCCACCGAGACGGAAATCGGAGTGCGGCCCACGGGTTAAAGTATGAACATCCAAATGGCCCGCGACGCTAAAAAGGTTCCCCACCCCTGGTCTAGAACGTTCGATAAAGCGGTATAAAATTCTGGAAGGAGTGGCGGAGTACGTCCGTAAGTCTAGAAGGTTCCGAAAAGATCTAGAAGGTTCGATAAAGTAGCATAAAATTCTGGAAGCAGTGGCGGAGTACGTAGGTGAGTCTAGAAGGTTCCGGAAAGTCCTATGTATAAGATTCGATAAATCATTAAAAAGTTCTGGAAGGAGTGGAGGAGTATGATAGCGAGTCTAGAAGATTCCGGAAAGTTCTATAAATATCGATAAAGCTGAACAAAGCTCTGGAGGGAGTGGCGTTGTATGTCGGTGAGTCTTGAAGGTTCTGGAAGGAGTGGCGGAGTACGTAGGTGTGTCTAGAAGGTTCCGGAAAGTTTAAGAAGGTTCGATAAAGCTGTATTTTTACAGAAGAACTTTTAAGCGGATGTATGTCGGTGAGTCTGGAAGGTTCCGAAAAGTTCTAGAAGGCTTGATTAAGTTCTAGAAAGAAAGTACGTCGGTGAGTTTGGACGATTCCGGAAAGTTCTATAAGGTTCGATAAAGCTGTGTCGGTGACTCTAGAAGGTTCTAGACAGATCTGGAAGGTTCCCTGTATGCTCTAGGATGTTATGGAAGGCGAAAGTTCTAGAAGCTTTCAGAAATGAGTGGCGGAGAGTGTCGGTGAGTCTGGAAGGCTGTGGAAAGTTTTAGATGTTTGGATTATCTTAATCTTCAATATTCATTATTAAAAAAAGTGTACGATGTGCATGCCGATAAAACTCAAAGACGAGTCCCGATACGATAACGGGAGTTATATTGTGTGGTAGCCCTCCCCATTTATGAAAAAAATTCCCGTTTTAACCTGAAGGGCGTACTTTTAAAGATATAAGGCTGGAAGTTTCGCCCCTTAAAATTTCTATAACAGTTCAAAACATTCCAGAGTATTCTTGAGCATTCCACCACATTCCAGAGCATCCCGGAACATTCTGGAATGTTGTGAAATGTTCGGGTATAGGATGGAACGTTCAGGAACATACCGGAACATCTTCGATTATCGTGGAACATTCCAGAACACTCCTGAAGGTTGTGGAATGATCTGGAACATTTGAAGTCTTTGTTCTAAGGGGCTACCCATGTAGGGTATATAAAGCAAGATCCGTCGTGGATTCGAACGTCAATTTAATCTCACATCAACTCCCTGAGCAAAGCCGGACACCCCAGTCAGAGTAGTTGAGAGCATTTTGTAACGTTCCAGAACATCCAGGAACATTCTAGAAAATTGTGGAATGTTCGGGAATAGGGAATCGAGAACATCAGTGTGAAACTTTCCAGTACACTCTCGAATGTTGTCCTGAGCGAAGCCGGGTAACCCAGCTAGTTATAGATAAATGAAACAATGTTACTTTGTTTGAACCACTTGTATATTTGTTTAAAGCCACTTGTATATGGCTTTAAACAAATTAGCCATATACATGTGGCTTTAAACAAATATACAAGTGGTTCAAAAAAAGTAACATTGTTTTATTTAATGATAATAGCAATTCCTAAAGTTAGGAAATTCTGAGAGTCACTCAATTTATTAAATTAAAATATAATGGTAGTCAAAAATGCTGTCTTGAAATCTGAATAAGTCACAAAGACATAAATATGGGGTCTTGCATACTTTTATAAATTTATGTAGATTTATGCAGTGACGTTGAAGTAACGATTTTAATATTTTGTTAAAAAAAAGTTTTATGCTATCGCTGTTACGCCTTCCAAAGATATTTATTAAACTGTGGTGAGGCCACTTACAGACGATCTATTTATATTACTTCTCTTTGCATCGCTTGGTGTTAAGGTATTTTTCTTCCAATATATTAAAGTGACTATTATTACCCATAAAACGTCGGAAATACCGGAGGGAGGAAAAATGATATTCTTCGTACGATATCATTTTCTTATTTTTATTACTGCTTACCTATTTCATTTATTGTTATCATATTAAATTGTAGAACTCCTTTTCATAATTTTTTTTCAGAGTACCTAAATCAAATTTAATAGTGTAATTATTTGACATTTTTGTTACATCTGTTTCGGCGTTCAGCACAATCAATCGCCATCAGACTATGACTTTTCAGAAAACCTATGATTTATCTAGAAATGGGTTAAAACTGTTTATTCGTTACTAAAGCCACTTATCACCAGAGAGGTAGGATTTTTTTTTAATTTTTGATATAAGCAATTCACCTTAGAAAGAGTGCAAGGTAGGATAATAATAATAAAGATAACTAGCTGAAGTCCCCGGCGTTGCACGGGCATTATAGTTTTTTGGAATCTTTTATACAGTGACCTTTTTCTTATTTTGAAGGTCAAGTGTGTAAAATTTCATCAGTCTCAGAGTAAATTTGTAGATTTGCATAAAAATCAAATCCACTCCATCCGCCAGGTGTCCGCCCACCAGCTATATACATTATTTTGTGTATATACAGGATGTAAAGGGACGTACTGTACTCACTTTAACCAGTGATTCCTGATATTATTTGACAAAAAAAATTGAAATTTTGGTCTCCGGTGGCAATGTTGGTGTTTTTTTCTTCAAAATCAGTAGGTGTTGGACATATAGGGACGGGGTAAGGGGTTGTCGGTTACTCGGTTGGGTGACCATTGACAATACGTGGAAAACTTATTTTGAAGAAAAAATATTGGAAAAAAGACATCTGCTGTGTACACACACGGCTATAAAACCGCGAGCTGATATCTGTTGAACCGCGAGCGCTTATGTTTTGTACCGCTACACGCAGTGGCGGCCCTAGGGCGGTGCGAGCGGTGCGACCGCACAGGGCGCCGTCGTAAGGGGGCGCCGAAAACACCCGACTACTGATTTACGATCTATCGATCGTGCGCTTAAATCGTGTAGTTAGTGCGGGGGGCAAGTAGTGTTGTCAACGTAGGCGATTTTTCGCCATTTAGGCTACTCAGTACGAGAATCGGCGACGAAAAAATCTAAAAGGCGACTGGTCGCCTATTAGGCTACTTCAGAGACAAGTTATTTAAATCAGCAGAATCGCAAATAATTAAGAAAAAAAAATAATGCTGTCGCTGAAAGAATTTTCAGCGTAATGGGGACAATCAAAATAATCATGGACTTAGCAAACGCATCGCAATTGCTGAAAAACTACTCGAAATTTGTGAAGCAGTACCGAACTTATTCGTCTGCTCAAATAATAGGTAAGGAAATAGCTTCCCAGGCTGGGATAGATTCTACGCTTAAGCCAGTCCGATCCCGAAGAAAGAACCGATTATTTGAATATGAAGCTGCAGACGAGACACCAACAAATCCCCAAGAACTGTTTAAAATTAACGTCTTTTACCCTATGATACATACAATTGAAAATGCATTGGTCACTCGGTTTGGACATTTATCTAAATTCAATGATACATGGTCTTTTTTGTATAACATCGAAATAATTCCTGATAAGTCTTCATTAGAAAAAGCCTACGCAGATTTGTAAATCATTTTAACCGGTGGTGAAAAATGTGATGTGTCTAGTTTCGAATTGGTTGAAGAACTTTTGCACCTAAACCCATTACTAAAATATCTTAACTCAGCAGAGCCACTACAAGTTCTTCAACTTATAAAAAAAATGATTAGCAGGATATATTCCCAAATGTGTGAACAGCGCTTCGGATTTTGCTGACCTTCCCTGTAACTGTCGCCAAAGGAGAACGAAGCTTTAGTAAATTAAAACGTACTTACGTTCGGCTGTGTGTCGAGAAAGACTATCAGATCTTGCAATTTTATCAATTGAGAATGATATTGCCCAAGGGTAAAATTATTCTGATTTAATAAAAAAATTCGCAAGGACAAAAGCAAGAAAAGTTTTGTTCTGGTGTTTTTATTGATTTCTCAGATTTAATTAAATATATTTATGTAATCAAACATATATTTTTAAACAAATTCAAAAAGGAGGAGGTTCTCAATTTGACAATGTTTTTTTTTAATGTTTGTTACCTCAGAACTTTCGACTGGGTGAACCAATATTGCATATTCTTTTTTTATTTGAAAGCTAGTGCTTCCCGTGTGGTCCCATTTCAATTTGGTTCAGTTTTGACAATGGCATCCATGAGAAAAACAAATAAGTCTTAAATTTGCATTAAGTATGTGCGCGACAAATGGACGAATAACTCAATATCACCCTAACCGATTTTGATGATTCTTTTTTAATTGGAAAGGATGTACTTCAACGGTAGTTTGATGAGAGTTTGGTTAGGTTATGATTATGGGATCCATGACAAAGTAACGGAACTCTTAAATTCTTAGGAGCAAATTAACGATACTCGGCCGAATCTTTTATAGGCTATCCGGATCTTTGAGTCACCTACAGTAACGTCGTTATGGTCAAGAAATGTCTGACTCATATGAGAAGCACGTTTAGTAGGTCTATCCATATTCACAAACTAGTTAAAGTACTTTAGATTCACTAAAAATCAAAAAATAAACAACAAAAAAATGACTTCAAAAAATACACTAAAAAGTAAAAAAAAAATTCGTATTCTTCTACAACTTAATAATCAACAAAAATTTTCTACTCATTAATATGTAGGTACAATTGTTATTTCTGGAGTCGGTGTCAGCCAAGGTACCCGGCCGCGTATTTCCAAAACTTATACCGTTTCAGTCGCTTTAAATTTTCAATATCAAAATTTAAATATTTAGAAATAAAATTATTAATTTCTAATATATACATTAGAAAGATTATATTATCTAGATTTTAGAACAACTTTTGTTTTTGCAAGGTGATAAAAAATTATCAATATAGAGGTGTATTTACAATATATGGGAATAATATTAAAATTTAAATATTTAGAAATAAAATTATTAATTTCTAATATACACATCAGAAAGAATATTTTATCTAGATTTTAGAACAATTTTTGTTTTTGCAATGTGATAGAAAATAACCAATATAGAGGTATATTTAAAATGTAAATTTGTCGCTACCGCGACTGAATCGGTATAGGTTTTGTGAATACGCTACACACAGCTCCCCTTCCGCCGTGGCCCCGCTCTCGCCTCTCGCCTCGTCAAGTCGCGCGTGCGACACAAGCACGTCTCACCTATAACTTCGTTTGTAGTTACAAACCGACCTTGGCTGATACCGACTTACGACACCGAAATATCAATCGTACCTACTGATTGATGAGTAGAAAAAGTAAGTTGATTATTAAGTTGTAGAAGCTGTAGTTGACGGCCGGCATAGTCCAGCGGTAAGGCTCTTGACTAGCACTCCGAAGGTCGCGGGATCGAATCCCGGCGTGGTAAATAAATTTTATTTGATTAATTTGTGTTATTTCACAATTTATTCATTTAAAATAATATATAATATATTTGCGGCACGTTCCAGAGTGGAAGATACTCTCAGTATCGCCCTGGTATAAGACCACCATTCAGAATTGAAACGTTGCTTGAAATGGCGTTAGCCGTGTTTGGTGACCAGATCTGAATAGCCAGGTACCATCCCCACCTTCCTCTTCCCTATCTCCTTCCCCTCCCCACTACCTTCAGCCTCACAACATACCCCAATTGGGGATGCCATAGTCCCACTGGCTCTAGACGGGAGCAGTTGGGACTCTTGTGCGGTATTCATGTAAAAAAAAAGAAGAATACGAAATAATTTATTTTTTTACTTTTTAGTGCTTTTTTAAGTCGTTTTTTGTTTTGTTAAAAAAAAAATCTGGTATTATTTCTCATCTATCCTACTAGAACTAGGTACTTCAATTAAAGTTGCGTAACTGCATAGAAAGAGCTCTATTTTATGTTAGGAGTGGGGGGGGGGGGGAGGCGCCACCAAGAGATTTCGCACCACCTAATAATTTAGCTAGGGCCGCCCCTGGCTACACGATGCTATCAAATATTTCTTCCTATGGTAGGCGAGGGGGTCAGATAAATTAGAGAGTGGCCACGGAATGCACATTTCTTTGTACTGAATCTGTCAACTTGACATCTGTCATCCGCCGGTTTAGGCAGCTCCGTAATTAAAATGACCCCCTCTCCTGTTTTTGGCGGAGAAGGGAGCGCATAACTTTTCGTATATCGCACCAGGGGCGGTTACAGTGTATCTATTGTTGATCTACACATAAACCGAGTGTTATACTGCCCCAAAGAAGCTACGGTTGTAGCGAAACCCGGTCGGCATAAAGTATAAAAAATAAAAGTGGTGTTTACAAAGTTATTGTTTTAGTTTAAATGAATAATGTCACATCACAAAGTATCCGCTTCATATGAACAAAAAAAAAATTTCAGTTCTAACCGCATTATTTAACATGCTACGGAGCCGATTAAAACAATTTACCGTCGTGGAATTCTTTATTAGAATGTAGAAGGCCTAGGAATTCTATGCATATTAAGCACTCTTCCCCACTTCTCTGGACGTTATGAATAACGGCCCTAGTAATCACTTGTTCCATAACATACCCGTTGAATAAGATTTACGAATTGTTCAAAATGTAAAGTTGTTTTTTGGAATGTCAATTACCCGCCTACTTACTTCAATCCAATTTAGATTTTTGTTCTAGGTAAATTCCCTGGCGTTACACGGATTTTACGCAAAGTTTTTGGAAATCTTACGCGGACAGAAATTGATTTCTTATTTTGAACGTCAAGTGTGCAAAATTTCATCAAGAACCATCAACATTCTGCTTTTTAATATTTACACTATCTCAATTTAGGAGGCGGGAATGGGTACCGCCGCCCCGGCAACATTTATGCGATAACCAACACCTCTGCCATAACTCACCCCAAGTGGCTCGCTACGTTTGGTGATTTAGCAGTGGTGCCCGGGTTTATGGAGTGATGTTTGTCTAGGTCTTGGAGGAGGATGACTAGAACCCCAGATTCCTACACTGAACCCCAGATTCCTATCCACCCTTTAAACCCTTTTCCTTTCCAGAACTCCCCTCTCCTTCCTTTCCTTAAAAAAAACCTCCACACAGTATCCCCAAAGATGACATGGGCCCTGAGGGAAATTAGTTTCTTCTGGGAATCCTGTGTGGAGCTCATGTAAAAAAAAAACTAGCGTCACACAGGAGGCCCGAAGGAAATAATTTCCTTCATGACCAATGTCATCTTTGTGGATAATGTGTGGAGGGTATTTTCAGAAAAGGAAGGAGAGGAATTTCTTGAAAGAAAGAAGGTATGAGGGGTGGGTAGGAAACAGAGTGTCAGTTAGTCCAGGAATGACGGACGTATCAATCTATCGCTCCCTCTGCGATGCACGCCGATGTTCCAAAAGAGTCCTGCTGGAGAGATCAAAACATCATCCTTAATAAGTCTCTCCTGATCCGGCCTGCCACGCAGTTGGTAAGCAGAAGCATCCGCCGCCAAAGCCCGGACAAACCTCACCCCTGTGAATCCGGGCACTCCTGCTAAATCACTAAACATAGCCAAATACGCGGGTGACTATACTGACTATGGCAGAGATGTCGGTTATCCATTTAATGGTTCCCGGGGCGGCGGTATACCCGCCTTCCAAATTGCAAGGATGGAAAAGGGGTAATGGGTTGTTTTAAGGGTCAAGTGATTTCTTAAAAACTTTCAAAAACTGTATTCGTTAAAAAATAAAATCTACGCAGATACAGATCTCTTCTTCTTTATAAATACATATTCTGAATTGTAAAACATTGAACAGACAGAAATAAAATTAAAATGTCAAAAAAAGAGGTTCGTTATTGTAATACTTAGCATGTTCATAAAGTAAGTGTACTATGACCATAACGGGCGGTGGTTTTGAGTTTTTTGAGGGTTGGGAACATTGAGTGGTAGAGGGGGGTTTTCTGACCAGAACGACTACATAAACTCACGTTGTATTGTCCAGTTGCGTAAAAGAAAAATCCCGCCAAGTATATAAGTTTTTCATTTTTTTTCTTGAAGGGTTTACACGTACAAGAAAAAATGTGATGATTTCTAAGCTCTATTGTGACTAGAGAATATAGTGGGTGACTCATTACATACCAGGAAAAAAATAGTTGTCAAAGTGGCGTCACACCAATTCCCCATCTGTCAAAAAATTGAAAATCTCAATTTCGGGCAAAAAAATCATGACCTCAGTGTTTTGGGACCGAAAAGGCATAATTTTGGTCGAATTTCTGTCTCAGGTTGAGATAGATACACAATACACAATAATATTGTGATACCCTAAAAAAACTCAAAAGGAGCATTCAAAAAGAAAGGAGGAGAAGAAGTGTGCTTGTTTCATGAAAACGTCCGTCCTCACACAGCCTTAGCCACCAATACGCTCTTAGACTCATTTGGTTGAGATGTTTTGAACCACCCACCGTAATCCCCTGATTTGTACCAATATTATGATCATCTTTTTACCTTATTGAAGGAATGTATGGATGAAAATAAAATTTCAATCGACGAGCGGGTACAGAAAGTGGCCCTGAAGTGGGGGAAGGAGCTGGTGGGATAATTCTTCGAGGAGGGCATAAAGAAACTTGTGCCACGACTCACCACATGCATTGAACGGTTTGAAGTTTATTTTAAAAAATAGTCAACTAGTGAATCAATATCCACTCACATTTTTTCTAATATACTTTTTCAAAATAAAAATCGGTGCACTTACTTTCTGAACAAGCCTTGTATATTAACTTTACATTGATCAAACACAAGAAAGTTGATCCAATTTCAGAAATTTTAAAATACTCCCTTTGTTCCTCCGGCTTTACTGATACTTTTGTACAGTGCTGAAACTATAAACAAGTTAACTTATGTACCAGAAAGATACAATGAACAGAGAAACAGAAATTTACAGCGTTGAAAGGGGAAATATATTAGAAAAAAAATATTTCACCTCCGACGCTGGCAAAATTACTGGTTAACTAAGTTAACGACAAAATGAAAAGTTTGGCTAAAAAGGAATAATATATAAAAAATACTAATACATCCCACAGACTTTAGCATCAAGGCAAGGTTAGTGAAATTGGAGCACTACTCATTGAGTTACGTTTTTCAGATTTTCACGGCCAAAAGTATTTTCGATATTTGTTTTTGGGGTGTTATGCTTCGTTGCGCTACCTCCACGAGATTGTGGTTTCGAATGAAAATCTCTACATATTATAAATTAAAGTCCTCCATCAAGTTTGTCTGTCTGTTCTCGATGGACTCAAAAACTACTGAACGGATTTTCATGCGGTTTTCACCAACAGATAGAGTGATTCATGAGGAAGGTTTAAGTATATAATTTGTCAAAGTTTTGTAAAAATTGGTTGAAATATATAAAGTATAAAGGAAAATGTCTGTGTGTTGTGGACGAGCGGGCTGGCAAGTGGGCGGTGTGGATTTTCAATGTCAATTAATCGAAAACATGACACTTGGTAATAAAGGTTGGGTAACCTTTCAGTTGATGGCGTTGTGTTTCGTTAGCCACAGCAACGCGTGTCCGGGTCAGCTAGTAATACATAAAAAGGATTATGGATTTTTAATTTCATGTGTGGGTGCAATAAGTTCGAGTGGGATCAAGTTCATTCTTTGCATACTAAATAGTTTAAAGGGAGTAACACGAAAAAACCCTTCGAATTAATAATGTAAAATTTTCGGTTAAGATACTAAATATTTAGAATGTGTCAAGAAGCTAGAAGAAAATAATAATAATAATAATTGGATAATTGTAGAGCGCCATTTTTGTCATCACCTCAAGGGCGCAACTTTAAATTAATAGTATAACTTTTTTAGATTTGAGCTCAAAATCCGTCGCTGGCGGGTTCAATAGTTTAGACGGGGGGGGGGGAGAAGAAATGTGGGAGGAGTCAAAATAACAAGGAAACGTTGTTCACAAAGGGAGCCATTGTTTATTGACCATGTTTCCTTGTTATTTTGACTCCTCCCACCGTTCTCTCCCCCCCCCCCATCCAAATCACCATCCTCATTTAATAATATCTTATTATTCTTGTACTTAAAGTCTTCGACAACTATGAGGTAAAAAACCTTTTTTTACCTCATAGTTGTCGAAAAAAATCGAAAAATAGTTTTGGTTTCTTTATGTGTTGTAGATTCTCGCTTGTACTATGAAATCGCAGAATTTGTGCATATTTACAGATATCGTATACTACGCAACGGTTCATAATTGTGGGAAAACCTGAAAGAATTATGCTAATAGCAATGATGTAATAAAATAAAACAAATACAGAGGATTTAAAAAAGCTTAATAAACGATTTTAAATATTTTATTGCGATTTTCAGCATTTTTTCTTTACAACATATCGGGTCTAGGACTCACAGCAGGGGCCCACAGGCTTTGGTCTCACAGGTCCTTCAAGGCCAAAACTCCACTGAAAGTCATGCTGCTAGTTTTCAATTTGATAGCATTTCAGGTAAGAAATAAAAAAACTTTGTCTGCCCTTTTATGCTAATACCTGAAGAGCCTAGTATTTCCTAAATATTCTCTTCCTTTCTCCTTTCTCCCTCCTAAAGCCTCCGGGCTCACAACATTCCCTAAGTAGATACCTATACCATAGTCTCAATGACTGATACTTGAAACTCTTGTAAAAAAGTAAATTTGTCTGATAAGATAATACGACATTCCAAAATTACGAAAATCGTTTTTCGTTAATCCTTTAATTACTTTCGAGACCCCGGAGACTATTCTTAGAATAGGGTGTTAAAAGTGACTAACCCAAATTATTTATTTCCAGACACGTCTGAAAACTATCGACTAACCTCAGTCTCAATCATGATTATGGCTAACGATTCTCAACTCATCGAAGATTGGCGATAAGTGGCTTCTAACGGAAAATGAAGTTGTTCCGAAGAAAAAATAAATTAAAATATAAGATTTAGATTTTTTATATAAGCTCCATACAGGAGGCATCGAGAAATAAAATTTCCTTCAGGGCCTATGTCATGGTTTTGGGAAGGAAAAAGGTATGATAAGTGGATATTAAACTGGTGGTCAGTGTCTCCTGGAGGGACGGACGTATGAATTCATCCCTCCAACAAGGTAATTTTCCGAGAGAGTTCTGCTGGAGAAGTCAAAAGGAATCCCTCAACCAGTCTCTCTTGATCCAGCCTGCTACGCGACTAGTAGGCAGATATATCCACCGTCAAAACCTAAGCCTCCAATTCCGGGCAGCCTTGCTAAGTCACAGTAGCGAAACAATTTGGGTTCCTATGGCAGAGGCGTTGGTTATCCAATAAACGGTTCCCGGAACGGCGCTACCCATGCCCGCCTCCCAAATTGTAAATAACGCGTAGGTGGTAGAAAATTATGTGTTTTAATGTCTGTGTTTGGCAAAGCTGGAAAACTATATAATTTTTCAGAAACCCCGATATGGAATAAAAACGCATCTTTAAAATACGCCTTGCTATTAGAATACCTCCACCTCAAAATAATGTGAATTCCTGACCTCCTCCTTTCATTTTAACAGTTTGGTCTGTCTCACGGAATACCACAAGTGGAATAATGCTACCATAAAACTTCTGCCTTTTAAAATTAAACTTTTATTTTATTTTATTTATTTTTTTACAATAACTCCACACAGGAGGCCCTGAGGAAAATAATTTCCCTCAGGGTCTATGTCATCTGGGATGCTGTGTGGAGGGTCTTTTTGAGGAGAGGAAGGAATGAACATTGGTCTTGAAGAGACCCATGTTGTAGGAAGGAGGAAACACAGAGGCCGGCAAATCATTCCACAGCCGAGCTGTTGAACACAAGAACGAGTCGAAGAAACGACCCGTTCTCATGTGACATATGTCAACTGTGTACAAATGTTGGGCACGCGTTTGGCGTGTTTCCCGACTATGCAGCGGTGCCGAAGGGATCAATGATGCTAGTTCCTCGGAGCATCTTCCATTGTAATACCGGTAGAACAAGGATAGCATTCCCACCCGACGCCTGTGCTCTAAAGATTGCAATCCGTCTGTTAAGATGGATTGAAATTATTAAGCTCTAACTTAGAGTATTCTTATTATTATCACATAAATGCAAGTACCCAAATGAACGATTCAACTGACATTAATCACATATTTAAAAAAAAATGATAATTTAAATGATAAATGAAACAATTTAACTTGGTTTAAACCACTTTTATATTTGAGTAAATCCGACCGGTTTCAGAACGACCGTTCCTTTTTCAGGGCAATTGTATACTGATTTGACAGTTTTGAAATATGGATGGGAACAATGTATTATTATGGTAGGGGTGGAGCCGTTGCTAGGTATTAATGAAGAGTGGGTGGGTAGGGGAATATATCCATGATTGGGCTATAAGACAATATTTTTTGTTTGTTGATAATAGATTCATTATTTTTAAGGGATTTTTTTATTTATTTCCACGGCTTCTCAGTTATCTAAACGTTTTCCTTTATGATTAATATGAAGAATATTTATCCCTGTATTTTTATCAAAACTATGGTTATTTTCAGTGATATGGTTAGCGAACTCGGAAAAAAAATATATTATTAAGACACCTTAAATGTTATTTGATTCTGTTTTCATAATTACGAGTTGTTTTTATATTGGAAAAACAACTCGTAATTATGAAAACAGAATCAAAGAACATTTAAAGTGTCTTAATAATAATATTTTTTCCGAGTTCGCTAAACATATCATTGAAAATAACCATAGTTTTGAGAAAAATACGGGTTGTTTTTATATTGGAAAAACAACTCGTAATTTTGAAATCAGAATCATCATTATCAAATATACAACAGATAACATACAGAAATCGAAAATATTTCATGTTGACTCGAATAAGTTTCAAGTAAAAAACGCACATTATACACATACAGGTGAATTCATTGGCTATTTAGCACTGTAATAAGTTTTTATATCTGCATGTTAAAATTCGAAGGTATGATTTTTTTTATCTTGGCGTAAAATTGAAAACATACCTTCTGGAAAATCTTGAGCAATCGAGGCAAATTTATTTATTTCGTGTGATCGCTCCAGTAGTTTTATGACGTTTTAATGCTATCAATATAGGGTGTCTCATATTGTTTTTCGTTTTTTGTTTGACCATTACGCGCCAAACACAGTTAGCGGGGGGAGGGGAGTGGTCACAAACGCTTGGCGGGCTTGTTTAGTTTAGTAGTAATGGATCGCTTCACGGGATCGCAGCGCGCATTTTGCGTGCGAGCGTTTTATAAAAACAACGATTCGACGTCTCTACAGGACTCATTTTCATTTAACCACTGAGAAATTTGCCAAGTGCGAATTTAATCAAGCATTGAGTGCGCAAGTTTGAACACACTGGGAACACAATGCCGGATAAATTAACTGGGGGCATCACACAGAACATCGAGGACGAGCACGAATGCTGACCGCGTTCGCAAGGCAAGGAATTATCGGCCCTTACTTTTTTGAAAACGACGTGGTCGCGATCGGGCCGTTAATTCTGATCGATATTGCCATATGATCAGGACTTTTCTGGCTACAGAAATGCAAAATCAGATCGGTACAACTGCAACACATTTTTCCAACAACATGGAGTTAATTCTGATCGACATTGCCATATGATCAGGACTTTTCTGGCTACAGAAATGCAAAATCAGATCACTACAACTGCAACACATTTTTCCAACAACATGGAGTCACTTCTCATGTTACAAATGACTCCTTGGCTGCTCTTCACGAATTATTCTCTGAAAAAGTAATAAGTACTGGCCACCGAGGAGCCCAGATTTAACGCCTGCTGATTTTTTCCTATGGGGCTACTTAAAAAGTAAAGTATACAACCCATTGCCACCCAACCTGGATGTTTTAAAGAAAAGAATTACAGACGAAATCACTATTGCAAGAGTGATATATTCAAAATTTTAGTTCCAGGCTAAATGAGTGTGAACAAGTGGACGGTGCGCACTTACAAACAGTTATTTTTCCTAAATAAAATTTTAAAACCAGTTCTTTAATTTAACAGTAATTATAACAACTTTGAAAGAATTCTAGTGTTTTATTTTAAGTATCAAAAACGAATAAAAATCTGAAATACTTTTTTTTATGATGTTGATGGATTAAAAGTTTTAATTTCCCGCTCTAAAGGGGTATTTCACCATTCCCTCTTATGGTAAATTCGGTAAGATATCATCTCTTTGTTATTTCTCAAAACATGTACTTAATATGTACGTACGTGAAATCTATCTTTTTTTTTTTTTTTTTTTTTACATCACACAGGAGGCCCTGAGGAAAATAATTTCCCTCAGGGCCTATGTCATCTTTGTAGATGCTGTGTGGTGGGTCTTTTTGAGGAAAGGAAGGAGTGAACATGGGTCTTGAAGAGACCCATGTTGTAGGAGGGAGGAAACATAGAGGCCGGCAAATCGTTCCACAGCCGAGCCGTTGAACTCAAGAACGAGTCATAGAAACGACCCGTTCTCATGTGAGTAATGTCAACCGTGTACAAATGTTGGGCGCGTGTTTGGCGTGTTTCCCGACTATGCACCGGTGCCGAGGAGATCAATGATGCTAGTTCCTCGGAGCATCTTCCATTGTAATACCGGTAGAACAAGGACAGCATTCCCACCTGACGCCTATGCTCTAAAGATTGCAGTCCGTTTGTTAAGATGGGAGAATCTATCAAACGGACCGCCCGTTTCTGCACAGAGTCAAGGGTTTTTTTTTAGGTATTTTGGAGCTCCAGACCAGAGGTGGCTGCCAAATTCAACCGTGGGGCGCACTTGCGATTTGTACAGGGTTAGCAGTTGGGTACTATTAAAGTATCTGCGGGCCCTGTACAGTACGCCCAGTTTCTGAGAGGCTAACTTAACTCTGGTTTCGATGGAGCCCCCGTACCTAAGCTGGTCACTTAGAGTTACACCAAGCATATCAATGGAGGTCCTGTTCGGAAGGTTGCTTCCGTTGAAGGAGACTAGATTTTCATTTCGATCCCTTTTAGACGTTATCAAACATGATTGGGTCTTTGAAACATTAAATTCGACGAGGTTATTCTTACCCCAAGAGAAAATACTCTCGAGGTAACCGTCCATTCTATGCTTCAAAGCCCTCCGAGCTATTGGAGTTTGTGTGCCCTTTGGGGGCTTGTCAAACAAAAAGCTATCATGGACTGTACTGTCATCCGCGTAACAATGAATCGGTGCACATGACAAGAGGTCATTGATGTGCAACAGAAACAAAGTCGGTGACAGAACCGATCCCTGTGGGACGCCAGCATTTATCAAATGCGAAGAAGAGGTGAAACCGTCAGCAACCACCTGAATCGACCTCTCCCTCAAAAAGTCGGCAATCCACTTACACAAGGATGCGGGAAGTCCGTAAGAAAGCAGTTTGTTGACAAGCCCACGGTGCCAAACCCGGTCAAAGGCCTTGGAAATATCCAGTGCAACCGTTTGGGTCTCACCAAAACGTTCCAGGCACCGCCCCCAAACATGCGTCACATACGCGAGAAGATCACCGCACGAGCGGTTCCGCCGGAATCCGTATTGACGGTCGTTAATAATTTTGTTCTTCTCGAGGTATGTGAGCAGTTTGTCGTTGATCACACGTTCCATTACCTTAGACAGAACTGATGTGATCGCTATGGGGCGGTAGTTGGCTGGGTTGGAGCGGTCACCCTTCTTTGGAATAGGGTGAATGATCGCTTTTTTCCAACCAGAGGGCACAGAGCCAGACTTCAGGGACATTTTGAAAAGCTTCGTCAAAATTGGAGCTATTTCTGCAGCGCACCTCTGCAATACCAGGGCAGGTATTCCGTCAGGCCCACTAGCTTTATTAATATCAAGCCCTCGTAAGACTTGGAGTACATCCCGATGCCGGATCCTCAGCTTTTTCATATGAAAACCGCAGTGAGGAACCGACGGCGGGGTAGCACCTTGATCATCGAGGGTCGAGTTTTCCGCGAACATTTTGCCTAATAAGTTAGCCTTTTCGGCGGCGGTATTTGCTAGAGAGCCGTCAGGTCTGGTAAGAGGTGGCAGACTGGATTTGCAGAAATTGCGACCTATTGAGCCCGCAAGCGACCAGAACGCTCTGCTGCCGTGCGGGCAGGCAGCCAGCTTTCTACTGATCTGCAGGTCGTGCTCGAATTTAGACCTATTAATGATCCTCTTGCTTTCCTTTGCCATTTTGTTATATACTGTTCTGTTTTCGGACGTTCGAGATGTGTTGTAGGCTCGGTAAGCCGCGTTTTTTCGTCGCACTGCTTCAGAGCATTGTCGACTGAACCACGGCTTTGAGCCCACACCAGTTTCTTTAACAGTGGATTGGATGAAGCCATCCATCGCGGATGTGATGACTTCACCAATTTCCTGGGCACATCTTGAGGGATCCGAGGTCCGAAAACAGACAGCTGACCACGGGAAAGCATTAAAATGTGCCCGCAGACCAAACCAATCTGCTGATCTATAGTGCCACACTTTTCTCTTCAGCCGCTCGTTTGGCGGTCTGAAGGTTACGGGGATTGACGTTGTCACCAGGCAGTGGTCGGACGATCCTAAAGGCGCTGTGACGTCAATCTTGTAGCCGTGTGGCACAAAAATGGGCGTTAAAATAAAATAAAATTAATAAATAAGTATTTTTTTTTATTTATTTATTAGAGATAATATATTACAAAATTATTACATAAAATTTATAATACATTACTCCCAATGAATTTAATAAAACTCATTTCGGGAAGAACAATATTATACATCTAAAGGAAAATTATTTTTACATAAGAACACGGAAATCAATGAACAATACATAGATTTTTAAATGGACTAGACACACTTGATACAGGTAATTGAAGAATATATAAGAGTTACAAAGGAAGACAGATAACTTCGTCACTGGTTAATAAAGTTGCTGAGAAAATATCCTTTTAGAGCCTTTGCCAATATTTTTTTGTTTGATTCTGGTAGTTTTAGGACATTAGGAAATGCGTTGTATTGCGTATGCGCGATGTATTGTAAGGAGTTAATTCCAAATTTAGTTGTGTGTGTAGATGACGATAGGTGTATTTGATTTTGTGATCGTGTTTTGTGCTGGTGTATATCGGAATTAAAGGCTGGTTTAGTGTTGGTGTGTGACGAGTGTTGGATTATTTGTAGGATGGCAGTGGTGATGCTATATTTTGGCAGAATGGTAAGGGAAGAATTTGTGTCAGTGAGTATATGTCTTTGACATGCGTATCCCATGGTAGATGGTATATATTTCTTATGGCTCTATTTTGGATTACTTGTATTTCAGATATTTGTTTCTTAGTAATGGTGCCCCAGATACTAACCAGATAACTTAGGTGAGAGTGGATCAGAGCATAATATGTGGCACGCAGTAAAGCTGTGGGGAGCACATCTTGAAGTCGATAGAGTACACCAGTTATCGGGGAAATTTTGGATTTAACGTATTCAACATGGGAGTTCCACGATAGGTTAGAATCTATGAATAACCCTCAATATTTCGTTACTTGTACATTTTGGAGCTTTTCATTTCCAAGAGTAATATTCATTGTCATGTAATCTTTTTTCCCGAAAGTGAAGTAGTGAGTTTTTTTGACATTGAGGCTTAATTTATTTATCCGCAACCATTTAGCTAGCTTTGCGAGATCTTTATTCATTAGAGATTCAAGTTCCCTCAGATTTTTACAACGATAATAGATCACAGTATCATCAGCGTAAAGTTGAAGTTTTCCCAAGATGCCGCATTTAGTTATATCATTGATGTATAGTAAGAAAAGTAGGGGTCCTAGAATCGAGCCCTGTGGCACTCCACATGTGATTTTTCCAAAGCCGCTTAGGTTCCCTTCGATGTCGACAAGGCAATATCTATCAGATAGGTAGCTTCGGAGGAGCTTTAAAGATTTTCCGACTATACCCAAATGTTCCATTTTTTGTAGGAGTATTTCATGATCTACTGTATCAAAGGCTTTTTTTAGATCTATAAAAATAGCTGCTACATATTCGCCCTGGTCTATGTACTGCTGAATGTTCGAGATGAAATCGAAGGTGGCACATTGGGTACTGGAGTTTTTTCGAAAGCCATATTGCTGTGGTGTTAGGATATTGTTGTTAGAGATGTATTTTAGAAGTCTATCCTTGATAATAGTCTCGAACACCTTTGAAAATACTGATAAAACCGATATTGGGCGATAGTTAGAAATACATTTTTTGCAGCCTTCTTTATAAATTGGTATAATTTTTGCTAGCTTTAATTGATTTGGGAATACTCCTGAGCCTATAGAGGAATTGATAAGTTGCGCTAGGTGCTCAGCTAGTTATTCTTTACAGGTTTTCAGGATGTACGGGGTTACTCCATCGATACCTGCCGCTGCATTCGACCTAAGTTTCGAGATGATCCTTAATACCTCAGCCTTATTTGTCCTAGCCATATATAATAATTAAACGAATACCTAATAAAAACTTTTTGCCTTGTTTTATTCTCCGCTTGTCAACTACTGCTTCAGTTCATTCAATTTAGGAGGCAGGTATAAATACCGCCGCCCCGGGAACCATTTATTGGATAACCAACACCTCTGCCATAGGTCACCCCAAGTGGTTCGCTACGTTTTTTGACTTAGCAGGGGTGCCCGAGTTCATGGGGTGAGGTTTGTCCAGGTATTGGCTGCATGGCGGGCCGGATTGAGAGAGACTGGTTGAGGGAGGCCTTTTAACCTCTCCAGCTGGACTCTCTCGACCCATAACCTTACACAACAGTTGAGGGATGGATTCATACGTCCGTCGCTCCTGGACACACTGACAAACCAGATTCTTACCCACCCCTCACACCCTTTTCCTTCGCAGAACTTCACAACCTTCCCGTCCTTATAAAGACCCTTAAGAATTATTTGACGGCTGGCGTGGTCTAGGGGTAAGGCTCTGGACTCGTAATCCGACGGTCGTGGGATCGAATCCCGGCGTGGGCAAATAAATTTTATTGAAATAATTTGGGTTATTTCACAATTAAATCATTAAAAAAATGTATAATATATTTGCGGCACGTTCCAGAGTGGAAGATACTCTCAGTATCGCCCTGGTGTAAGACCACCATTAAAAATTGAAACGTTGCTTTAAATGGCGTTAGCCGTGTTTGGCGACCAGATCTGAATAGCCAGGTACTTCCCCACCTCCCTCTTCCCCATCTCCTTAACCTCCCACCACCTTCAGCCTTACAACATACCCATATTTGGGATGTCATAGACTCACTGGGTCCCGACGGGAGCAGTTGAAACTCTTTTGAATTATTCACATAAAAATAAAAAAAATGTATGAGAATATAAATAAATAAAGATTTTTAAATTCACAAAATTTCCTTTGGGCAACTTTAGTAAAATTCAATATGTTGAAAGCTTCAGTAAGCAGCTGTATACTATAACTGTACTAATACTGCGTATGATATAATATGTACTTGATTGATGAATTATTTCAAACTTTATCTTTTCAATCAAACTTTAAATCATCAGTCGGAAATGTTGTTTTATAATTTCATTAGTTTTGAAAAAAATAAAATTTATGTTTATTTAGGATTCTGCAATAGACTGGGCACGAGATCACCGCCTCCACCACAAGTACAGTGAGACAGACGCTGATCCATACAACGCCACCAGAGGCTTTTTCTTCTCCCACGTGGGCTGGCTGCTTTGCAAGAAACACCCTGAGATAAAGGCCAAAGGGCACACGATCGATAACAGTGACCTCTACTCTGACCCTCTACTGATGTTCCAAAAGAAGTGAGTTGTTCAAATAATAATATGTAAAGTGATATTTGTTTTTTTTATGCCGTTAGCCCAACTTCCGTAAATCTGATTTTTTATCCTCGTAGATCATGTTACATTGATTTATTCATAATTTAGATTTTTATTAAATCTTTATTTTATTTTGCAAATATTATTGACATCTTAACAAGTAATTGTTTTTGTGTTTAATTCGTAGAACTTTATTTAATTTTTTTTTTAATTAAATTAAATATTATTTAATAGTGTTGTCATTAAGTATTTTAGTTTTTTATTATTGTGACAGCTCTTTCGGTTTACAAATCTATTTTCAAACTGCTGTTAGACCACTTTGAGACGTCATGATTATGCGATTGTAAATTTCAGTGAAGTTGCCTAAATTATTGATGTATTACCTGTTTTTTGAGAAAAAAAAAACTGTTTTCCCCGCATTAAATGTAAATGTGTTCTAATTATGTTACTGCTTTTGTCGAAGTTAAACATATACTATTGATTAGGTTTTATAAACATACTTATAAGTGAGAAATAAATCATTTTCTTCACTTCATTGATTAGTATTATATTAGGGTAATTCTTTCGTTTATTGATTTCTAATTGTTCAAGTAAATTTAATCTAAGACCCTTTTTCATATGTAATAGATCGGCTTATTTTTGTTAAGTGGGGCGTGATTATTCACTAAGAGATGTTCCAAAAAAGAGATGTTCTAAAAAAGATTTTCAAAAAAATATGTACATTGATAGATATCGTATACAAAATCATACAAACAGTGCAATATTTTCACTATCTATGGATAGAGATAATTTGTCTCTCCAGAAAGGCCAACGGGATTAATTACCATTTATCTATTCCAGAAATAATTTGGACGTAATCAATCAAGAAAATTTTTGATTGATTTCGACAAAAGTAAAAATTGAACAAATGTCTGCCGGTGCCTCTCTTCGGTAATTGAAAAAAATGTTTGTTATCTCGCGAAAATGTTCGTTTCAACGTTTTAAAAATGTGAGACTTTTGACAACTGATAGACAAATTTACCAGTATTTCATCAAAAGCAAAACCTGTGTGAAAAAAAATTATGTGTGATCGAAAAATAATTAGCGGTTTTGATTTACAGACATTACCTGCTGCTGATGCCAATCTTTTGCTTCATCCTCCCCACCGTCATCCCGATGTACTTCTGGGGTGAGTCCTTCTCAAATGCTTGGTTCGTGGCCACCATGTTCCGCTATACCTACGTCCTCAACGGTACCTGGTGCGTCAATAGCGCCGCCCACAAGTTTGGCAACAAGCCCTACAACCGCCACATTAAACCAGTGGAAAATAAGTGGGTCTCGTCTCTCGTCCTTGGGGAAGGCTTCCACAATTACCATCACACCTTTCCGTGGGACTACAAGACCGCAGAACTTGGTGGATACTCCATGAATACTACTAAGGCTTTCTTGGACTTCATGGCATACATTGGATGGGCGTATGACCTAAAAACAGCTTCCAAAGATCTGATAGAGAAGAGAGCAAAAAGGTCTGGCGATGGCTCGCATAATGTTTGGGGATGGGGTGATACTGATCAACCGAAAGAGGAAATAGATGGCGCCATGATATACAATAGAAGTTGCCAGGCATTTATGAAAGCCAAAAGCTTCTGAATCATCAAAAATATTGTATCTACATACTTTTAATTCTTCTGGTGTCATCTACTATCGAAGGTTGTCTCATAGTTTATCAGTTCTCTAAAAGATCGTCTGGTAGTAGTTTCAAAGGCATCATGCTTTTTTTAGTTTATTATTAAAATGTTCAAATGTTTTTAGTGTAGTTAATTTTGCTTTTAATTTAAGTATTTTGTACTAAATTCAAAGTTTTTATCTTAAATTTAAAGATGAAAATTTTATGCAATTGGTTGTAATATTATTTAGTTGATAAGTTGTATTAAATTATGTGTTCTTAAAATTTTGTGAAATATCGATGGTATATTAAATAAAAAAAAGAATTTACCAATTTTTGGAAACCTTATTTTTTAAAAGATTTGTCGTTTTTTTTTTACATGAGCTCCACACAGGAGGCCCAGAGGAAAATAATTTCCCTCAGGGTCTATGTCATCTTTAGGGATGCTGTGTGGAGGGTTTTTTTAAAGGAAAGGAAGGAGAGGAGAGTTCTGGGAAGGAAAAGGGTTTGAGGGGTGGGTAGGAATATGGGATTTAGTGTGTCCAGGTCATCCGCCTCCAAGACCTAGACAAACCTCACCCCATGGACCCGGGCACCCCTGCTAAATCACCAAACGTAGCGAACCGCTTGGGGTGACCTGTGGCAGAGGTGTTGGTTATCAAATAAAGGTTCCCGGGGCGGCGGTACCCATTCCCGCCTCTGAAATTGTCGTGTTAGTGATAAAACGATTCAGAAAATAAACATCAATCAACAATTATAAGAATTAATATTTTAACAAGTTTGGATTTTGGACACCATTTTGGCTCACGGCGCAAGATGACGCCGCGGCGTCATCTTGGTATATTGTACGTGGTTATGTAGGAACGATTGAAAGCTTCCTCTATAGGAAAACTTTATAAAACTCGTACTGCTGTTGCTAATTGCTTCTCACGATGTGATAATTGAAATTCAGAAAAATCGTGTTTATTACGTTTAAAAGAATATTTTTAAAATTGCCTTTAATTCCGAGATTTGTACAATATACTTCAGTGTTTATTTGCATGTTATATATAACAAATGTATGAAGAGCCTCGAAATACAAAATTAATTCCAAGAAAGAAATAAAAATTTTCACGTAAAATTAATAAAGTGAAAATGAATAAAGTGTTTTCACAAAATCTAACAGGAATAGGAATAATAAACGAAAACTTTAGTTTATATAATATCAACTCGAACATTCAGTGGAAATAAGGAGAAAAAAATCATTAACGAAGAAAGCAAATACTTTGTTTCTAGACATTATACAAAGTGAAAGAAGTTCTTTGTTTAAAACCACTTTATTTTAATTTGTATTCGTTGACCGGTTTCGGGTGTACGTAACCTTCTTCAGGACAATAAATATATAAATAGTTTTTATATGTTTATTGTCCTGAAGAAGGTTGAGTATAACCGAAACCGGTCGACAGAAATAAATTAACTTAAAGTGGTTTTAAACAACGAACTAACTTAAATTTCATATGCATGGGATGAAAGATTATGAATATAACGTAAATTTTGACGATTGTGATGACTTTATGACGTCACCTAAAATAAATATTCGTTACTGCTAAAAACTCCCAACTAAGTTAGACCAATTACTAAAATAAAAAGAAGTTTAGAGGGCGAAAATCGTTCAACATTTTTTATTATTCGAATTCTTCGTATACAGCAAAGATATTGGTTTGAATATCTTTGGTATACAGTAATATAATTAAACGGTGCTGCGAGATATTTAATTATTTAAAATACTTCGATGAATTAATCTCCCCAAAAACCCTTTTTACACATTTTTGTTTTTTTTTAATGAACGTACCTCACCAGAGTCTTAACTGATCCCAAAAAACTCCCTCACGGCAAAAGCTATTTCAAAAATTGATTCAATTCTTAATAGTAGTCTTGCACCAGGACGATTCTGACAGTATCTTCCACTCAGGAACGGGTCGCAAATGTGCTATATATTATTTTGAATAAATAAAATTGTTATGCAACACAAATTAATCAAAATAAAATTTATTGGCGCACGCCAGGATTTGAACCCGCGTTCTCCAGACGACTAGTCGAAAGCTTTGCCCTTCGATCGCGGAGGCCGTCATTTACATGATTTCTGTTATAAATTATTTCACTTTCCTGATATACGTATAAATAAAAAATATCCAATTTTCTTTCCGCGGAAAATGTCAAGAGACATCTATTGCCAGCTTTAGAAAAGATTTTCTCCATTATTGTCAAAAGGAAGGGGGCTATATAATATCTTGAATTCGGATTCATAGATGTCTCTTTACGGTAATAATAAAATCACGAGTTGGAATGAAAAAAAAAAAAACTTTGCGCAGTGGCGATATCGTAAACAATGAGGTTTATCCGAGGTGCGATTATTGCTAGTTGAAAACTTTTTTCAAATCTATACCTTCCAGCTTTACGGCGTCGTCGTTATGCACAAATTATTTTAAAAACATTTTGTATCAGATACGTTTTTAGATTTTCACGGCCGAAAATATTTTCATTATTTGTTTTTGTATCATTTTAATAATAAATTAGGAGCATCTATCTCAGTGTCCAGGAGAAGCAATAAATGCAATTTAATAGCGTTTTCGTCCATATTAAATATGGGGTGAATTTAACATATTTTGTTCGCGCAATGTTTTAGCATAATAGGTTTTTTAGGTTTGTTTTTTTTTTGCTTTTCAATAAAACCCAAACTAAGAACCTAACAACCTACTGAGCGCTTTTATTATTTTTCGTGATGATTCACGATTACGGTACCGTCACGGCATAAAAATGGTAATAAACATACGTTCCGTATCACAATAATGCTGCAGCTCTTTCAAACGGTGAGATTCCCAATATACGTAGGTCTGTTTCCTCCTAAGGAAAAAAGTAATACAATACTACTTGCCGTGACAATATTTTTTAAAGAATGAAATATAGTTTCAAGGATAATATTGAATTGTGAGTGAATTCCAAAAATTCAATGCGCTGATGGTTTTGTTTTTGTTCTTAAATATATAATGCTGTATCTCTTTCATACACACTAAATAACTAAATTCGAAAATGAGACAAACAGTGAAAGCATGTCTGCACCCCCCCCCCCCCAAAGGAAACAATCATTATCACACATCCCTCAAACGTATGAAAAAAATTAAACGCAATTCCCGTCGCCGTCGCTGAGGTGTTATAAAATATATCTCTTTCCTCCAAAGGAAAAACAGTAGTTCTAGCTTTGGAGGAAACAGTACAAGTATTTTATCTTTTGTAACACAATTATTTAACGTGTAAGAAAGAGCTGCAGCATTAAAGCGATAAGTCTTCTTCAGTAAGATGTCAACTACGGACTGAATAATTGTCCTATTGAAAAATATTGCTATCCAATATTATCAGGCAATAGTCTGTAAGCGTAATTTTAACCGGATTCGTTTAAAAATATTGAAGAACTTTCAAAATGTCTTCCCAATGTGAACATCTGTCGATTACTTCGTGGTTGTTGTTAGCTGATTTTTTTTTAAATTTTACATTAGCTCCACACAGGAGACCCTGAGGAAAAAAATCCCCTCAGGGCCTATGTCATCTTTGGGGATGCTGTGTGGAGGTTCTTTTTAGGAAAATAGGGAGAGGAAGTTCTGGGAAGATTAAGGGTATTACAAGTGGGTAGGAATCTGGGGTCAGTATGTCCAGGAGTGAAGTATACATGCATCCATCCCTCCCACTGCGGTGCAAGGCGAAGTTCCGAGAGAGTACAGATGGAGAAGTCAAGGGGACTCCCTCAACCATTCTCTCCCGATCCGGCATTCTCTCCCGATGCCGCTGGTGGGCAGACGCATCCGCCGCCAAAAACCGCCATGAACCCGGGCACCCCTGCTAAGTCACTTGGGGTGACCTGTGGCAGGGGTGTTGGTTATCCAATAAATGGTTCCCGGGGTGGCGGTTCCCATGCCCGCCGCCCAAAGTGAAAGAGAAGACAATAAAGGTTTATACAAGGGCTATCCTAAGGGGGAGGGGCGTTTTGATTCTGAAGAGGGGCGAGTAATGTAGAAAAGGTCGCGGGTGGGAAAGAATGATATAAAGGTTTTAGGGACCTCTGTATCAACATTTATTATTTATATCCACACTGAGAAAAAACTTTTTTAAGTGAAAACTTCTTTAGCACCGTTGTGATTTGAATAAAAAATAGCGCCACCAAAAATAAACAAACACATACATTTGTAGGATTTAGCCTGCGAGAGAATGAGATTATATAATCGGTCCCCTCTTTATGCAGTGTTTTGTAGCCCACTCTTGTCTACTCCAGTTTTCTGAAGGTTTTTCACTTCTACCGCATGAGAATTGCAATTTTTTTAAATAAATATTGAGGCTGATGGGGGGGGGGGGGTTGAAAATCCTTATGTTGTCATAAAGATTAGATCTTATTTTAGAATATCATTTACATGTATTACTATGGCTCTGATGACTCCAGAACATCTTCTGGATCACGCTTGAAAAAAGTCATGGCTTTCTTGGACAACCTACTTGAAAGATTTACCGTTCACTGTTCTGTAAAGATACCGGAGCGTCTTTTTTCCTTGGTGCTATTTCGTTCCACCTGGACCATTCCTAACGTTGTTTTTTAGGAGACCAAAACTAAAACTTGCCTTACCGTTTTTCTCTCCTGGCATCCGATTTTCGTGAAAAAATTTTCCCTGTTTCGTCCAACAACTAGTTTTGTGTGAGAAAATATGTTGAAATTGCAGAATACAGAATTTCTCCTCACCAATTATTATTACAGAATTATTTTTATGAAAAATTGGAAGACTGATAGAGATATCGAAAGAAGGGAATGTGCAGATAACTGCGTTAATGGAGGTCTGAACGCGGTTGGCATTTTGAAAAAAAAAAATTTTTGGGGTGTTGTGCCGTGTAGCGCCACCTCCTCTTTTTGCCAACGTTTCGGACAGCGTTACAGTGTCCATCATCAGGGCAGATGTGTCAACAATTTTTTTCTCCATATTATTGCTAATTACATTTTTCATTGTAAACAAATATTCTAAGAAGTGGTTTATAACCTAGATATTGTATCAGATAAATATATCTGTATATGGAATACCTATTGATCTTTATGTAAAAGTCTAAATGAAATCAATTTTCATTTTTTAGAGCTTAATAATATTTTATAGTTTACCAATATTTTAGGGTTTAATTTGCATATTTTCGGTTCGTTACGCATTGCTTTCGTTGAAAAAGCATTCTAGTGTGGATGTTTTACCAAAAACGACGCCATAAAAACAATTCAATTATTGTTGTTATTTTTAATATAGCCGCATTTCACACTGTCAATACGCGGTTTGACAAAGTAATATATTAAGCAGGCTCCACGTCAAAAGGATTTAAGTTGTGCGATAGGAAAGACCTTAAACTCCTTAAATAATGCTTGATTTTTTGCGCGTGGGTTGGAATTGAGCACCTCTTGGCATTATATTGAAACTTCGGCGTGACGTCAGGTATGTTTCGGCAATTTGTAAATTTCGGCAAGTAATAAACATTTTTTTTCTTAGCGTACACAACAATTACAGTACTGTTCATCCATAGCATGTTAAATAACATCTTTACATAGTATAAAATGAAGTCGCTCCCGCTGTCTGTGCGCTTAGATCTTTTAAACGGATTTTCATGCGGTTTTCACCAATAGATAGAATGATTCATGAGGAAGGTTTTTTGATATACATTTTGTCAAGATTTTGTGTAAATTGGTTGCAATAGGGCTGGCCAGCGGGCGGTGTGGATTTCATTTAACAGATGGCGTTGGTTCTAAAAGTTGGGTAATGGCGTTGCGTTGTGTTTCGTTAGCCACAGCAACGTGTGTCCGGGTATGCTAATTTTATTAATTTATATTTTGACTCTACAAGTGTGTGGATTTTATTGTCAAAAATAAAATAAATGTAGAAAAATGAAACAATACAACTTTGTATAAACCACTTATATAATGCGTAAATCCTACCGGTTTCGGAACAAACGTTCCTTCTTCAGGGAAAGCCTATACTTATACGAAACCGGTAGGATTTACGCATTATATAAGTGGTTTATACAAACTTGTATTGATTCATTTTTCTATAATGGATAACTACAAAGTGATAGCTACTTTCGAAAATATAAAATAAATTTAATTAGAAACTTAAAGTGTTCAAGAGAAATATGTTATAAAATGGTAGTAATTCGGAAAGCGGGGCTTAATAATTTTACGAACAAAGAAAAAATTAGCTGTTTATAGTTCATATTACATTTTCATATACATATTACATTATTTCGTCAAAAATCATCTCTCACAAACATTATCATAATAAATACGAACTTCTCACAAAGTCACCTTACGAAATGGTTTCCGAAGGCATCTCAGAAAACCACATCAAAAGAAAGTTTAAATTATGCAAGAAAATAACCCTACTTATGTAACTTCCCAAAAATGAAAACCTTATTACTTTTACCACGCATTTTTCTGAATTCCAGGCAAGCCTCATAAATACACAACCCAAAAGTAGTTCACTTTTCTTTGAGAAAACTTGCGTAAGTAACTTTTCATGAGAATCAGTAAAATTGAGCACCATAAACTGCGGTAACATATCACTGTTGTATGAAGATGTCAACAACTTAGTATAAATCGAATCCAACTTATAAATTCGCAAATGAAACGATGTTACTTTGGTAGTACCACTAACATATTTTATTAACGCCGACCGTTTCGGAACGACCGTTGCTTCCACAAGGCAAACATATAATGACTTGACAATTACAAAACAGTGGGTGAGTACAATGTATTATTACTAAGTGTTGTGGCAGGGGTGGGGGCTTGACTCGGAATTAATGAAGAGTGGGTGTGGGAAACAGAAAGGACATTTTTTTATTTTATTTTTTTTTTTTTTTATTAAAAAGAAAGACAAACATTCCCGGGTTACGAATAACCCAACAATGTTTGAAAATCTCCTACTACCACCACAGAAAGCCGAAAATGTTGCTTGTGTTGTGATGGAGGACTTGGCCAGCCGAGGAATCGAACACGCGACGCTCGGGTGGGACCCAAGCGCTATGCCCACTCAACCACTGACCAGTCATATGGGAACATATCCAGGATCGGGCTTTAAAATAATACTTTTTGTTTATTGATAATGGATTCATCATTTTTAAGGGATTTTTTATTTTATTTCTAAGGCTTCCAAGTTATCTAAGCGTTTTCCTTTATTATTGATATGAAGTGTATTTATCCCCGCATTGTTTTCAAAACTATGGTTGTTTTCAATGATTTGGTTAGCGAAATCGGAAATATTATTATCATTAAGACACCTTAAATGTTCTTTGATTCTAATGTCAAAATTACGGATTGTTTCTCGATTTTAAATTGTTTCACTTATTTATAACTAGCTTTTTTCCGCGGCTTCGCTCGCATTGTATTAGGGGTTTCCCACTCCGCCTCCTCCACCTTCCCTCTCCCCACTCCACTCCCCCCATCAACCCCCCTCTCCACCCGCTCCACCACACCCCCTCCACCGCCCCCCTCCACCACCAACCCCTCCACCTCCCCGTTCCCCTTCTTTCCCCCTCCTCTCCCACCTATCGCATTCCACTTACTCATTCCCGGTATATTCAGTTTTCAAACTGCTCGTGTGCCACCTATTACAATTTTTCACCTATTTTTTTTTTTATTAGGAAAACCAACAGTAACAATTATAAATAATGTTTGATGAAATATGTACAGAAATTTAACCAATAATAGGTTTTCGCTGAAGTATGTTAATTATTTAGTGAGTAGGTATAGAGAAAAATCGAGAAAAATAGTTAAATTATGTTATGTGGATGAGATGGTGGAAGGAAGTGGAAAGGGATGGATTCTTTCTGTGTAAATAATGTAAATTCTGTGTAAATAATACAAATTTCATAATGGCAGAGCTCAACGGTATTTCTATATAATATAACGAACAAAAAAAAGAATTATCCATTTTTGTGCAGTCGTTCGGGTTTATGCGCTTACATACATTTCGGTGATTTATTTTTAGAGATAGTTATTAAGTACAACGCCAACAAAGCACTATTTTTAGGGTGAATTGTCTAATAAAAAAAAAACATCGTTTCCAAGGCGACAATTTGGCGTTTGCAATAAATCGATTTTGTTAACGACAGAAAACGTAAGATAAATAATTTCATAACGCCAGAGCTTACCAATATATTTATAGTCTACAGATCTCGCAAATAATGTAGCTTTCTATTAGTGAAAGAATTTTTAAAATCTATTCCGTAGTTTTTGCGTGAAAGAGTAACAAACATACATCCATACACACTTTCACCTTTATAATATTAGTAGGATAGGATGGATAACCACAAAGTTAAAACCACTTTTAAAATTATGAATTTGTAATTATAATACAATAAATAATAATTTATATATAAAAATGCAAGAATCAGTCATTTTAAATACATGCACGATTACAAAAGATTTTTTAAATATTTTATATTGAGGGATCAGTAGGATTTATAGGTTCAATTAGGAATTCCACAGAAAATATCTGGAGTCGGTGAATTATTTTCCCATTTGGTCTCTGGCAGGTTGACATGTTGTTCTTGTATTTTTTTGTATTTATAATACTTACATAGTGCAATTGCATAGCGTGGATTGACTAGATGATCATTTGGGAAGTGTGTGAAAGGTTTTAGTTTTTCCTGTGGGGAAAATTAAACCCGGACATTTAAATCTGGTGCGTTATAAAAAAAATATGGAAGTTGGCTATTAGACGTGTATATTTTGCAGCATTTTTTATTTTATTTTTGAAATGAAAACACCTTTTGGACCGTTGTGGTTTGAAACTCAATGGAACGATAAAGTGACATTAAAAAGATGCAAATTCACACATATGCACATAGGATGAGAGAATGAGATAGAATAATCGGTCTTCTCTTTCGTAGCCTCTCCACTCTTGTCTACTTTAGTTTTCTACCACGTGTGAACGGCATATTTTTACATTAGTTCCTCACCAGTTAAGTACGAAAATTTCCTCGGGACCATCTTGGAGATGTTGTGTGGAGGGTCTTTTTAAGGAGAGGAAGGAGATGAAGTTCTGGGAAGGAAAAAGGTAATAGGGGTGGGTAGGAATCTGGAAGTCAATGTGTCCAGGAGTGACAGACAAATGAATTCATTCCTCCCACTGCGGTGCAAGGCGGTGGGTCGAGATAATCAAAGGACTCCCTCAACCAGTCTCTCCCGATCCGGCTTGCCACGCAGCTAGCTGGCAGACGCAAACGCTGTCAAGATCCAGACAAATTTCACCCCTTTGATACCCCTTTTTTTAACATTAGCTACACACAGGAGGCTCTGAGGAAAATAATTACCCTCAGGGCCTATGTCATCTTTCGAGATGCCATGTGGAGGGTTGTTTTAAGGAAAGGAAGGAGAGGAAGTTCTTGGAAGGAAATAGGTTTGAGGGGTGGATAAAAACTAGGGGTCAGTGTGTCCAGGAGTGACGGACGTATGAATCCATCCCTCCAACTGCGGTGCAAGGCGAGATTCTGGCCTGGATAGGATAAAAGACCTCCCTCAATTAGTCTCTTTTGATCCTGTCAACCACGCAGCAGGTGAGCAGACGCATCAGCAGACGCAAGATCTGAACAAACCTTACCCGCATGAACCCGGGCACACCTGCTGAGTCACCAAACCACTTAGGGTGACCTATGGCAGAGGTGTTGGTTATCCAATAAATGGTTCCCGGGGCGGCGGTACCCCTTCTAAGTTAACATACATAGATAACGACTTGGCGTGACCTATGGCAGAGTCGTTGGTCATACAATAAATGGAGCCAGGGACGGCAATATTAGGTTGTTTGAGTAAAACTTTTTAAGTTATTTTTATTATGTGAATTGCGCATGAGAGTCCCGACTACCCGGTGTCAATGGATTTATGGTATTTACGACCGGGGCATGTGGTGATACTGAACCAGGGGAGATGAAGGTTAAGAGGTTTCAGTCCGCTCTGTAATGAAAGGTTGGGACGGGAAGGGATTAAAAATACCATCGCGCAGACATTTCACATTAAACGAAGGGATGGATTACTTTTCAACACATATATATTTCTGTCAACCCATTTTAAAGTAGCCTTATTTTACATCAGCGTTTTAAATATTAGACTTTATATATTATACTTTTACATTAATTCTTACTTTTAGTCCGTATTTGGAAGGCTGGTGGCACGAACAGAATAATCCTACTTCCTACTTATAATATTATAAAAGCGAAAGTTTGTATGGATGTATGTATGTTTGTTATTCTTTCACACCAAAACTACTGAATGGATTTTAATGAAACTTTACAATAATATGGCTCATACATCAGAATAACATATTTATAGGCTATAGTTCAGAGCTCTGGCATTATGAAATTTGTTTAAAAAAGATTGCAATATGCGGTACGATTAGTAAGATGCCTGTAATTCTTTATTCGATTATTAGGGAAGTACTTCAAATAAATGTGGGAAAGGGGTGGGGAAGGGTGGAGTGGGGGAGGGGTTGGGGGGAGAGGTGGAGGGAGAGGGGGAGGGGGAGGAGAGGAGGGAGTGGGGGGAGAGAGAGGTGGAGGGAGAGGGAGAGTGAGAGGCGGGAGGGAGTGGGGGAATAGAGAGGGGGAGAGGTGGAGTGCGAACCCCCCTAATACCATGCGAGCGAAGCCGCGGGAAAAATCTAGTATAAAATATAGTAATAGAAGAAAAAAGTATAAAAATGCAGATAAACTTTCGGCGGTTCAAACTTATTTTATTTTTGACAAAAAAATTTACTCGCCTACCTAATATCACTAAACCCTGAAGGAACTACGGAAGGGTCAGATTTTGTTTGTTTTTGAATATTTATTTAGATGTATGCAAAATGTTTTCATACATCTAGTAAGAAAATACATACAAATACTATTTAGATATACAGTTACATTTTTACAAATACTTTTTAAGAGGAAAAAAAAGGTTACTACACAAAAAAAAACATTTTAAGGAAAACTGATAACTGTGTGACTAAAATAATATTGGTTAGATTGTTACAAATCAAAAAACATTATTTACGTATAATGCACATATCCTGCCACATATCCTATCTTATCCAACCCCGCAGATTTGTAGGGTTGATGGAAAATTGATAGAGAAAGGAGATGAGCTGAATGAATGTTGAAATTTCAGTAGATCCAATTATTTAACATCTATTTTAATAAAATACTGTTTTACACACCACAATCAAAATAAGCCACATGTTTCGAAACCAATGGTTTCTTCGTCAAAGTAAACGTAGCTAACAAACATCTTTCAATGAACTTTTCAATTCGACAAATGGAAGAGGAAGGTGGGGAAGTACCTCACTATTCAGATCTAAATCTTTTTCCCTTCCTTAGAGCACATACCTCTTCAACCTAACAACAAACCCCATTTGGGGGTGCTGTAGGTCTCCACTGGCTCTGGGTGCGAAAGTTTGGAATTCTTATGCGATATTATAATACAAAAGCAAGGTTAACACTCCCGTTCGCAAAGGGGTAATACATGTCCCACAAAGACTACAAGTCCCCAAAAACTATTTACTAATCGATTTTTTTTTCATTAGCTCCACAGAGGAGGCCTAGAGGAAAATAATTTCCTTCAGGGCCTTTTTAATTTGCTGCTGTGTGGATGGACTTTTTAAGGAAATAAAGGAGAGGAAGTTCTGAGAAGGAAAAAAGGTATGAGGGTGGATAGGAATCAGGGGGTCAGCGTATCCAGGTCATTCGCCTCGAAGACCTAGACAAAACCCCATCAACCCGGTCACCTCCTGTAAGTCAACAAACGTAGCCAACCACTTGAGGCGTCCCGTGGCAGAGGTATTGGTTATTTATTTATTTATTTGTAAGAGACAAACAGTTTTTACAAAAAAAATACAGAGATACATAAACAGAGTTAAATTAAGTCAAGCCAAAAAGGTCTTCTGTGTTAGAGTTACTTGGAGATAAAGTTTTATTATATCTTAAAATTAATTTTAATTGAGGAGGAGAGGAAGAGGAAAATAGGATAAGGATAGGAGATGTTCCAGATGCATTTCATACTCTTGTATTAATTTTCGATCGTACCATCACTTCTGAAGGGTAATGTTAAAAATGTCTATATTGTAAAATATGGTGTTATATTACACACATGTACAGGGAATTGGGGATTTTTTTCTAATGTTAATGTCCATTAAATGGTTCACGGGGCGGCGGTGCCCATTCCTGCCTTCCAAATTTGCATTCAAATAAATATAGAATGTTATTCTATGATAACAAAAATATCCACGTATTTTTAAATAATATCCTTCAAATTGCTTTCCGGGAGCGCAATATTATATTCATCCCTTTGTAGTGTAATCTATTGTGCGTATTTGCTTTGTCCTTTATATGGTAGCCTGATTTCATTAGACGTCCTTGTGTTAATATTGTTTGTCTGTGAATGTCAGTGTTGTGTATAATTTTATTTGAAAAGTATTTTGGTAACAGGTTGTTTGTTATTTTGTATATAACATATTATTTTGGATACATATCATCGTGTTCAAGGTTCATCTGTTTCACTGTTGGCAAATTTAGTTCCTTTAACAGTTTAATAGTTACTTTTTAAAAATTCATTTCGCTAAAGCATTACTGCTATTGCCCTATTTAGGAGAATTTTTAAAATAATTTTATTTTCTGCCGTCACACGTGAAAAGAATCGTTGAGCAGTAGTTAAAATCTGGAGCAATTTGTTTTTCTTATTCGTAATATAAGTTTGTGAACATAGTAGACCTCCGTAGTCCAGTGGCTAAGACTCTTGACTCACATTCCGGAGGTCGCGGGTTCGAACCCGGCATGCGCAAATAAATTTTATTTGATTAATTTGTGTTATTTCACAATTAATTCATTTAAAATAATATATAGTATATTTGCGGCATGTTCCAGAGTGGAAGATACTATTAGTATCGCCCTGGTGTAAGACCACCATTCAGAATTGAAACGTTGCTTGAAAATGGCTTTAGCCGTGTTTAGTGACCAGATCTGAATTGCCAGGTACTTCCCAACCTTCCTCTTCCCCACCTCCTTCTCCTCCCCACTACCTTCAGCCTCACAACATACCCCAATTGGGGATGCCATAGTCTCACTGGCTCCAGACGTTGAGATTCTTGTGCGATATTCACTGTAAAATATACACCAACGTGATCGTAAACTGTCGATTTCCCAAAAATAAAATATAATTAAAAGATTTGTTTCTATGAAGCAGATACTTTGTGATGTGACATTATAATTTAAAATGATTTTTTATTAACCTTTAATGTTTCATAACGCCGATGGATTTCTTTCGTTTTGTGCTCCGATTGTCATACGAGATCGGCAGGAACCCAGACTTGGGATTTCCGCACAATAAGGGTGCCTGACTACACGGTCAACAAGTGACAAGCGCTTTATCGTCAACAAGTCAGTCCGTTGCTAACCCCCGACCGTATCGTGACATTTTCGCACCACACCATATCGTTGCAATATGCAGTGAGTATCGTTGCAATGCGAAGTGTTATCCAATATCGAGCGCTCATGGACATCTATGACTGTCACCAAGCTAGAAGAACAATCGTGAGTACCACTTAATTGTGATATACCTTTCTTGTTTGGTGGTTGGGCATAACTCAGCGAAATCCATAAGCGTCTTAGCAAGGGTATCCGCAAGGTTACCCTCATCCCCATGCCCCGTGCATGATTCATTGGTGCCGATAACCAGCAAACCTTTAGATAAATAAATTCTTTCATTGACAAAACGAAAGAATGCTATGAAATATTACGTGAATTGAAATGTCATTTTGAAGAACGAATTTCAAACAATAAATCGTAGAATTCGGTTACAGTTCTTAATTATTTACGACTTACCGGGTATTTTAATTATATCGAATTCTATTTTTTAATTCATAACGTTTTCCTGTTTATTTTGTTAGTACATTTGTTTATTTAAAAAAAAATGGCTAGTACTTTACAACGCTTGCGTAGAAGACGGAACGTTGCCATCAGCAGAATAAACAAGGTGTGTGAGGTCGGTCAAAGCGTTTTGCAAGATGCAACCAATTACCCATTATTTTTTAGCGTATTATACGAGGTTGCAAAAAATTGTTAATGATTTTGAAACCGTTCACGCTGATATCTTAGCTTTAGATGAGGCAAACAAGGACATTGAAAATCAAGTTCGCGTAGCTTTTGATAATGTTTATTTCAAAATCGTCGTAATTCACAAGGAATTAACGAATCAATCTTTCGAATCGGAGCCCGTGAACATTATCGTACCAAACCAAAACTTTTCAACATTTCATGATCAAGCTGTCATAAAACCAACATCATCATTTACTTGTGACATGAATAAGGCAAAACCTGAAATCAAAGGGTCCTTGACTGCATTCACTTCAAAGTGCGCGTTTTGCAAGGGTATTCACCATATCGTTAAGTGCAAATCATTTGCACTCAAATCGGTTCAGGAACGTGCTCAATTCGCCAAGGCACACCGTTGGTGTCTGAATTGTCTCACGCCTTCTCATTCTCTCACGAATTGCAAATCTGTGTTTGATTGTCAGAAATTTCATTGTAAGCACCACACTCTTCTTCATAGGGAAGACAACATTTCTGCTGAAGAGGAGTACCAACGACCCACCACGTTTGCCATTCAAGGAGTTTCTATTTCAGATCCTCCAGTTCTTTTCCTCGCTAACTTCGGTGACAGCTCCATCGTACGTTTGCCTACTGCTCATATTAGCAATCGTGATCCCTCCGGCAGTATTCAAACGTTTCGTGCGTTGACCGATTCAGACAGTCAAGCACACTTCATATCCAATCGCACTGCCGAGCGTCCAGTCAGCTCTCAGAAAATCCGTGGCTTAGGCCAATCTTCTACAACCACGTCAGGCGTCACTTATTTCGATGTCGAAGTTAAGGGACAAACTATCTTCAACACGAAGTTACTTCCATCGCCAACGATTCAATTCGACCAGTTATCTTGTCATCTGTTCCAAGACATACTTCATGCCGACTCTGACTGTCACAAACTGACAACTGACACAGGAGCGATTGACCTACTTCGAGATGTTGAGATCTTGCCATCTCTACCGAGACCCCAATTAACGGGTAATCTTCACCAGCCTTCAGCTATCAATTCACCATTCGGTTGGCTTCCTCTGGATTCGGTTGGTTTTTTTACCGATCGTCAAACAAACTCCTTCATCGAAACCAACCAATACCGTCTTCCAGAAGAAGTCAAGAGACTGAGGGTGTTGGATACATTTCCTCAGTCTTCACAGCCCACCAAACAACGTCGTGAACAAGTGTATCGCATTTATCGCTCACGTGACTTTTCTAGTCAATTTATCGAAACCAACCAGTACCGTCTTCCTGAAAAGGTCAAGAAACTGAGGGAGTTGGACACATTCCCTCAGTCTTCACATCTCACCCCTGAAGAACAACGTGATGAGCAGGTCCATCACACTAATCACTCACGTGACCCTTCGGGACAATCCATCGTAGCCTTACCTTTTGGCGAAAAGGATAAGGATATCGCTTTCCCAGGTTCGCGCGAAGTCTCTTCGCGCATCATCCTTTCACTCAAACGTAAACCGACAGTAAAGCTCAGTTTACGTGAACCGTACTTCGCTTTCATGACTGACTACTTGCACAGTGGTCACATGACACGTGTTCCTGGAAAAGATTTACTCAAGGAAATGCATCACATACTTCGTCATTGCATTCTTCATCCGGGCACCGTTACCACTATGTTGCGAATGGTCTTCGATGCCTCGGTGACGGAGGTGAATGAATCATCGTCAAATGATGCCTTCCTTATCGTTCCCAAGCTCAAAACGAACTTTGCTGAACTTCTGCAAAACTTTCGTTCACCATCTGTGGTGTTCATTGCTGAGGTATGGCAAATGTATCGCCAAATATTTCTTCAAGAGCCAAATCGCGCGTTCCAAAGAATATTTTGGCGTCATCAACTATCGGAATCTACTCCGGATTACCCATTACACCCTGTGACTTCTGATATCTCTGCCTTTATTCTGTCCTATCGTATTGTCAGATCGTTGACAGAAAAGAAAGGTTACTTATTATCACTCACACGTCACGCGATCACTTCGGACTCAAATATCGATTCTATCGTCATCGGCTGTTTCAGTCTGGAACAAGTTCAACTAACGCAATCCGAAGTCATCGAACATACCAAACGAGGTCAACTTGATCTGCATAAGTGGGATTGTAGCAAACCGAAACTTCGCGCCTTTCTACCGTCGGACTACTATCTTACTGATGTAATCTTCAAGAATGTTCATCATTCTTTTACTCTCCGGGTATTGGGATGGAAGTGGAGGCCACCGGATGCTTCACCCGATGATACTCGTCACGGGAATCGTTACACCGACCAATTATCGCTCTTGACAGTTATCGCATCTAATCATCGTCTTCAAGCATCATCGGTTGATAATCCATCGGATATCGCTTCACGTGGCCATTCTCAGGCCGTTCTTATCCGTAACGTGTTATGGTGGGCGGAGCCCTCCGGGTTTGTCCAGCCAAACGACTCTTGGCCCATCTTAGATGGCCATGTTAACAAAACTGAACTCCACTCTAAGGAACGAGTTCAATCGTCATTAGTCCAACATGATGATATTCTGCTGAACTTTTATTAAAGAACAATTATATCGTTTTCGGAAATTCCAACGCCTTATCGGTTCTTGTTATCTATTCGTACATAACTTTCATAACAAAGCCTCTCGTCGTTCGGATTTTCTATTTAATTATTTCAAAATTCGTATTCTATCTTTAACCAAACATTGGACATCACTCTCTACGGATGAGGTGATTAAAATCATAAATCTTGTGCTTATCGTTACGTTTCGTACTTTGAATGGATTTTCTCTTACAAGACCATTCACCAAATCGTGTCCATTGCCTAGGCAATGTGACTAATCATCATCGTTTCGCGGTTCGTTTTATTCTTTTTTACGTCTGTGTTAATCGTATCATTTAGTTTCGTTTCGTCTAGTTATCTAGATTTAGTTATTGTTTAAATATAGTTTAAACCTTTGCTTCGTCTTCTTTTCATCTACGTCACGTTTCATGGCATTCTGCGTTTCGCTTAACGTTCAACTTTTCTTTAAAATACAATTTGCTGTATTTTGGTGGGCGGAATGTTTCATAACGCCGATGGATTTCTTTCGTTTTGTGCTCCGATTGTCATACGAGATCGGCAGGAACCCAGACTTGGGAATTCCGCACAATAAGGGTGCCTGACTACACGGTCAACAAGTGACAAGCGCTTTATCGTCAACAAGTCAGTCCGTTGCTAACCCCCGACCGTATCGTGACATTTTCGCACCACGCCGAAGTGTTATCCATCATATCGTTGCATAAAGTGTAAACCTTATCGTTTTCATCGTATACTTTGTTTTCATCGTATACTTTGTCTGAACTTGACGTGACTCAGATTTCTATTGTTTATTTATCAAATAGAACAATATCGAGCGCTCATGGACATCTATGACTGTCACCAAGCTAGAAAAACAATCGTGAGTACCACTTAATTGTGATATAACTTTCTTGTTTGGTGGTTGGGCATAACTCAGCGAAATCCATAAGCGTCTTAGCAAGGGTATCCGCAAGATTACCCTCATCCCCATGCCCCGTGCATGATTCATTTAAATTGTTTTATTTTAAATACAAAAATACAAAAAACAAATAAAAGACTTCGTTGAAGCAATAGTAATGCAATAATAGCATTATGGAGTATAGTATACAGAGATTGTAGTTTTTCAAGAAGATTTTCAGAGTTTTTTTCCCAAAAATAGATTTCCTTCCCAATTTTTTTTGTGTATAGGTACTTGGCAAACACATATTTCATGTCAGTAACTTTTTCCACAAATTTCACCATCAATTTTGACTTCACGTTCAACTAGCATACATTTTGTTTTTTTTGTGAGGTTACCTAGAAGGTATAAAAAAATATATAAGTGCATAATAAGTGGTAATAACAATATAAACATTATAAGAAAATTATGTTTTGTAGATTTTGTTTTTTTTTTTAATATTTTATTTAAGCCCTTAGCCATCTCGCTACATTATTTTGGTTCATTATTTAAAACATGTACTAACTCTTTATAGTTTTCTCCTATTATGTGTATTAATGTATCATCGGTATAAAGTCCAAAAATAAAATAAAATAAAAATATTGCAATGTCCACATTTTATTATTTTTTTTCTTTTTACATTTTTTTAGTGAAATATGTGTCCTTACTTTTTAATACCTACATGTAGGTATTTTTTACTTATTTTTTATTGGTGTAGAAGAAATAGGATGAACCTACATATAAGTTAATCCCCACGAAGCTGTGCTTTATATTTTAAATGTGATTTTTTGTATGAATTAGATTTAGTATTTACATCCAAACGTGAAGCGTTAAATAGCGTAAGTAATCATCAATTTAACAATTTAGTCTTAACTACACAACGAAGGTCCTGTTAAAAAGATTTACCTGTAAATCTGGTGGTCAATTTATCGGTTTGTATGGTACCTAGGTACCTACCGTGATATCCACGATACAGTGAATTCTCTTGTGTTATGAAAATACGTATTCTTGTTTCATGTATATTAGCGTGTGTCGCTCTCCATAGAGTGAAAACAAGTGGCCTTATATTTAAACGCCCGGGGTCTCAAAAGTTTCGTATGATCCTTAGCTATTCGAAAATGTAAAAAAAAAGAAATTATTGTTCACTATTAGCCCGCTAAAATGGACGGAAATTTCGAAAAAAAAATAGATTTCGTGATTTGGAAAAAAAATAAAACAAAGGGTTCATATTTTATATTTTGTACCAAACTTATTTTTCATTATATAACTGCAGTACAAAGAACCAAAAAAATTTATTTTTTTAAAGTTTATGTGATGTGTTGGTTAAAAAAATAAAAGGGGAAAATAACACTTTTTCTGGATAAATTCAGAATTCTTGTTGACTTACTTGTATTCATAAAGTAGAACTTTTTTTTTCATTTTTTTAGTTATACGCATTTTTTACTAATAAACAAACGTTAAAAGGTAAGATTACTGAAAAAAAAAATTTAAAAAAAAAAAAAAAATGGTTTTAGGTTTGTTTTCTGATTTTCAATGCATTTTAGCGGGCTAATAACCATTAAAAAAAAAAAAATGCAGTTCTCATTTTCTTTGCAAAATGCAACTTTTGAGACCCGGGGCGTTTCTGAATTCAAAAGTTGAAATAATTGACACACGCTATTGTATATAGTTTCTTATTAGGTCGCCAGCAACGCTGTGTCCACACATGCACTATCTTTTGACGAGGATCCATCACCAGGTAACTTGCCGAAAGTGCTGATTCATCGGGTCGGAGACCTTTGTCTTTTCTCTGACAACACAAGGTCCTTCAATACCTAAATTATTTGAGAGCACGACGTCTCAGCTATATTGATACCTCCTATCTTTGGTTCCCAGGCTTTGCAAAATAGATACACGTTTACATGGTTTTCAAGTCATCGTCACCTCCAAAAATCTTAACTGCCAACGCCACTGTTCCCACTGAAGATATTAACCGATAGACGTGAGTTTAGGTCGCGTCCGTGTGCCCGAAGTGAGCTCAAATTTTCCAATACTCTGTTGGAATTTATCAAACACTAGCAAATGCCCGGAAGGCTTTACAATACTACTCAAAGTCATAAAGTATTTCTATTTTAATGTAATTAATTGAAGTACTTTTCGATACACAATATTTTTTGTTTTTTCGTCTGGTGCGGACGTTTTCGTAAGGTTTTCTTTCTGAAGCACGGACTTTCCAAATATACCTTCCGCTATCCCATACCGCTACTATGTCTCCTTTGAAATTTCTCACTTTATACCTCTCTTGTTCACCACCCCTCCCTTGCGTGTCCTTTCCCACACATCCCCATTATCTGTCCCGCGACTTCCCCTAAATAATAATGGGATGGTCCGACGCTCTGTGGGGAACCCGCTTGCACAGCGCGGGTGTAAACTGTGCGACCTAAAGTTTAAGTTTAGACTTACGGATTTCAATACTTCGTTTGTGTGAAAGCACTATATGAAAACCAATACAAAAAACAGCTAAATATACACGTTTCTTAAACAACTCGCGTTCCACCCATTGTAATTTTTGTATACAAATTAACGCAAAAGATAACCATTATGCATAGAAACCTTTGCGAGCTTGCGCGCAATAACCTACTAAAATTTCTTGCAATCGGAAGAATGGTTCCGAAAATAATAAGGGACAAGCAAAGAAACATTAATTTTTTATTAATGGATTTTCTTATTTTTTAATTCCTTTATGAAGATAAAATTATTTTTATTTGTCGTTCTGGGGAAGAAGAGTCGAAAGATATTATGTAATTTTCTCTCAATTGTTTTCTTCGTGGTATAGAATACACTAACTTCTGAGGATTTTCTGTTCAGTGCTATTTTCCCTACATTAAGCCATCTGGCAAAGCGATACTTTTCCCTCGGTTTTATTACGCTGGGGACACATTCAAATATTGATGAAAAACTTCAAAAAAAGCCAATCCCAATGTTGTTACAAATACATATCTTTTTCAGAAACTTATTAACTGTTTTGTCTAAAGGTCAGGGAGCCCGAAAATTTAGAATATTTTATGAGTTATTAAGTTTAAATGGTTTTTCAAGTTTAAGCGAAAAACAACACAAACAACGATTTCGTGAAAGCCATTTATATTTATTTGGAGTGTTTCAAACTCTATCTCATTGAATAAAGCATCAAATTGTCGGGCTGAATTTTGAATTTTCGAGATTTAAACCCTTCCCGTTAATCGCGGATTCTCGGCCCGTTTTAGTATTTATCAAATTGTACACAGCACAGAAGCAAAATACATGACTTATTGTTGATAGCTGATCACAATTTGATAAAAGCTGAATTAGGCCGAAAATCGTTGTTTGACAGGGACTATTCAATGGTCAGAAATGTGTAAACCTAACCAACTAGCGAGTTCATGTGTTGCAATGCCACTAAAATAAAGATATTTTTTCTGTCTGCGTGTCTTTTCCAATCAATCCCCGTTCCCCTTCTGCCTACTCTTCCTTTCCCGCGTTCCTCCTCTACTTTCTACGCCTTTCCGTTCCCCTTTTCCACTCCCTCCCTTTCCGCGAACCCCCCCCCCCACCTCCCGCGTCCCCCACAGCTTTCCACTTTCCCCGCGTACCCCCCTCCCTCGACCCCCTTCCCGTGAATCTCCCCCCCTATCATTCCCCTCCGCCCTTCCGAATTCCCCTCTCCCTCCCGCTTCCCCTCCCTGCAGCCAAACTACGTGAAATGCACTCAATTTTTCAAACGACTCGCACGCCACCTATTGAAACATTTTTATACACAATAAAAAAACACATAATTTTGTTTAAGACCACTTTTATTTTAAAACACTCTACCGGTTTCAGAAGCACCCTTCCTTCGTCAGGAGAATATTATAACTAAACTATGATACAGAATGTTAGGCGTTTGAGTGGGAGGTGAGCAAAGGGGGGGGGCATTTTTATACAAATTACACAACTACAGTGCTCACCAGTGTACCTATATAGAAACCTTCGCGGATGTTCAAACAACGTCTCACCAAAGTTTCATCGCAATCGGATGATAGTATAGGAAATAATTTCATAACGCCAGAGCTCTCTACTATATGTACGTGGAAATCATTGCGGGCATGCGCTCATCAAATCACCAAAGTTTCATCGCAATCGTGTAAATGGTTTGAGAACGCACAAACAAAGAAACAAGCAAGCATTAATTTTTATAAAATACTAGCTGACCTGGAAAACGTTGTTCTACCACATAAATTATTTGAGAATGTGAGGATAGGAGGGTGAAAATTTGGGCTTATAGGTATTTTTTGATGCCAAATAAAAAATAAATACTTAAAAAAATTGTCAAAAAAGTAGAATAAAATTTCTGGATAGGGACACCATAATCACCTAGCGGTATGAAATATACTTTACGACCAATTTTCAAACCTACCAAATATGTATAAAAAATTTCATAAAAGTCGGTCGAGCTGTTTCGGAGTACGACCACATACACCGTGACACGAGATTTATATATTATATACAGAAAATAAATTACAGATTATAATTTATTGTTTCTGGTTTAGTCGACCCCATAATATTATACTTATCTTAGTTATCAAATTAACGTGTAATTCCGAGTAGGATTAATAAGAAATATTAATATCTACTTTCTGTGCAGAGAAGGGAACACAAATTCGCAAGTCTTGAAAACATCTGATTTTATTTCATAGATTGCGAAATGAAAAGTTAGGTAAATTATTTGAAAAAGTCCGAAAAGGAGATAGAACAAGGAAAAGTTTTTCAATTAATTTGAAATGTCAGTTATTTCTTTTGATGGATTGCTCCCAAAATTAAAGTGTTAAACTCAACGCTCGCGCTGTCACACGGTGAAAAGGAAAAGAAATCCTGCTTAATGAAACGCTTACTTAATACTTTAAGGTCAACAATAATTTAAAAAATGATTGTTAATGTAGTTAAATGGACAGATATGCACCTTCTAAACATATTAACATGTGGTACGTGCTCTAAAAACATAATTTTAGTTGGGTGCGCCGTAATATTCAAATTATTCTTTATCTTTAGGATTCACACGTGTAATCCCAAATGCAGAGAGTATTTTTCCGTTTCTACGTATTATAATATAAGGTCCTCGAAACTTTTATAATGTAACCAGATTTAGCTTTATTTAAATAACAAAAAAACTCCTCAAACTCTTTTTCGTGAGCGTCACTATTTAATTCTACCTCATAATATTTTCGTATTTTCTGAATTGAGAATATAATTCATATTTGCGAATAATTTGGCAGGCACTAATAGTAGACACTTCATCGTCTAAATTCTTCAGGCGAACAGTTCCAATTTTAAAAATGACACATAAGATCAAAGCGAATCCGAGCTCTAGTTAATTGAACTACAGTTAGGCAGAACCAAAATTCATATTTGTGATGATTATTTTATTAAGAATGGGCTGTTTTAAAAATTCGATTAATTCATCAAATATTTGAAGTTAATTTTCACGTTCTGTGTAAGTCCTATTCAAGTTCGGTAATTATTTCAGTTTCATGCAGCAACTGGCCTATAATGATATAATAATAGAACTTGAATAGAACCTCCACAGAGCGTGAAAATTTGCTAAAAATATTTGATGAATTCATTAAATATTTGAAACTACCCGCCCTTAGTTAGTATTATAAACGAACTTTATGAACGAACGAAAATGGATAAATATGTAGATATTTTCATTTTTTTCCTAATGTACAAGACCCATAGGTCTGCACAAAAACTGTAAACAATAAGCGCCGGTATACAGAGACGCCCAACAATTGCAATGTCTTGATAGAGATGTTTTCTCTCCTTGACAGCTGTTAAAGTTCCATAGAATATCAGGTCGGCCTACTAGCAAAGTCCACCAAGTCACTAAAACACAATCCTGAGATAATCGCATTTCAATATTTAGCAATTTTGGAAAGGCTGTAAGTGGATGAATATCTTCAAAATGATTTTTTTAAATACCCTATAATTTAGAATGAACCCTTAAGAACCTCATCAGTACACAATATTAGTTGTTGGTTATAACAGCAACCTCTAATCAAAGGTTTACAAAAAAATGAGCCGGACTTAGTGGTGTTTACCGGTCAATAATGACTTAAGTGTGCTTTGCTTGTTAAGATTACTGTCAAATTGTTGACTGTACTGCTGCAAAATAGCTTAAAGATTATTATAATTATAACATTTAATTATTATATACCAATTATTATTTCTTATAATAATTTCTACATACGACAAAAGTTTATTTTTTTTAGTTTATTTTGTTTTTTTTTTATTAAAATAATAATAATTACAAATTATTTTTGGTACCTACTGAAATATAGATATTCAAAGCTACAAAAGAAATGTTTATGATTATAATAATCACATAAATGATATTATGACAAATATCTGTAAAAATAAACAATGTGTGTGTTTGGATGAAATAAAAAAGATTATAAAAATATTAATCAACGTAAAAATAAGCAATGTTTATAATGATATGATTTTAGATTTTCACGGCCAAATTTTGTTATTTGTTTTTGGGGTATTATGCGGTGTTGCGCTACCTCCTAATTTAGCCTCCCGTTTAGGCGAAATAAACAAATATGAAAACCAAGAACGCAATAAAAAATGTAATATTTTTTATAACAAATAAAAATAATGATAATTACCAATCATTATTGGTGTTTACTGAAAGACACATTCATAATATTTTATAATAATAAAAAACGGCTTTTAAGGGATGCGTATAAGTATAGACGTGTAGGTACGGTACAGTCTACTCATCTTCAGCATCCGAATCAGAAAAGCTGGGCTTGGGAGCTACATTTTTGTTGCTACTTAAACATGGTATATTTTCATACCAGTTATGTAAGGCTGGTGGAATAAAATTGGTCTTACATAGTTTTAACAGGTCATTTTTTTGCGACTGATTTTGGAATGGGCTTTGTATAAAGCTTTGGTATTATAACATTGCTCTGCTCTTTGACGTGTGCACGTGTTATTTTATTTCTGATTGGTCGTGAAAAGGAGGTAACGGAAATCCTCTTGTAGTCACTGGAATAGTCATACCGATATTTTATAACGTTTGGCAATTTTTTCTGATATCGAAAGCATTTAACTTTTAGCCATTTGACAATGTTGGAATCCTCATCAACCTTCTTATTTTTTATTGTCATTTCAACCAACTTTTTCAGATCTAAAAAATCTATAAATAAAACTTCTTTAGTTTCGTATGGAGGCTTTTAATTTTTTGGTTTGTAAGATCGAACCATTTTAAAAACGTTAATCCATTCGTGCACACTAAAGATATCCAAATGTTTTGTTTGTTTTCAATTGCACTATGCACTGAGTCTACTTCCATAAATGAATGACCGCTTTCAAGAAAATTTTGTTCAATAACACACATGGAAATGTTTTGGACGAAATGCAGGAACAGCACGGAAATTTGTATATTTCTATTTTGTCCACCACAAGTATCTGAAAATATGGATACTTCAGTGATTTGCGGTGGGAGTTGTTTAAAATAAAAGGCCATGCATGTTTCAATTTCACAACTACCCTTTTTCCCGTTATTTTTTGTCCAAAGGTAACTGAGACCCTTATTTGGAGGTGCCGCTTCACAGATTGATAAAATTATACAAATTTAACTTCCGCAAATAATAAAGTAAGCTCACTTGGGAGCAAGGTAATTGCAAACCACTTTGCAAGTCACATGTTATAGACATGAAAGTAGAATCCTCAATAGCTCTTTTCTTATCTTCGTCCTTGGCTTTCATAGATGCAGATTTTCGGTTTTGGTGTTGTTGATAGTTATCTTCAAGGGTTTCCTTTTATGGGGCACCTGCCTTGTTGTATACTGTACAGGTGACGCATTGATCTTTCCTACTTAGTGGATTTTGCTTGTGTTTTAACGATCTAAATCGATGTATTGTTGACATGTAGAGTATAATGTCTGACTTAATGTGTTTTGCTTGGCAATAATATCGGATTTATGACTTAGTGTGAATTTAAAAACACGTTTAAATCGAAAACGATTAAATATACGACTTAATGGAGTATGCCAGTCGAAAGAGGACGATTTTTTACATAAGACCTCATACTTAAGTCATTTCATGAAAAAACGTGACTTCGGAAAAACGATTCTGGTTACTGAAGCGTCTACGCTAGACGGGCTGTTCTGCCACGCATTGAGGTGGAGTGCTATTGCGTCTTCCACAGTGTATTGTGAGATGGAATGCTCTTGCATCGGAGCATGTAGGCTGCGGTGGACGCTGGTTGCTAGTAATCGAGACGGGCTGCTCTCCAGATGGTGAATATTCTCGAGTTGTTATGTATCCAAGGGAACAGCATTCGAAGCTGGCCTGATCGCTTGGCGTTGAGTCGCAGCATTCAGGGCTGCGAGCAGGTCAGCAATCTGCTTGGCGTTGAGTCGCAGCATTCAGGGCTGCGAGCAGGTCAGCAATCTGCTTGGCGTTGAGTCGCAGCATTCAGGGCTGCGAGCAGGTCAGCAATCTGCTTGGCGTTGAGTCGCACCATTCAGGGCTGCGAGCAGGTCAGCAATCTGCTTGGCGTTGAGTCGCAGCATTCAGGGCGGCGAGCAGGTCAGCAATCTGCTTGGCGTGGTGGTTTCAAGGGCTTGCTTGTGGCAACATAAAAACAATTCTCATATTCTTATGGAAAAACGATTCGATGGAAAAAACACAAAAAAAAAATCACACTCGGTATTCGTCACACCTAAAATGTATAATTCCCACAACGAAAACAACTTTCGCACAGCAACAGTTCTCCTATATTGCCCCCAAAATGTTCAACTCACTGAGTATTGATACTAGGAAATCGAAAACTGATAAGCTTTATATAATAAATACATAAATGTACAGGATTGGTCATTTACAAAGGGGAGGAACTATTTTAAAGAATGCCTGAAGTCAACAAGTTAAGTTAATTTGCTTTATTACTATTATTTTTATTTTTTTTACATTGAAATAAAAAAAAAATCCTTTAATAATTATCATAATAATGGATGGATGACTTATTTTCAACATCTCCACAAGTAGAGTCATTATTTATTTATCTACTTATCATGTATTTATGTACCTATTTTATGTAAGCGAAACAACAGCCTACAATAAGAATAGTTTATTTATATGTTTATTATTATATAAATACTAGCTGAACCCGACCACGCTTCGCTGTGGCTTTGTCTGATTTTAATTATTAGAGGAGTTAACAAAAATTGTCTAGCAACTGTGCATTTTCCAAGAAGACACATTGCTTAATTGAATATCTGCTGTGACTATGCTGTAGTATAATTTTTTTAAAATTATTTATTTATTCAGACCTTAAAGGCTTTTACAATACCACGTTATTCAATGCGTTGCTATGCCATTTAATAAAGAAATTGTTTCTCCCTGAGTGTCCTTTCCCATTCGACCCGTTCCCCTTCCGCCTCCCCTTCTTCTCCTGCATCCTCTTCCCCTCTCGTGTTCCTACTCCATCACCTCCACCTTCCCTCTCCCCACTCCACTCCCCCCACACTTCCTCCGTCCAGCAAACCCTTCTCCCGAGTTCTCCTCCGCCCTCCCAGGTTCCCCTCCCCTTCCCAGGTTCCCCTCCCCCCTCTCGCCTTCGCCTTCCACCTTCCCCGCCTTCCCTCTTCCCTTAACCGCTCCCTCGTCCCGCCAACCCTCCTCCCGCGTTCCATATATTCAATCCCAGTACATTCAGTTTTTAAACAGCCCGCGTGCCACCTTTTACAATTTTATTCAATGTATATTAATTTTGGCATCTAACATAGGTACCTATTTAATATATCTAAAATTCTTGATTCGATTCAAAATATTAGGGGAGTACCTACTTTAAATAAATTTATCAACTTAAAGATTTTCAAAAATAGAATTTTATTTAACAATCATTTTTCTGCAAAATGTCATTCTGTCTAGAACTGTCATTAAAAGCTGGGTAAAAAATAATTTGGAAGTGAGAAATTTTTTTCTTTAAATTGTATTATATGTTTTCTAAATTCCTAAAATATTCCATGTCTTTCTGTATTTTAGATTAATAAAAGGAAATATATATGTACACATATTTATGAACGTGTGTATGTACTTATTGGGTGTATACATACGTTATTATATGTACATATCTTTAATTTTAAGAAATCTGACAGTAACTCCTGTAAAATCGATCATGTTGATCACCAAAGACACTATATACATTTTTAAATTCTATTTTAACCACCACTGTTTTATATCCACATAATATAATACCCACGCACAGGCTTCGCCTTTGTGGGATCTTTTTTGTTACTCTCTTATATTTTATGTTATTATGTTTGTAAAAAAAAAAAAAAAATTCAAGAATTTGGTAGATTCCCTGGTTTTGGGCAGCGGAGCAAATACATTTATATTGCATTAAAAGAAAATAAAACTATTAAAAATACACAACAAATTGTTGTAAAATGACATACGTCAGTCAGGATCACAAAATTAAGTTTTTGGTTGGAAAACACGACAAATAAGGTTTTTGGAATAATAAACAAGATAACATCAACTTTAATCTGTGCCGCATTTTATCAGAAAGATTAATCAAAACCCGCGACCGTTATTTATGTTGCAACAATTTCACAGACCATTGCAACGCTAAAATAAAACAGCCCAAAGCACGGAACAAAAATAAATAATGAGACACCGGCAGCAGCGCCATCCAAAACTGCTTTAACGTAAATTACAACTGAAACAAGAGAGCCTCCTGATTAGTCCAAAAAACAACCCTTACTGCAACTTGCTCAACGACTGGAACAAGTTCCCATCCCCGGAAGATTTTATACATTTTGTGAAATAAGCTAAAATAACGTTTATTCCAGCAAGGATTGAATGGGCTGTTTTCGCACGATTTTGGCCGCTAGGTTCGCTAATAGTCCTACCGGTCCAACTATTTTATTTAACTGTCAGATCCCATACATTTTTTAGGCCGTTTGACGCAATTTAGTGTTTTTAAATATTATAATAATGCCGTCAACCTGTTGTAGTGTTCCAATGTGTAGAATAGGGGTGGGCACGAGTTTCCCAAAGATTGAAAGACTTGAAAGCGCAATGGATTCATTCAATTAGGTTCATTTCAAATGGGCACCGACTCCTGATTCTGTTGTCTGTAAAGCTCATTTCAAGGACACAGATTATGTATTCAATAATATTAACCATAACAGTAAGTACATGACTCATTCAATTAATATCTAACTATAATTTAATCCCCAATATAATACAGAGAGTACTTGTATAGTTTAATGAACACGTAAAGAAACATTTGACATAGAATACACAATGTTTTGCCTTCTTTCGCAGTTGACATTATTTGACAAACGTACCTTTAAATATAAGTGTAGTCCACCACAACTAACAAATAATTATGGTAGACATAATATCTTATTTCCTGTTTTTATACATTTTCAATTATTGCAATAATTTTATTACACGGTTATCAAACTGTCTGGCACAAGATTTATGGGAGGGTGATTCTTCTTTGTTGGCAATATAATTTGCTTTGCATTTCTCGTCCCATGTCTGTATATCTCGTGATTGTAATTTAATTTTCAGTAGGAGTGTTTTAAGAAAAAAATCAAATTATTATTATTTCTTAACGTAGCCCGTTTTGTATTTTATATCATGTAAGTATGGAAGTTTGAACCTAATTTGATTTTCAGATATACTGTACAGACAAAAGCTACTGAAAGGTTTAGTTCCTTCAATATTTCCCTGAATAAAAGTAGGTAGGTAGGTAATATAGAATTAAGAAACTGACAGGAAAGGCGTCTGATACGTGAAAAAATATATATTTGAATTCTACAAAACCAAAACCAAGGGAAAGCTTATGGCGCAGACTACGCCAGTCGAAGAATACAGAGATGGAGTCCCCGCTGATGCCCTTCTGGAAATGGGAGCCTGTCAAATATCCCCCATGAATGGATATTTGAATATTTTTTTGGATTTATTATTATATACATATCATTTATTTTCTGTTCCATTCTGTGTATGAATGCATTGTTATTTTGTCAATGTTTGAACTATTTCAAAATATGGAATGTATTGCATTGCACAACATTCTGAAATAAACGGTCATTAATATGATACGTTTTAAGATTTTCACGGCCAAAAGTATTTTCGTTATTTCTTTTTGGGATGTTATTTGGGTGTTGCGCTACCTCCTTCTTTAGCCAACGCTGTCCAAAAAGTTGGCTAAAGAAGGAGGTAGCGCAACACGGCATAACACCCCAAAAACAAATAACTAAAAGATCATTATTATATTTCTTTTATTAAAATAAAGACTGAGTGTCGCTCCAGTTTTGTCATGGTTTTCTGCGGCCTTGCACGACATCTACTGCCATGGTTAAAAAAGATTGTTGTTTAGTTGTACTAAATAACACAAAATAATTTAACAAATATATAAATAAATAAAAAAAAACTTTCTTTTATTTCTCGAGGTCAATATGAAAAGAACAAGATTACAGACATATTATAAATGTGTCGTAAAACATTTATAAACATTATAAACATTTATAAAGAAGAACATATCAGTACAACAAATAATTAACATTATGCATAAATTATTTATTGTTATGGCATTTTTTTATTTTTTTTTTACATCCTAATATTATATAGTTGTGGTAGCCTCGGTCAACGCGTGAGCAGCTTTGTGAACAATCAACCTGTTAAAATAAAGAAAATAAGATTAGCAAATTAAATATGCAACTTGTGCAGAAATCTCCCAACCTCCATACTATACAATATTAATTAACATTTATTTTTAGAATTTACTTGATTAAAAATTGATTTTTCCTATGCTAATATTTTATTTGTAAACATTCAATAGAAATATAAATATAATCTATTTCACAGATGAGTGATATCAAAATACAAAGGTGATAAGAGGTAATATAAGTAAACCTATTAAAACTTCTATTCAGCCGTGGTTTCGGGGAAATTTGGGTCCTTTTTGATGATGAAGATAGAGTCGTTCAGCCAGTAGGGCTAGTTGAAGTCCCCCTCGCAGAGGTAGGACACGCGTGACCACTGCATGACCTGGAACCCCACGGTAGTAGCGCAGTAGCTGGTGAAGGATTCCACGTGCTCCTCGAACGTGTGGCCTCGGATGGGCAGACGCTCCTTCGTCATGTGGTCAGATTCGTCTGAAAATTATAATTGAATAGTACAAGGAATCCGAGAGAAGACGACCAGTGCAATGCCCTAGACATAGTTGGGAGAAATTTAATTTAATTTTTTTTAAAATTATTAATTAAAAGGTTGTGCTTTAAGCTTTGAGTTTAAGCTTGAGTGTTAAGCGATTAGATTTTTGCCTCGAGCTTTATGCTTTGAGATTTAAGCTTTGCTTTTACCTATGTCAAAAATAATGAAAAATTAAGAGTAACAAAACAGCAGCTTTTGAGTCTGGAGGGAATTGGTAACTGTCTGGTTATTCAGATCTAGGCAATACACGTAGCAGATAATGTTAATAAATTGATGAGATCCCTTTGGTATCGGTTCACCAGCAAGAAATTCGCCAGACAAGAGCGGAACATCCATCCACAGTAGATGACGTGTAGTAGCAGCATTCGACGTGTTCTCATGCAATATTTCCCTACATACTAGGAATATTTCCCTCTCCTCCCTTATTTAATAGTGGTCTTTTGAAGATCTTTATTATAATTCCATTCTTTTAAGGCCCTTCCTTAAACAGCCGGTGAAAACCATCAATTAGAAGCGATACATTGCTTGAAATGGCAATAGTTGTGTTAGGTGACCAGGTGTGAATAGCCAGGCATTTTCCAGCCTCTACATTTCCCATATTCTTTCCTCCTCCATTCAGTTCAGCCTCACAACATACCCTGATTGGGGGTGCCATAGTACCACTTACTTAAAATTAATCACATTTAAAAGACCGGTTAAATCCCTGGTTAAAGTATTAGAGGTATAATAAAATCCATATCTTACATTCAACGTATGGTTTGAAGGGCAGAACCAGCGCTACGATAAGGAGTCCATCGTCGTTGAGCAGCATGGTCTGTGGCTCAGAGCAGCATCTTACTTTTTGTGCATTTTACTTACAAATCGAGCAAACTTGGTTTGGCTAAACTTGTCGGAAAACAAATTGCAAATAGCTATCGAAATGACAGATCAATCATTGAAAGACGTCAGTGCGTCAGTCCATAGATTTGGTTCACAGATTAGATGACAGGAGGACCGCTAAACACCGTGCTGCCATATCGTGGGTATTTTGGAATTACTCAGAAAACGGCCCATTAAGAAACCCTCGTGTTTCGGGAGGTTCCGTGCTTCTTCGTCCCACGACAAAACATCCCCCGATAAAATGTCCTGCATCTCGCAACCAAATACATACTACAATGTAATCTAACTTAACCTAACCTAACAAAAAATGGAACAAAAATAAATCGGATATCCTTAAAAGATAATAAATTATTGTTCAAAAATAGTAAAATGGGACAAAAATAATGCAGAAATCCTGTAAAACTATAAATTACTAGCTGACCCGGAAACACGTTGTTCTGCCATATAAATTATTTGTAGTGAATATTTTAGTTCTTAAATTAAAAAAAATAACGAATGTATTTTAAGTGTGTGGGGATGGGATCTATGACAGAGGAATGGTGCGCTGTAGAGGATGACCGCCGATAAAAACAAAAAACACCGACCATTCATTTTCTCAATTCAATGTATTCAATTATGAAAATTAATTAGAAAAAATGGGAGGGTGGGGGTAGGAGGGTTAAAATTTGGGGTTATAGGAATTTTTTGATGCCAAAAAAAACAAAAAAAATTCCGGACACCCTAATCACCAAGCGGTATGAAATAACTTTAAGACCTATTCTCATACTTACCAAATATACATTAAAAAATTCATAAACATCGGTCGAGCCGTTTCGGAGGACTGCTACCACAAACACAGTGACACGAGATTTTTATATATATAGATCGTTTAAAAATAGTAAAATGGGAGAAAAATAATAGAGACATCCAGTAAAGACAATAAATTATTGTTAAAAAAATAGTTATAGGAAAGAATGCGGCGTAGTGGAGATACATTCTGTACTTGGGATATTTTGTCGGGGGTTGAAAACGCTTGGGGTTGGAAACTATTTTTAACACGGGGCCTATTAATTGCTTTTAGAGTACCGAGGTATGTTTAGAAGTACCTTCAATATTATTAATTGATATAGTAGATGCCGGTCCCCATCCCCAAAGCATGAAATATATACCTAAGTGAATTAACTAAAGTAATGGACCCATCGCCATCGCTGAAGTAAAGTACGCCTGAAACCCATTATGGTTCATATTGTAAGCAATTATTTATTCTATACCAATAACTTCTTAGGTGCCCCTTGCGGGTATTTCTTTGTCAATTGAAAAAGTTATCTTATATAATATAATTATTTTAATTAAATGATAATATTAGCGAAACTCAATCGAAAATCTGAAATGAGAAAAATCAGGACAAATTACAGTCACATCTAGTGATGGAGACTGAGATTACCATCTTATTTTCGCATTACCTCCACATCTAGAAAAGGCAGGATTTTTACATCGTTTTCCACTTCCGTTGTGAACTTGATTTTACTGTGCAGTGAATTAAGATGATCCAGAAATTCATTCAGTTTCTCTGTTCCATGAGGCCAGATGGCGAAGACATCATCAACATAACGCCACCATACCTTGGGAACAGCTGAAGTTATGTCGAGTACCACTGCTGAAACATGTGTCGAGCTGAAGATATGTCTTGGTATCCGGTAATTGACGGCTACACCAAAGCTAAACGCCAAAAAACACTATGTCTAAATATACAATAATGCCAGCTCGTGGTAAACCATTTTGTTTTATAACTTTATATTGACTAAATTCGCTTTAACCATTGATTTTCTAATTCTAAAATTCTTACCACTATGATTTCTAATTTTTAGAATTCGTTAAGAGATGGAGCCACTTCCGTCGGTAACTCGCAAACGGACTTGCCCCTGGCTAGCATAAATACCACGATTTAGTGAACTTTCTATTCCGTTCCGCGGTAATGACGCCACTGCTTATCACGGTTATTTTGTACCGGTTTAAGTTGGTGGAGCTGGCGACACGGTATCGCTTCGAAGTAAATAAGCACACACTTCACCACTAAAAAATACACATCTATCGGATCTGCCCTGATGATGAACACTGCAACGATGTCCGCTAAAGGCTAAAGAAGGAGGTAGCGCAACACGACATAACCCCCCAAAAATAAATAACGAAAATGTTTTTGGCCGTGAAAATCTTAAAACGTATCTATTATTTCTAAGTTTACTTACTATTCGAAACTGTTTCATTTGCAGAAGCTGTTTCAGAAGTTTCATGAAATTAGTGACACGTTCACTTTCAGTGTGTATTAATATATCTTTTAGTTCTAACTAAGTAGGTACCTTAGTTGTGTTCCGACAAAATTGTGCAATAACTATTGAATGTTCCAAGTTTTCAACATTTCACATCAAGTAGGTAGGAAAAGCATGTTCAGTTAGTACGGATTCTTGAGGTTTCGTCGGAGAGCTTCGCAGGTGACAGTTTCCATTTCTGTAATATAATTAAGGCTTTTCTGAGCACCATTTGGCGGGAATCGGGTCTACACAGGCGGCATCTGGAAGTAATTGTGCCAGTCATCTTATATCCGGTTCGATAGAGAGAGCATTCTCCTGAAATACTGTATAGCAAGTCTATCAGCGGAATTGAACGGTAAATGAAATAAGTTCTGAAATTAAGTTGTATAAATTGGAAAGTTTATTAATTTTATTCCAAGATGAATTATTTTGGTTGGTAAGTAAATATTTTTAGATGTTAAATTAATTTTTGTTTGGCGTATTCCATCATTACTTCGGGAAGTTGAGCAATGTAAACTGAAATCAATTACTTATTTTTTTGATAATCTAAAAATTTTGAGTATTTAAAATTGATTGAAGTATGGTTGATTTAGATTTTAGAATGACAATCATTACGCTGGGTGGACGCAGCACTGTGAACCATTTTAATGTTTAGTTTTGGCTTCTAAACATTAAATGAAAATTTTTTCATTGTTAAGCGATTTTTTAGTCATAGTTAATAACTTCGTTTAATTTACACAATAAAAATGTACGCAGAAATGAAAATTAAAGAATAGTAGGAAACTATCAACATTTTTTTTTGTTCCAGACGACCAGACATCCAAGTATTAAAAAATAATCTTTAACAACACCAGGACACTCTCCTACCAAAATTCCCCAATTCCGTGACTTAATAATCTCAGAAATAAATGTTCTGATCTAGGAGACATATTTCACCTTAAGAATAACCAGTATAAGCATTGTTTATTCTGAAAAGTTTTATTTTTCGATGTACATTTGTTACTTTAATTTTAATTTTTTTTGCGACCGGTTTCGACACGTCCGTATCATTAACGAGCAAACTTAAAACTTCGTTAATGATACGGACGTGTCGAAACTGGTCGCAATTTTTTTTTAAATTAAAGTAACAAATGTACATCGAAAAATAAAACTTTTCAAAACAAAAATGTCTAGAAATTATTACATAGTCAGTGCCCAAGAAATACAAAAAATTGTTTATTCCAATTCTTTTATACATCTAACCATTTCTGCAATTTTTGTTTATATTGAATATCTTTTTATGTGTGACTTCTTATCTCACCTAAAAAGATATTCACTCCATTTTTACCAATGTGTTGTATTTGATATTATGTATATGTATTATTATTTATTATTATGTATATTATGTATATGTATATGAATTTCAGCACGGATTCTTTGCAGGTCGCTCTGTTGCTACAAATCTTATAACATTTATAAATTTCTTGTCTGCCTCTATGGATAAACGTGTGCAAGTTGATACAATCTACACCGACTATAGCAAAGCCTTTGATAAGATCAACCACAGCGTCTGCTTAGAAAACTTGCTAATCATGGTATTCATGGAGATCTCGTTCGTTGGTTATCTTCATACGTAACAAACAGGTCTCAGGCTGTGACAGTGGGTGGATTTTCCTCCATCTGGAAAATTATCACTTCCGGTGTACCTCAGGGGTCCATTTTGGGTCCTTTGCTTTTCTCTATATATATAAATGATATTACGACAACGCTCAAATTTTACTATTTGCCGACGATATGAAGATATACCTTCCTATTAGCTTCCCAAACTGTTCTGTGCGTTTACAAGAAGATCTTGACCGACTGACGGATTACTGTCTTAGAAATAAGCTTTTTATCAATATTTCTAAATGATGCAAAGTCACATTCACACGTAACCGTGTGAAAATACTGCATGATTACACCATTTCTGGATTGCTGTTAACAAATAAAGATCATATACGTGACCTCGGGGTTCTTTTGGACTCTAAACTTACCTTTGATAAACACGTCGATAACATTGTCACCAAAGCAACAAAGAGTCTAGGCTTTGTACTAAGAACATGCAAATTTTTCAAAAATACTAAGACTTATCTGATTCTCTACAATTCACATGTTCGTCCTCACCTGGAATACTGTTCACAGGTTTGGAACCCGCGCTATATTGTTTATACTAACAGGTTAGAAAGAGTTCAGGAGCGATTTCTCAAATTCCTCAATTTTAAATCATTCAATGTATACAACTCTTACGATGAAATCGAGAACCATTTTCGAATCACGAAACTGCTCGACAGGAGGCTTGTCGCTGATCAGATGCTCCTGAACAAAATTATTAACTCGAAAGTTGACTGCCCGGAGTTGTATATAGCAGACATAATATCCTTTTCTACATTGATAGATGCAACACGAATTCCAACCAAAATGAATTTATGCAGAGGACATGTAACTACTATAACATTAAATTTGCACGTTTAGATACACTTGCTGACATATTCAGTGCTAGTTACTTTCGCTACAGAATTTCTCTTTATCTACGTGCGAATAATACATAACACATATTCATGATGATTAAATTAATGGTACCTAATATTTTTAAATTACCTGCATGGCAACTTTCCTTTATCCCTGTCCTCCACTTACCCGTCCCAATCCAAATACCTGTTTCGCACCCTATTTTCTTTACAGTTATAATCGCATTTATTTTATTGCTGTGTTTTTATATTTAGGTTTATCACCTGTTGAATCCACACCTGTATTATATATATATATATATATATATATATTTTAATTGCTGCTTTGTCCTATTTTTTTTTTTCTTAAATATTCAGTTTTCATTCAGTTACTTTTATGTTTCTAAATACCTATCTGTGAACATTAATAATTGGTCTTTTTTTTTGTTATCCTCTTATTTATATTATGTTATTAAGACTGTTTATGTTCCTTAAATAAATAAATAAATATGCTTTTGTTGTTACATTTTTTTCATTATATTATATTTTCCTAATTGTTTTAGTTTTAAAGTATTTAAAATAACTGTTGATACTTAACTTATAAACAAAGAATGTAATAAATAGCCCATTAGAATAAATAAATAAATTTGGGAGGTGGGTGTTGGTTCCGCCGCTCCGGGAACTGTTTATTGGATAACCAACACACCTGCCATAGGTCACTCCAAGTGGTTTGAAGTTTGTCAAGGTCGCTTTCAAGGATGCTTTTTTCCGCCGGACTCTCTCCACCTATCGCCTTTCACGATACGTTCGTCGCTCCTGAACACATTGACTCCCAGATTCCTACCCACCCGACATACATTTTTCTTTTCCAGAACTTTCTCTTCTTTAAATGAAGGAGACGAAGACAACATAGACCCTATTTTTTCCCAGGGCCTCCTATGTGAAGATGACGTAAAAAAAGGGATATGGAAATAACTCCATGGCATGTCCAAAATTCATTTTTTCTAACACAGCAAAAAAATGCTCACATTACTTCATAATTCTCTCGGTTTAATTTTGCGTGCGTAGAAATGCCCACATCGTGTGGCAATAGCACAATCAAAGTGACATAGGGCGGAATAAATTCGAAAGGGGTTTGGGGTTTGTATACCGACATTACAAACACCACCTACCACTTACCACTTATACCCTTCTTACCCAAATATGCAATTTAAATTCGCAATGCGGCCGCTTTGCAATCATTCAGGAAGACAGAGTCAATCTCATAATTGAATTGGGTTTGAATTAACACGGCGTGTCATAGGTAGAGGGTAATTTCCTCAGACAAGCGGCTTAAGACATCATTGGGGTGCGATGGAAGGCTTTATGTCCCAAACTATGAATTAAATCAGATTATTTCTGGCAGAAGCGCCGTCTTCAATTATTATCACTGGGGTAATATCGTTAATAGGCCTAGCAGTAGGCGCAAAAAATAACATCAAAACTTTGTGAAGTGCGGAGATAAGTTTTTGATACAATTAAAATCTTTTTTTTTTTACTGCAGTCCATAGATATAGCTTCAAGTCGCTTGCCGTGGCTTTAAAATGGGAGTTATCAAACAGAAAAAAGTTTCTGAAAGTGAAATTATGATAATAGTGTTACAAAACTCGTGCCTGTATCCAAAGAAAATCAGCTACCGCTTGAAGCTTATACATATCGGAACTGATAATTTCGATGATTCCGAATGTTATTTGATAAACCTCTGCCAAAATATTTCGATACATAGTAGAAAAAATGCAAAACGTTTTTATTTTGTTTTTATTTACTAGGTAGGTACCTTATAAATTAATTTAAATGGTTATTTGTAGAAATGATTACCCTTTTTCATGTTTCGTTAATTTATAAAAGTTTTTGATTAACAGGGTATTAAAAGACGTAATTATTTTACCAGTGATTCCTGGCAATACTTAGTGACTTTTTTATGTTTTTTTTTTAAATTATCTACCCTAAAACGGTTATTTGGTGGAATGATTTTTCACGTTGTGTTCATTTATAAAAGTTTTTTATATACAGGTTGTTAAGGGACGTACTCGACTAACTTTCAGTAATTCTTAACATACTCGTATTTGGAGATAAAAATTTTATTAATATTTTGGTCCCCGGTGACTTATTGGTGGGAAATTATTTTCCCCAGGACCTCTTGTGTGAAATAACGATAAAATTATAATATAATAATAAATATAAAAAATTTTGGAATAATGAAAAATTCTACGTACTTACCTATAAATGGCAGATTAAATGTGATATACATTATTACTTTTTGGTTCATATAAAAAAAAAAAATTCTTCCACGATCATACGTGGTTTTACCACACATATGCTTCAGGGATCTCAATTCAACCGCATTGAGTATTTTTTTTTACTAAACATTTATATATGTGTAAACACGAAACAATACATTTTTTGCGTATTTTATTTTCGGGGTCAATAAAAATGTCAATTCAATAGAGTTGAGTAATAAAGGTGATTGTGATTGATGTTTTTGCCTTTCGCCTGTATCATAAAGCATTTAATTGATACAAAAAATCGGTGATAAATTGCCGACCGGATTAACCTAAAACCTTGAATTCTCAATCAAAACATTAAAATGCGCATCCAATGACACACATTGCTAGTGAGGTTACGAATAAATTTGACGGTGGCCAACCATTTGTTTCAACTAATCCTATCCTCTCCTATTAATATTATAAAGGCGAACGTTTGTATGGATGTATGTATGTATGGATGTTTGTTACTCTTTCACGCAACAAATACTGAATGGACTTTGAAAATTCTTTCAGTAATAGAAAGTTATATTATTTGCGAGTAATATAGGTTTTATATAATATCCTTAGTTTTCCATAACATTCTTTCTTTTCTTTAAATACACACCATTATCAAAGTAAATACTGCAGCTCACCTATATTTATGTACAATGAATTATTTAAGTACTAACTTATAACTAATAGCATTTATATACACTCCCCTTCCATACACAAGCAAATGCTTTTAATGGAAGGGTAGTAAAAAAAACATGAGATGTAAAATTATCATGTAAATACCGTGTAAACCTTAGTATTAAAAAATGTATTGGTAAGCTGTCGCGTTATGAATAAGCTCTGGCGTTATGAAATTTAACAAAATCGAGTTATCGCAAACGCCAGACGAAAAGCAAAACAAACGGTTGCCTTGGAAACGATGTTGGCGTCGTAGTTAATATCTATCCCTAAAAATGAATCGTCGAAATATGTAATTTTTTTTTTTAAAGAAAGACAAACATTCCCGGGTTACGAATAACCCAACAATGTTTGAAAATCTCCTACCATCACAGAAACCGAAAAATGTTGCTTGTGTTGTGATGGAGGACTTAGCCAGCCGAGGAATCGAACACGCGACGCTCGGGTGAGACCCAAGCGCTATGCCAACTCTACCACCGACCAGACCAGATAGTATGTACGCGCATAACTTCCGGACGATTGCACCAAATTGGATAATTTTGAGCTTTGGCATTATGAAATTTGTATTAAAAAAATTGCAATATGTGGGACGCGAGCAGTTTGAAAACTTAATGTGCCGAGAAATAAATGTATGGAATGCGGGAGGGGGGGAGGGGGAGGGGGGAAGGGGGAGGAGGAAGGGGGAGGAGGTGGAATGGGAACCCCCCTTAATACCAAATACTAAAAGTTACTCTTCAATACATACACAAGATTTTGGAACGTGTAACGCTGGAACAACGAGTAAAAAATGCGACTGGAAAATAAAAGCAAATCCGTCGATGGTTAAACTAAAAAAAAAATCCAATTTACAACATAATTTTAATGTGTCCAAAAAACTTTTCTCAGTTGTAATTTTTAATTTAGGGATGGATGGAGATGAGACAACTATTTTGTTTGTAAAATACTTATCTACACGCCAAGCTGGGTTCATGTGGTGAGGTTTGTCCAACTCTATGGTGGGCCGAACCGGGAGAGGCCGGTTAAGAAAGATCCTTTGACCTTGTCGCCTTTCACGACTGTCGGAGGGATGAATTCCCACTGTTCACACAAACTGATTCCCAGATTCCTACTCACCTCTTATATATTTTTCCTTCCCAGACTTTTTTATCCTTCTCTTCCTTAAAAATGCCCTCCATGTAGTATCCCATAAGATTATATAGTTATGGAGTTAATGCAAAAAGCGTACAATGTATATTTTTTATCACAAACACACATACGTATGGAGTAAACAAATGTCAGCAAAAACGTTTTTCATGTGAAATTGAGGACCAACTATAAAAAAACACTGTCGTTAAAAACACGCTGTAAAAATACAGTAAAGTTTTATTTTTGGGTAAACAACAACGGATCATTTACTTGATAACTAAAAAATACTGGAATTTTTGTCATTTGAATATTGCAAAATATAATATATCAGTCTTTCCACGTGTGATGGAACTCCGAGCGTGTAAAACATTGAAAATTCTTTAAAACTTAAGAAAAACGTGTGGAAATATTTCTTCACTTCGATGATTTGTTGAAAGGTTGAAAGGCTCTTAACTGTTCACAATGTTCTCCCTTGAATAAATTTGACTGTCAAAGACTATGAAAATATTAGAGTCAAAGTAGAAAACATTATTTTTGATATAAGCGATACTTCTCGTAGTTTATGGAGTGAATACTGAGAAATAAATAGTTAAAACTTTACTTCCGAAATTTTAAGAAAGTGCGAACCACGATAGAATTAGGCAGCCACATCTGTTCTGGAGACCCAAAATACCTGAAAACAAATTCTCCTACTTCGAACGGATTGCAATCTTTAGAACACAGACGTCGGGTGGGAATGCTGTCCTTGTTCTACCGGTATTTCAATGGAAGTAGCTCTGAGGAATTAGCTTCATTGATCCGTTTGGCACCGGTGCGTAGCCAGGAAACACGCCAAACGCGCGCCCAACATACAATACATAATATTTCGGTCGGTTGACATTTGTCACATTCATAAGAACGGACCGCTTCTACGAGTCGTTCTTGAGTTCAAACGCTCGGCTGTGGAATGATTTGCCGGCTTCTGTGTTTCCTTCTTCCTACAACAGTCTTCCTACAAGGTCTCTTCAAGACCCATATTCCTGGGCACCCCCAAATTCCTATTCCCCCCTCATAGTCAATTTGGGAGGCGGGAATGGGTACCGCCGCCCCGGGAACCTTTATTGGATAACCAACACCTCTGTCATAGGTCACCCCAAGTGGTCCGCTACGTTTGGTGATTAAGCAGGGGTACCCGGGTTGATGGGGTGAGGTTTGTCTAGGTCTTGGAGGCGTATGACCAGGACACACTGAACCCCAAATTTCTACCCACACCTTTTCTTTCCCAGAACTCTCCTCTCCTTCCTTCCCTTAAAAAAAACCCTCCACGCAGCATCCCCAAAGATGACATAGGCCCCGAGGGAAATTACTTTCCTCAGGGCCTTCTGTGTGGAGCTTAAGAAAAAAAAAACCTTATTTCGTAGAACTTACTCTCCTTCATTTTTATAAAGAGACCCTTCGCACAGCATCCCCAAAGATGACATAGGCCCTGAGAGAATTGAATGAATTATGCCTCGGGGTCTGTGTGGAGCTAACGTAAAAAAAGCTAAGTACCTTATTATTAACAGTTTCTACTTGTCATTAGTTTAACATTTTTTTTTTTTTCAGTTAGGTAGGTGGGTGTGGGTACCGCCGCCCAGGGAACCATTTATAAAACAACCAACACCCCATAGTGGGAGGCTCAGATTCATACGTCCGTCACTCCTGGACATTCTGACCCCGATTTCTACCAACCCTTCATATCTTTTTCCTTCCCTGAATCTTCTTTCCCGATTCTAGTTATTTTCTTCTCTTAATTAGTTTTCCTTCCTTGGCACAGAACGATCGTTTTTCGCGCTCACTTAGTTTCTTATGGACAAACCTGACCTACATTGCACTGGTGAAGACACTGAAGACGGTCATCTTGCGACAAAATATCCTCGACAAAATATCCTACGGACAAAAAATTCCCCCACAAAATATTCTAATCTCACCTAACCTAACCTAACTTCGTCCAACAAAACCTAACCTCACCCAACAAAACCTAACCTAACCTAACCTAATCTAACGTAACCTTTCTGCGCCAAATTTAAACCTAACCTAACCTAAGCTGGGGATCCTGTCTAAAGTCCAATGTAGAGCCACTAAATATTGCTCACAAATTAATTATTAATTCTTAAAGTCATGTACAAAAAAAATTTCGTTATCCATCGAAACTTCTTTACAAGGAATCTGACGTTATGAGTATAAAACAGCTGTACATCTCTAAAATAATTTGTAAATTTTTTATCAATATTTATTCTGCAGAAAGAACCCAACAAATCCATACCACTAGAATTGGCTCAAGAATGAACTTTGTCGCAATAAGTACTAAAACATCTTTTGGCCAAAGAAACTTTTTATATCAGGCCCCACTTCTGTTTAATATTCTGCCAGATTACATAAAGTCTTCCAATTCATTAGCTAAATTTAAAAAAAATGTTAAGATTTTTGTGTTGTCAGAGGATTGGCACACTATTTTTTCATCCTTGGCCTTTTTTAAATAATAAAAAAAAACTTATTTTAAAATAATAAGATTTTTTTTTTAAAATTAAAAGAATATACATATATATTTTTTAAATAACCAGATTTTATTTGAGTCCCATTTGTAAAAATTGGAGTGTCACCCTAGTTGTTTTGAACTACCTTTGTTTCTTGGTGGGTATAGTAATTAAGGATTTATTTTATGGTCTATATTGTTACAAATTACCCATCTGGTCACCAATATAATATTGTTATTTCTTACTTTCCGCATATAATATTTTAGTGTTTTGTATTTTAGTGATTTTTTTTGTATTTTAGTGATTTGTATGTAAATGCACCACTCAAATTTATGAATTTAACCTCAATACAGGCTGCTAGTCCTAGTGAGGTTAATATTTTTGTAAAAAAAAAATAAGAACACATGTATGGTGAGAAATTATAAATAAATAAATAACCCAACTAAACCTTTCGGAGCTAAATTTAAAATTTCAATCGAAGCTGTAAGTTCCTTGCTCTCTTGTCGGGGATGTTTTGTCCGTAGGATATTTTATCCTTGGGATATTATGTCGAGGGATATTTTGTCTGAGGATATTTTGTCGCGGGATGAAAACGCGCGGTACCCCTGGGAAGTATGTACACAAACAGAAGGGCGGAAAATAACAAGGGCTGATTTTAAACGGCACCGCTTGAAACTGAAGATTCAAAAGTAAATATTTATTACCTCATCCATTCGGCACTTCGACAGGCAGCGTTCTACTTCGGTTCTTTTGAGTCGGTCTCTTACCGACGGATTTCCTTTTAACTTATGTAATATCTCAAAATGTAAACAATCCACAACATTTGGTGGAGTATTTGAGGTTCAGATTATCTTTACATATTATACTATATTTTATTTATTGTTATTTTTAACTTTATGAGTAAAACCTCAAATTGTAATAATTCATTAAATGAAGATAACATTAGTGAAATTCTATCGTAAATCTGGAGACAGAAAAATCAGAAAAAGATATTGGCACTTCTTCTAGATAGCATTTAGTTCGGTTATGAAGTATAAAGTTAAAAATAAAAATAAATATTCTTCATGGACTTGGAGAAAACTCAATATATGTCGCATAATAAAAATAAAATGAATAAAAAATTTATCCAGACACTATCTAGATAGAATTTAGTTCGGGTTCGAATCTTACAATCGTATATTTATTTATTGACGCCCTATTGGGCTTTTACATATAAAATACAAATTTCATATATAACAGCAGTATAACACAAAATAAAAAAGATTAAAAAATATACAAATAAAGCATAAACTCAATGTAAAATATAATATAAAGATAGAAGCCAATAATACGTGCGTTAAGAAAATGAAAATAATGTTGGTAGTTCTTAGTCGAAGTATGACACAGTAAAAGTAACTGATTTGGATGTAGACACCTTAACTCAGTTGGTAGAGCTGTTGCCATGTAAGAAGAAGGTCCTGGGTTCGAGTCCCAGTGGTGCCAATATCTTTTTCTGATTTTTCTGTCTCCAGATTTTCGATTGAGTTTCGCTTATATTGTCTTCATTTAATTATATATTTATTTACTTAGTTATATATGTTTATATCCAAAAAGAACTACTGATCCATCAATGAAAGTTAACGGCCTTTATATTCGAGGGGTAATGCTCTTGATCACAGGTTCAAATTCCTGCGTGCAAAATTAATTTTATTTGATTAATTGCTATCATTTCACAATAAAATGATTAAAAATAACATCTAGTGGGTACATTTGTAGCACGTTCCAGAGTGTAAGATACTCTCAGTATCGACCTAGTGTAAGACCGTAATTCAAAATTGAAACATTGGCATAAATGCCTGGTTGGTGACCAAAAACAGGTATTCCCCCCACCCTTTCCTCTACCCTACCTCCTTCTCCTGTGCACTGCATTCAGCCACACAACACACCCAATCGGGAATGCCATAGTCTCACTGGCTCCTGATAGGAACAGTTGGGACTCTTATGCGATATCGACATAAGACAAAAAAATTATTTCGCTGAAAAATAAATTAAAATCGACTGTAAGCGTAGGTTTTGGATGTTCATGTTTTGACAAAAATGGTTTGATTTTGATAAGTTTTTGCGTCGGGAATTTTCAATGTTCTGCATTTGATCACGCTCATAAAATTGTCCAAATATGTTTGTTGTATTTTTTTATGTGACGTTAGTATGTTTATTTTATATTTTTGTAGTAAAATACTTTTTTTTTCAACATTATATTTGGTTTTGCTTTCAATCAAAGCGTGCAAAAAGAATCAGAGTGTGCAATTCACACGTGGTAGAAGTGAAACCTTCAGCAAAATAAAGTGGACAAGAGTGGGGAGGCTACGAAGCACCTTACAAAGAGGAGACCGATTATACTATCTCATTCTCTCGCAGGCTAAATCCTATAGATGAATATGTTTGTCTCTTTTTAGTGTCGATATTTTTCGTTTCATCGAGTTTCAAATCACAACTGCGCTAAAGAAGTTTTCACTTCAAACATCCTAATTCGTTGATTCGATTGTAATCTAATAGGTTCGTGACAGTACGACATTCTACTCTTAGAAATATTAGTGCTTTTGTGCTTTCGCCTATCGGTAATTGAAACGTATCTTCAGGCAGCCTGTCCGTTGTGTTTGTGTTTGCAAGTGAAAAGTATTTAGATAAAATAACGCTTTAAGATTTATGGGATGTGGAAGATAAAATATACACGGGTTTCCTCCGCGGAGAGCTCCCAAAGATACTCCAGAATTATATTAAAACCTCGCGGTTCTGGTCTCGGGATTCCATAAAATACCCCTAAAGGAATCATGTAAAGCTGTTTTTGATATTAAACATTCAAATTGTAAAGAATAATACATTTTTGAGTCAAATTCTTTTATCAGTCTTCTATACTTACTGCGAGATTCATGTTGAAGTATTGCACAACGTAATGAATCAATTGAAGGCTTATCCGTAAATTGCCAAAACGACTGAAATTCAGACCTGGTATTTGGCATGGTCGGTCAATAAGGATTGATTCGATAAATTATAATTTAGGAAAAAAATCCCGTAGGTCCTGTGTCGTCTTTGGGGATGCTGTGTGGTGGGTCTTTTCAAGTAAAGGAAGGAGAGAAAGTTATAGAAGAGAAAAATATGAGTGGTGAGTAGAAATGTAGTGGTCATCATGTCCAGAAGTGATGAACTATCCATTCCGCTGCGCTGCTAAAAACCCACTCCGTAGGTTTTTACTGCTAGGCCCTGCGGGCGGCTTTTGGTTTGGCGTTGCCCAGTTAGTGTTGGTGACCATTTTACAAATCCAAAAGGATGTGGATCCACTGTCATCCAGTGTAGCTAGTCACCAGGACAAAGTAATGGAGATAAAGCAATGATGTCATAAGCAATATATAGCCGCTTGATACAGCATGTTTTACCGTCAATCTTACATATCCGGAGAGATACTACATATTCACAAATTCGTAGCGGTTATACCTAGGGGGAGACGTCCCCCTCCGACCTGCTGACGGTAGTAGCGACATATTGTGACGAATTCTTGAGTTCGAAACCGAATTATAACAGTAGCTTTGTATGAAATTCCAAGTACACAGATGTTATTTGTAGCGCGCCGTAAGGCGTAATAATAATAATAAAAACATTTGTTTGTTAACATATTTTAACAATTTATACACTTTTTCGAAGTAAAACTTTTTAACGCACGCTTGACTTGGAGAGTAAGCTGGTGAATGCGTGATGCGTGATGACATCGGGCGAGGCGAACGGAAGTTGAGAGGGAGATGTAAGTTAGTGAAGTTTTACTTCAGTCGTGTGGTCTAAAGCACACTCGTTTTTTTTACGTTGATTCTATTGACCAATAATATGATACGTTTTTGGTTGTAAAAAATCCGAAGGGTTAATTTCCGTAAAATTAAACTGACGATCAAATTACATCTCTAGTTCGTTTATTTACTATACGGGATCACATGGACGTTTAACTGTCGGAAACTTTTCCCCTTCAATATATTTCCTATTCGTTCGGCTTAGCCCCGATAACAATACGATGTAAGCGAAGCGACTAACCCAGATTATACTTAGATACTAGACCGTAATTTGGCAAAGGCGTTAGGCAGTGTTTACATGACGTCTATTATGTAGGTTGGAAATCCAATGTATTGCGCTTTTACGTTTTGTGGTCCCTTGTAAGCATTCTGAGAAAAGTATTTGATCCATGAAATTTATTTCACTTGCAGCAAATCGTGGCACTTGTTAGAATCTGTAACTGAATTAGTGCAGTCACTGATCAATTATTATTTTTTATGAATACCGCACAAGTGTGCCTACTGCTCCCAACCCTCTGGAATAAGTGCTAATCTGGCATCCCTTATTAAAGAATGTTGTGAGGCTGAAGGTAGTGGGGAGGGAAAGGAGATGGTAAAGAGGAAGGTGAGGCAGTACCTGGCTAATCAGATTTAACAACTTAACCCGTTTCAAGTAACGTTTCAATTCTGACTGGTGGTCTTACAGCAGTACCTTCCTCTCTGGAAGATATTGCAAATGTACTATGTAGGTATTATTGTATAGTAAAGCAAATAAAATTTACCTGCGCACGCCAGCATTTGAACCCGTGACCTCCGAATTGGTAGTCGGCATATATAATATCATGAAATCATGACTAATTTTTGGGTGATTATATTATACTGTGCTTCCTCCTTCCTTAATCAATGCTGGACAGCTTTACAGTGTACATACTGTTCATCAGGGCGACGAACATGTTGAACACTGTAATGCTGTCTGAAACGTTAGCTAAAGCGCAACCCGGCATAATAACCCATAAAACCTTTTGGCTGAATCTTCAAATCATGCAGTTCATACGTAAATGTCTGTTTAAAACATACTATGAGTATGCTAGCCCCTTATTCGAGCAATAGCTGGCCTCAAAGAGCATACGCTTTTTGTCGTACTCGGGCTCCCTACATAGTATAGAGCGGAGAAACGGGGGCCGTAAGGGGGCTGTTAAAAGCTCCGCAAGCTGTTACCACGCATGCCCTAAGCTCTTTCAGCTATTTTTGAGAACTTTCGCCCATATCTAAGTGAACTGACAGGTACCGTCTTGGGATTATTGACTTGCGCTACAATCTACTCGGTTTGAAATATGGGTAGACAGCCGTTTTTGAACAAAACATAATATTTTATTCCTACCAATTCTAAACTGTGCAATGAATATTCATTTGTAAACCCGTCAAGTCAACAAGAATTTCTTAGGACGGGTTGTTTCAAAAAAATTGACGCATTCATCAAATATTTGAAGTTAATTTTCACGTTCAGTGTAAGTTCTATTATTATATCATTATAGGCCGGTTGCTTAATAAAACTAAAATAATCACAGAACTTGAATAGAACTTACACATAACGTGAAAAATTAACTTCAAATATTTGATGAATTTGTTATTTTTTTCCGTCCTTAGATGTCAGTCTCATCAGGAAATTTTAGAAATTACCGAACATTACTGTTCAACAGCATCTTTTTTCAGAACTAAATATTTTTGTGTCGTTCATATAGTGTGATTTTTCTGAAGTTTTTTTTATTGCCCTCACAGAAGTCTTGAGGAAAAAACTTCCTTCAGGGCCTTTGACATCTGTGGGGATTCCGTTTGGAGGGCATTTTTAGGAAAGGAAGGTGGGTAGGAATCTGGGGGACAATATCTCCATGAGTGACGGACGTACTCTGCGGTGCAAGGCAACGGGTTGAGAGATCCAGCCCGTTAAGAAGTAGGTGGGCAAACGCATTCGCCATCAAGACCTAGACAAACCTCACCCAGAACCCGGACACCCCTGCCAAGTCACCAAACGTAGCAAACCACACGTGAAATTCTGGGAGGGGTGTTTGTCATCGTTTTATTGTTAACGTTTGTCAGCCTGTTTTCAATCCATCTACGGTTTCACAATAGCTTTCACAAGAATCATTTTTTTTTAATTTTTACAAATTTTTTTGTTCACAAATGAGAAGAAATTTCCACCTAACCCATATATGCCCAATGGGTCGTTTTTGTCCTGAAAAATAGGCTCTAGAAAAGTAGCGAATTGTTGAACGCAACCGCTTGTTTTCGACATCTAGTGCCATCTACCGATGGGTGAAAGTACTATCTACTAATACAGACAGTTTTTCTTCACGGTCAAAGTTGTAATTTCTGGTGACAGTTCAATTCATGACTCAGTTGAAGTTGGCGAAAAAATCCGGTTTTGTTGAGAATAATGTAAGTTATATATTTTTCTTTACAAATATACCTTTTTTTATTTTGTTGTAAAATTAGACAGTTTACTTATCTAATGCAAACAAATTAATCCAAAATAAATATTTTATTTCACAGATATAGTTGTCTCAACTTTTAAGGGTCGCTAAATACCCCTTGGGCAAAAGTATACTCAATTTCTATTTTTTTATTTCTAGGAATAGAAGACCCCTTTGTACGAACAACACTATAGAGGTGTTGGAAAGTTTGGACGTTGACGATGAGATATAAGGTAAGGATGTTTTTATTGACCCACCTGGTGATGGCAGGATCTAGGACGGTGATTCCGGCGATGAAGAAGGTACATTTTTCCATCATTTATCCCGTCAACAGTTACTCGTACCTGCCAGTCTTACTGTGAGGCTTTCATTTGCTGAGAAAATTACGTTCAGCGAAGATGAAGAATATGACAATACGTCGCCACTGTCACCGAAACAAGACAGGCGCGGTAGGGCACATAGAAAAGCACGGAAGGTTTATGGAAGGAGGCGTGGTAGGAGATGTCAACCGGATGGGGAGCGCACTTGGGTGAAGAGAGGCCTTCCAAGAAACAACTGTGAGTGGATCAAGCCCCTACCTAGGTCTATTACTAATCTATCCGAAAATAGTATGAAAAAAATGTTTTGCACAGGGAATGGTGCGTAATAATTGTATTGAAAATGGCCAACTGAAGGATGTAAAGAAGCATTGCCTTCTATATATAAGCTAGATACTGTATATAAACATTGCACTTCGTTGCAAAATAATGGAACTGAAAGACCTAAATCTGAACCAAGTCGAAAGATCCAAACAAGTGTACCTTATATGGTGCGAAAGCACAATACGGAGCACATGATTGAAAAAGCTCTGTCAAGACTTCACTGAGCTTTTGTAAAAATAAAACTGCGACGGCGTGCAATATATGCGATGTAAACTTACATTCAAAAATTTTCACAGTTTCATTCGTAATTTTTATTTCAAAATATTTTTTTTTCTGTTTAAGTTACTAACGATGTCGATAAATAAAGAATCAATAAAATAATGGTATTTTTATTTAACATGAATGCAAGGTAACGCATTTGACCCTGGGGTCGTTTTCGACCCATTAAAAAAACAACTCTTTCTCCACTCCCACCTCAAAAATTCAGTGAGAGTCTTTAAAACAATCGTTCAGGGACCCACATATCCTAAAATGAAAAAGATCGGAAACCAAAAATAGTTCTGGGCATAATATATGGGTTAAGCTACCACAATCGCATATTTTTATACAAAATTAATTTTAATTGCTCCCCCAGACATTCGTGTGAGTTTTAATAATACAGAACCAAGATACTTCAAGGTGATCTTGAAATTTTGTTTCATCAAAAGTATTGTCATTGTCAGTTTGTGATAAACAGTTTTTTTAGAAAACAGGTGAAGCACAGAGGTCGGAAACTAAGTACCTACATATTTTTAAATGCCTGCAAAAACAGGTGAATCTCTAATACACTGGTAAAGACTTAATTTTTTGCACAGGCACACTCTTGTTAACAACAAAAATCACAATATGTTTTTATCTGCCGACTGGCAACTAAATGATAATTATAATAGGACAGCCATATTAATAAAAACGATTTTTTTATTAAAATTATTCCGACATTACATTCATCAATTCTTGGACCGTTATCAGCATCCATATTTTAAAATATAGGTTAATTTGCATTTTTTTGTATTTCTTAGGCATTAACTGTGTAAGGATTTCTAGACATTTTGTTCTGAAGAGTTTTATTCCACATGTAAATTTTTTTACTTGTTGTTTTTTTTTAAATTTATTTTATATATGTATAGTACAGTTTTTACCTTATTATAAACATTTTTACATAATATATTTTGAATTTTTTTTTTCATATTAATATTACATTTCATTATGTTGGGTGTAAGGTGAGAAGGTGAAACTGTTGGTTGGTAATATTGTATGTTTCGTGAACACCTTACTAGGAAAACCTGTGCCGAGGTGTTTACGTGTTTATGATTAAGTGTGACAATATTTATGTGTTGTAGTAGAAAGTTGTTTTTTTTTCTCTTTTTTTTAAAATTTTAATGGTAATTGTACATTGATTATTTAGAAGAGAAAAAATTATCTGCTACCGGTTTTGACTCATCTGTGTCTGTTGACGCAACTATGTATACCTATCTATATACCTTGTTCTATTTCTCTACCCAACCTTTGTTTACCACAATTACCTGTCCCTACTGACAATATTACCTACCGTACAACAATAAAATCAATATGTTAGTCAGTCTGCTCTTATGAAGTTATGTGCTGTGCAATGGTCCACCGTGATCTCTCGGTGCATTCAACATCTATTATTAAAGAAGTCTATTCTGTGCTGTGCAATGGTCCACGGTGATCTCTCGGTGCATTCAACATCTATTATTAAAGAAGTCTGTTATGTGCTGTGCAATGGTCCACGGTGATCTCTCGGTGCATTCAACATACATTATTAAAGAAGACTATTATGTGCTGTGCAATGGTCCACGGTGATCTCGCGGTGCATTCAACATACATTATTAAAGAAGACTATAATGTGCTGTGCAATGGTCCACGGTGATCTCGCGGTGCATTCAACATACATTATTAAAGAAGACTATTATGTGCTGTGCAATGGTCCACGGTGATCTCGCGATGCATTCAACATACATTATTAAAGAAGTCTATTACGTGCTGTGCAATGGTCCACGGTGATCTCTCGGTGCATTCAACATCTATTATGTCAGTCAGTCTGTTAAAATAAGCTGTGCAACGAACATCATTATTCTCTCAGTTTTATATAACATCGACCAGTTTATGGAAGCTTGTGCAGTGAGTGACCTTAGTGCTCCCTCAGACCCATAATATTGAGCCGAACATCAACCATAAGGGGTAAGTCAGTTTCCTTTCCCATTCATCTGTTTACCATTCCCAAAGTTGTGTCAAAGTATTCACAAGCATAACATTTTTTTTAATATATTGATACAGTCCACTCCACGTGTCGCATTTGCGATACCAGTGTCATTCACTAGCAATCTTAAAATTTATTCAGGATAATATTGGGTGAGGGTATTGGGAAGAATAAACTCTAATCATTTGTGTACAAATTTGTTTTAATTTTAATAGTTTAAAGATTTTATTAATTTTTTTTTACCTTCATGAGTAAAACCCCAAATTGTAATATTTAATAAAATGAAGACAATAATATCGAAACTCAATCAAAAATCTGGAAACAGAAAAATCAAAAAAAGATATTTGCACCTCTGGGACTCGGAAAGGTCCTGCATTCGAGTCCCAGAGGTGCAAATATATTTTTCTGATTTTTCTGCATTCAGATTTTCGATTGAGTTTCGCTACTATTGTTTATATTTAATTAAAGTTTTAAGATTGCTAGTGAATGAAACGGATTTGCCGAAACCACGTGAAAAAAATTTACACCTAAAATAAAATAATAAATACTCTTCAAAACAAAATAATTTGAATATATATTAGAGTTAAATGAAGTTTGGTGGCACAATAATGCTAAATATGAAAATTATCAGAAAATTAGACCTCCTTATCAAGTACTGTGCCACAAACTACGCATGGTTCTCTACAACCGATTTTTTTTCTTTTCCTCTCTCTGACAGCTTTTTATTGTAGGTTTTTTTACATGGTACAATAAATAACATAACTTGAATGGACACGTTGAAGAATTAAAACAATACTTGAAATGGCAGAACTTCGTTTCCCCAAACAGCATCACCAAAGATAGCATAGGCCGAGCGAAATTATTTTTTAAAGGGCCTTCTGTGTGGAGCTGATGTGAAAAAAAGTATCCACAAAGATGCGTTGATTGCGTTTGGCAAGTTTCTATTTTGTTATTCGACTATTCAAATGAAGAAAATTTCATTCGTAAGCTCCATACAAATACAAAATAACACAATATAAAACTTTTCGAAAAAAATCAATAACTTGCATACTTATTAAAAAAATTAAAAAACAGTATGCGTTAACAAGATGATATACCTTCTGTTAACAGTGACATTTGGCATTTTGGCATATGTCGGAAGTAAATATACAAAATCCTAGCTAAGTGTGGTTTGGGTCTACTCTATTTGTCAACCTATAACAAAAAGCTTTAAAGAAATATGTGCGTGTATTTCTTTATTAAATTAAACAAATTAAGATCGCTGATTTAAAACAGGAAACTCTAAACATGAACACGAACGTAACACGCTATTTTTCTATTACACTCATGTTGGCCAGTTAAGTTAATACACGGGCTAAGAAAATGTTAATTAAATTAAAATCTGAAACACGTCATTCGGTCGGTATAATTGAAGTTAGCATTTCATCATTATAATTCATCAAAATTAAACAATCAAACTTTGATTGGTTTTTCTTTTGTAGATTAATAATATTATTTCTAAAATGTACTCAGACATATGTTATGCGTAAAGTGATGAAAAATATTCCTGCGTAGTACGTTCACTTTCAATGAACTCTGCAATTTTAAAATTGTAACAACTGTATTAGTTATTAGTGTAGGCACTATTTTACTCAAGAATAATTCCACGATCGGTCAGTGGCTGAGTTCACATCGCGTTTGAGTCCCACCCAGGCATCGTGAGTGCATTGTCACGTTTGGCTACGTCCTCCATCACGACATAAGACATTTTTCGCTTACTTGGATGGTATATTCTTCCACTAAACTTCCGGTAAATTTCCGACGTTAAACTTTTTTTTTTAAAGGCAATGATCCTGAAGCAAATATTTTATAAATTCTTTAGGTTGCATTAATCCTAAAGTAATTATAATATTCCATGATTTTTCACGGGTCTGAGCTACTATATAATTACATTTAACACACAATGGCCTACTTTGGTGGAAAATAAAAAATTGTCAGGTAATTTTGAAAAAAAAACCTGTAAGTCAAATCATTTAATTGGAATGGTTTTGGTTAATTGGCTAAAAAAACTGTTCCCTGAGGCGTACGTCTAGTAAAACAATTAATGACCAGACACAAACTATTGTGAGGATCCAAAATAATGCAAGGCAATGTATGGTGTAAATTCACATAGTAGAAGTCGTGGATGCCCACTGAAGTCAGCTTAGTCCATTTCGACGTCCGAGAAAGACATATCGCAAACAAGTGAATAAACTTTTTTTATGATCTTATTATATAATATATATTCTTTAATGAGAGTTTATCATTGTATAAATAAATTGGTAATATTTTTAAATACTTTCTTTAATTATAATCTTAATCACTTTTTTTTTTGTTAGTTTTTGGGATATTATGCCGTGTTGCGCTACCTCCTTCTTTAGCCAACGTTTCGGACAGCGTTATAGTGTCCATTATCAGGGCAGATGTGTAATAGTTAGGGGTGATGTTTTTACTTAACTACGTAGGAGCGATACCGTGTCACCAGCTCCACTTCATCATTGTTGTTTTCATTTTATTCTCTTTTCGAATTTTCACTTTTTTCATTGAGTTATTTCATGCAATTTCTGTTCTTTTCTTTTATTAAATGCTTACTGTTTTTACTAAATCGAAATAAAAATACGTTATTGTACTTTAGCTGCTCCTTTCCTAATAAGCAATCCACTATTTTTGATTATTTTCCATTTTTTATGTTTATTTATTATTTTAAACATAAATATTTAGTGTTAGAATTTTACAACGTAATATAATATAATATTTTAATCACTCTCCTAATAAAGCAGTTGCTTGTGATTAGGAGAGGACAACTATATATTTTTACGTATATTAAAATTTAGAATAATATAACAAAAACTGTTAATAATTTTAATAGAAAATACGATGAAAGTAATAAAAGTATAGGTAAGTTATAAATGACACAAAGGATTGATAAGCAAAAATAAAATAACCATAAGTAAATTTATGAGGCGGTGTTATGGAATTTTATTTTAATTTCTTTTTTAATATTTTCATAGTTTTCCTCCCATCTAGGGGTAAATTATTGTATAATTTTATTCCCTTAAATACATGGTGATGCTGTGTTGTTGTAGTTGGTACTAGTGGGGCGGTTAGACTTCCAACAGAAAATTTTCTTTTGAGGGTCTGTTTAGAAATATGTTTATTTATTATCTACGTATGTAAAAATGAGTCCCTGTTTCCCTTGGTCACGCCATAACTTCAGAACGACTTTACCTATTACATTCCTCTTTTTTTAATATTTCGTAGAAGGTTCTTACGGGAAGAAAAATTAAGAAAATTGCGCAAAAAATTGAATAATTTCACAAAACTTAACGAATATTAATTACTTCGTACGTTTGACAGTTCGCGCGTTTGATGAAATAAATTTAGCAGGCAGGTTTTTTTGTTTTGTTTAAAAAGAATTGTCTATGGATTTTTTAAATTATTGATATTTTAAATAGGTATCAAATTTGATTAATCTATATAGCTTTAAAAAAATGAATCCCTGTTTTGCTTGGTCACGCCATTACTTCAGAACGACTTTACTAATTTCATTCGTACATTGGGGATTTGATGTATGGATGCCCGCGATAGTTTTTATTTACAATAGTGAGTTCTGGCATGATAAAATTATGAAATGATTCATCCGATTGCGATGAAACTTTGGTGAGTTATTGTGAGCACGCTCTCGAATATTTATTTATATACTGATGAGCTCTGGCATTATGAAATTTGTATAAAAAATTGCATTAGTTGCCACGCGAACTGTTTCAAAACTGAATGTACCGGGACTGAATGTATGGAATACGGGAGGGGGGTTCGCCGGAGGAACCCAGGAGGGGGGAGTGGTACTCGGGAGGGAGGTTCACGGTGGTGGAAGCGGGCGAGGGGAGTGGGGAGTGGGAAGGCGGAAAAGGCGGAGTAGGAACGCGATAGGGGATGGGTACGCGGGAGAGGAAGGGGAGGCGGAAGGGGAATAGGACAAATGGGAAAGGACACGCGGGGATAAACAATTGTATCATAATGCATTACAATAAAACGACATGTTTTTGAATTTTTTTTTTATTATTACTTATTCCAGTTCGGATTGAGTATTCGTACCTAGGACAAAGTCTGTCGGGTCAGCTAATATTATATAAGAATTTACAAGTAATATTCTAATAAATTCGAGGAATGGAGTCAAACCTCGCGCGCTTAAGGCTGCCAAATTTATTGAATGGTAAAAATCTTAACGTGTCGGAAGTCCTTGCTATAAAAGAATTTATCTTTTTCCTACAGTATAAAACTAGGCATTCACATAAATACAATGGGGTAGTGTGGCGTTGAGGAGCCGTAGAAATAGCATTTCTAGATATCACCTTCCGAGAAAAACCACGTAATAGTCTTTTTTTCGTCACCGAAATAACATTTCGAACGGTAACAAATACGAACTTTCAAAACCACCATATTAAAATAGAACATGTTAAGCAATCTGCTGAAAAGAGCACAGATACTTTCAAGACAGCTCTTGTAACAAAGCTTTTCACGTAATGCTTAATTCGGATGGACGATTTAGGAAGTCCGGCATAGTCTTTATTTAATTTAGCTTTTATAAAGGCTGTGTAAATTCTTGTTGTAAAGGATATGTTTATCGAAAAGTATCAATAACTTATGTTCGCCAAAAACGAAAAATAGACTGTATTATACATGCATTAATATGTATGTCATTAGGTCACACTAGTTTTAGATTAGAAGTTATAAGTCTTTCATATGTCACTAGCTATAAGTCTTAGAAGTAAGTCACTAGTCATAAATCTTAGTTGCAAGCTACATAAGTCTTGATGTAAGTCACTACTAATAATTAAAAATCTTAGTTGTAAACCATTGTTATATTAGTTCCTTACATATGAAATTGGCGTTTTGTATGGGAGGAACATAAAGTCGATTTTTTTTAAATCTCTACATATTATAAAGTAAAGTCCCCCGCGCCGTCTTTCTGTCTGTCTGTCTGTCTGTCTGTTCGCGATAAACTCGAAAACTACTGAACGGATTTTCATGCGGTTTTCACCAATAGATAGAGTGTTTCGTGAGGAAGGTTTAGGTATGCAATTTGTCAAGGATTTATGTAAATTGGTTGAAACATAACGATAATTGTTAGAAGTGTCGGAAAAAAGTCCAGCCGCCTGGTAGCTTTCATCGAAAACGCTGCTTAATCCTTTTGGGATATAACAAAACAATTAATGGTGGGATATTCCTCTTTTATAGATCTACAAAAAAGTCCGCGAAGGCATATATCTATCTTTTACGGATATTAAAGTACCCACCACTGTCCCACCCCGGTATAGGCAACTTATGGTCGCCCCTTCGGAGTTCTCGCAAGAATCTAATTTTTTTTAATAAATGGCTCTACTTTTAATGTAACGAATCTAGACCTTCAATGTCCCCTCATACTGTGTTAGGTGGCGGTATGCGGGCGCGCCTACAGGACTGTACTGTAATGGTCAATCTCTACAATTCTAAAGCCCATGGAGATGTCAATGCAAAAGCAGTGAGCCTCATGGACAGTCAAACAAGTTGTTAGTAACATCAACAAATAAATAAAGTAATCAAAAATGACAGCAGCCGTCATGAGTAATTAGCTCATGACAGCGGGAGACATGACCATACATAATCCGCCGGCTTCTTAAAGCGCGTACAAGTAGCGCAGGCAGCGGGATGTGCCTTCTTGGGGCAAGTCTCAAGGTCGTGCCCCAAAGCGGCGCAGTGGCGGCACGATACTTGGTCTTGAGAGCAACTCTTCGATATGTGACCATATTGGTGACACTTGAAGCAACGAGTGGCTCCTGTATAATCCCGTACGCGGCAAGCAGTCCAGCCAAGGAAGCACATCCCGCTGTCCAGTAGTACCTTTCTGGCGGCCGGATGGCACGTCAGAACCAATTTTCATGGTCGGATTATCCCTCTTCCCAAAGAGGGAGACCCGCCTCATCGTACGAAGATGGTCTTCCATACTCAGGGTTGTCTGCCCATCAAGGTTGTTGCTGTATATCTCCGTGAATAGGGCTTGGTCCGATGCTGGTTCCCCCTTCGGAACATTGTACACGACGATTTTAGGCAAACGTCCCAATGGGGTGACCATTTTAAGGCCGCTGGCTGCCAGTTTGGATCCAGCCTTTAAGATATTATCTAGGTCCTTCTTCCCTTTCGTTTGAAGGGCCATGCCTGCGCCTTTAATCTTCCTAGTCCGTGCGATTTGAAAGTCATCTACCCTTGGGTTGATGACCTTTTCGAGGTCTTTCTGGGTACCTTCCGATGTTTTCCTTTCAGGAGCATCCGGTTAGACGAGAATAGTCAATGGTTTAGGAGGGATGGGGCGTTCATAACCATTAATTAAGACTTTCTTTGAGTTCGGCAAGCCGGCAGCAGCACTTGCGTAGGATCTCAATTGAGGTTCCTGGATTACTGGTGGGCGCACCTTAATAACAGAGTCCAGCTTCTGGTTCAAGCTGGACTGGGCGTTAAGCATTTGGTCGATAGTGGAGCTCTTGGTGGTCATAGTATTTATCTTTTACGGAAAGCTTACTATACACATTATATCTTCTTATCTTATTATTATTATCAATTGCTGTTCGTTTGTCTCGCTAAAACTCGAGAGCGGCTGGGCCGATTTAGGTGATTTTGGTTTTGAAATGTTTGTCGTAGTCCAGGGAAGGTTTAAACGGTGAGATAATATGGAAAAATTGTGAAAAACATCCCTGTTTTCAAGTAGTTTAGCGGCTACGCTAGGTTTGTGTAACATGGTTTGTGCCCCTTTATACCGCCTGCTCGCGTCACGGTAAAAAAACATCCCTGTTTTCAAGTAGTTTAGCAGCTACGCTGGGTTTATGTAACATGGTTTGTGATACAAAAGTGAGTAAAATTTATAAAAAATAAGTACTTAAAATATAAACATGTTATTTTACGTTATTGATATTACTGCTTAATGGCAACACTTAATTTTGTGTGGTAAAAACATCTATGTTATCTTGTTTTTCTATGATCTTCGTACTTCGTCTGTCAAAATGCTTCCGAAATGACTATTTTCATGTGTGTGTGTATAGAAAATTTTAAAGTCGTGTAATTCAGTTAATATTGCTTGCCGCCGCCTAATTCTTTCAGATTCGGATTCCCCGACCCCAAATTAGTATAAAAATAACTATTTTTATTTTTTAGGAATTTCGCCCATAAACCGAATTTTTTCCAAGGTTAGGTATGTAATTTGTCAAGGATTTGTCTATCTTCTAAAAAAATAGTCACGTACAATGGGATAATTGGAAAGTTATTTAGACGGATACAATATTAATCCTTATTTACTTAAATACGTTAGTTACCCCAAGCATTTCATTCACCTTATTATAATCTTTCACACCATCTCTATGTATTATAAACTAGTGCTCCGCGTCCTAAAGTCCTCCGCGGCATCTGTCTGTCTCTTCGCGATAAACTCAAAGAAGGAGGTGGTTACAAAGGTTGGATTTTACAAAGTGTTTTATAAGCCACAGCAATGCGTGGCCGGGTCAGCTAGTATAATATATTTATTTAATCAAAGTATGTACCATTTGCACTTTTGCTATCAATAAAATTTTTGAATGCGGTTTGGACTGCCGGAGACATCGGAGTTGATTTTTTTCCCTTGCAAGAAGTTATCCAAATTTAAAAAAAAATGGTAATCTGTTGGGGCAACGTCCGGAGAGTACGGTGGATTTCTTAGACATTCCAATTAAAGCTCCTCTAATTTGGTAGCCGTCTGTTGTGCGGTGTGTGGTCTAGCGTTCTAACGCACGTTTGTTGATTTGCTTCACACAGTTCGTGAGGTACCCACCTTTCAAGCTTTTTCACCTTCCCAATTTGCTTCAAGTGGATTAAAACAGTTTTATCACTAACACCGCAGTCTGCAGCTAACTCGGACGTGGTTTACGATGGATCCGCTTCCACAATAGCCTTCAATTCTTCATTATCAACTTTGGTTTCCGGCCGTCCACGGGGCTTGTTCTGCAGGTCGAAATTTCCAGAACGAAAACGTTGGAACCAAAAACGAACTGTGTTTTCTTTTGCGGCACCGTCGCCATACACATCATTAATCCTTCGAGCCGTTTCTGCAGCACTGGTGCCACGGTGGATCTCGTACTCGTAAATAACGCGATATTTCAAGTTTTCCATTTTGTAAACTAAGTGACGCAAAGAAAAAAAAACAATTAAGGAAAAAACAAATGAATTATAATTTTCGGAACACAAATACATGAGTAAATAGTTGTATAAATTTGAATTTGGAATTCCTAACCAAAGAGAAGATATTTGAGATCAAAGTTGCCAGTACAGCAAAACGCCAATTTCATATGTAAGGATCTAATATTAATTCTTTTATATATTTGTTTGTACAGCGCCCTTGAGGTGATTTTTCGCGAAATGTAAATTAGGCAAATATTAATATTATTATTATTATGCAGCAAAGATTTGCTGAGATAAGACAAGTTTTTAGTAAAGAAAATAACAAGGGCTTACTTCATAGAGCGCTGATGTTCCATCACTTTGTTTTGTGCTGACTCTAAATATCTTTCTTTTTCTGTCAAATTTTGTCATTTATTGTGTGCATTTTGTGTTTATTTTACCTATGCCAGTACCAGCAATGGCTCAGATCCGTGGAAAATCATGGAATTTCATTTCGATTTCAGATGTCTATGTGTATGTGTCTTTTATATCGCTTGTGTGAATGGTTCACATTCAATGCATTGATTCAGCACATTCTCAAGCGGAATAATGCTAGGCATATGATTTCACTTACAGATATCAGATGACCGTCAGAATCACAGTACCATCGGATGGCGTCCATGATTAGGAAATTTAAAGCAGAGATCGTTTACAAATGAAATTGAAGATTGTCGAGGTTTTCGATTTGGAGAGAGCTGCAGGCTTCAAATGGGTGAAAACAGCCAAGGATCGGGAAATCTGACAGAGGTTTTTGTCGACGTAGAACTATCGTCATAAAACAGTAAAGAAATGAGTTAAACGAAATTTTAAAATACAAAACCGTGTTAAAAACCACATATTTAAAAAACGTTTAAAATATTATTGTTAAACAAATCGTCGCCGGTTAGCAAAAATTTTATCTGCCGTTTTCAGAATGATAGATTGTCTAGTTCAGAATTTTCTTTTTTATCGACATATTTTTTTTATTTAAAAAAAGACAAACATTTCCGGGTTACAAATAACCCAACAATGATTGAAAATCCCATACTACCACCAAACTATGCGGAAAATGTTGATTGTTTCGTGATGCCGACGCCCGACAGGGACCCAATTGCGATGCCCATTTAGTCACTTATCCGTACTTTGGTTTTATTTTGGTTATTTCATTTTCAAAATAATTTTTTGAAAATACAAGCCAAAAAAATGGTTAAAAAACGTACAATTTTTTTTTAAATAATAAAGTGTTAAAAATCGCATTATGTTAAAAAAAACTTTAACTAATTCAGAAAACACTGGTAGTGGCAAAAGAAGCATATGTAGGTCCGGATACTTGTACACAATACTCAATCTCCTTCCCCACATTTTGAAAATAGTAAATAGAATAATTATATTCAAGAAAAAAAAGTTTAGCACAGATATGATTTTAGATTTTCACGGCCAAAAGTATTTTGTCATTTGTTTTTGGGGTGTTATGTCGTGTTGCGCTACCTCCTACTTTGTCCTTTGTCCTCCTTTGCTGTCTGAAACGTTGACTAAAGGAGGATGTAGCGCAACACGGCATAACACCCCAAAAACAAATAAAAAAAATGTTTAGTACAGTTTAGGTAAGTGAGAAAAATCAAAACGTAATAAGAATAATAAATTTTAGTAGGGTAGTAAATAATAAAATTAAGGCATTTTGATGTGTAGGTACTAAAAGGGGTCGTCCCGTATGAAGGCTCTGTTTTTTAACTTTTTTGGGATTTTTTTTGAGCCGCGTACTTCAGCAATGAGCGAAGATTTCGGGCTAAAAAATTGTAAAGTGTGCTAAAATAATCAAAAAATATGTGGTGAAAAGTTTGCAGTTATACGCTTATTTAGATCTCCAAAAAATATTCGAAAAACACGAAAAAAATGTTCTGTTCGACTTTCTTATGATTGAGGGATTATCTCGTTCAGAATTTTCCTTCGGATATGTTGGCATTTCCTTTAACTGCCTTCGCCTCGCTTAAATTTGCCTAAGCCGTGAAAACTTTCCTCCATAACAACCAGTTCAAGAACTTTACAATCATTTCTTTACGTCACGGGATCACATAGTAGTTTAAGTATCAGCAACTTTTCTAGATCTGTATCGCTTTTCTCATGGCCTGGCGGCAATGGTGCCAATGACAAGGTGATCTTGGGTAATCGGCTCACACAGATTATACTCGAGCGTGTTTTAGTCTAAGGACTTAGGATTATTTTTAGAAAACCGAAAATCTGGAGAACATACTGGTGAATATATTGTATACAAAACATATTATTGAAAATCCACAAAATGCTCAAACTTCGTGATAACGAACATTCAAAGGCAATTTTTTCCTTAATCAGCTGCATCATATTATACTAATGATTAATGACTCGTGACACAATGTTTACTGCTGGAAATGAATATATTATTTATGCTGATAAAGTTCTGCTGGGACCTGCCGTTTGCTGGTGAGGATATATTGAACTTCCTTGGTGGATTCACATTATGGAACCTACACATCTCTAATGAATGTTGCAAAGTTCGGTGACAATGTGCACCTGCAGGTGGGACAACGCGCTGGGTAGCACATTTTTGGAATGACCTGCTTTTTAGTTTGACGTCGGAAATTAGTTCTGAAAATTAAACGAAATAAAAACGTCACTTTAAAGAAAGGCTAAATAACAAGTATAAAGTTCCATTGAGGTCCTTGCAGTGACTGTGCCATGTCCATAAATATTGAAAAGCTTTACCCATCCTAAAAAATTGTAAAAAGAATTAATATACAAATTTTATTTTAAAAAAAAATTCTTCGATTTTTGGAAAATATTTGTTTAAAATGGTGAATTGCCAATAGTGAGTATATCAAATATTTTGGAGAAACTATTTAAGAGAAGTCTAGAAAGCTACATAGAAACCTAATATATCTATTCCCACAACCATTTCAGTAGTCAAGGCAGTTCCACGGTAGACGCAATTGCCACTCTCATTGAATACATCTTACAAAATCTTTATAATAAGAGTGGATGTATCAGAGTCTTCTTAGATCTAGCCAAAGCATTCGTCATTCTTTCAACAAAAAATCTGCTAATTAGACTAGAATGTATTAGTATCAAAGGTCTTCCGCTAGAATGGTTCCAAAGCCATCTGTATCTATCCACACGCTCACAAATAATCCGCATTAACTGTAAACCAAGACCATGTTTCCAATAAACTTAGTTAAATATTCCACATAAACTTTTATTGAAAATATTAATTTTTATTTGAGTTTATTATTGTAACAGAACTGATTGTAGAGCTCTGATTTCCGAATGAATATGTTCGCTTATGGCATGAATATTGAATATTTTGGCAACACCAAAACTACGAGAATGTGTGGTATTGAATACAATAACAAACAGTCATCAATAACTAGCATTCTTTGAATTGGAAACTTTATGTAAACAGTAAACATTGTGTCGGTTTATCCCATGTTATTTCAATATTCAATTCCTTTGGGAAGGCAGATATTATAATTTGTAAAAACATACCGAGTGATTTACCCAATTTCAATTAATTAATTTATTCATGTTTCTAAGATACATTCACAATAGTAAATTATACCTGAACAGCCTGAACACCGATAAAAGAATGAAAAATCTTCGATTTATAGGTCATTGACACGTCACATAAATAATATGTGACAATAGGATATAATATTTCAGCAAATTTTGTGGCGTGAATTTGTTCGTTCCTCGTGATTTTTCTACAAGACTTGTAGAAAAATCACTATCTAATCAGTATCTGTTTGAAATGTCAATATTTTCGCACTTGTAATTAACGCTTTACCAAATATCTACCCTTTTAGTGAAATACTAAGATTTGAAATGAGCAGCCTTCCATAGCGTGCTTACTGATTCATCACTGAGTGGCATGGATTACACAGGTCTGCGACGTTTTTTTTTCTTTAAAATAAGAGGCAATTTCCATGTATTTTTGGTTGCTGAATTCGGAAAAATTATCAAAAAAATTCCATCACGTAAGGTTTTCCCGCAAAACGTAAAATACTGTGGGATTGCCTATCTTTAGGCGCAAAACGGGGTTTATTGCCGAAATATATTTTTTTATTAATTCCAACTTATTATAAGATAATGTTATGTTTTATAGACTGAAACAAAACATTTAGTAACTCATTCAGCGTTGAATCATAATATATCGGGATTTTCCAGAGTAAGTATGATGAGAGAATGCCGGAATTCCCAAGGTGCCCACTCCCTTCCATGCCCTTTCATTTATTTATTTCTGTTCCAACATTCGTAACATGCGTTTCAAAAATGACTTCAAGAGGTTGTGTAAATTCTTTTGAGAGTTTTCGCTATTTGGGTGAATTTGTAGTGAAAAAATAACAAAGAAATATTACTGACTTTGTTAAAAAAGTGTATTTTGGGTATTTTGAAGATAGGTGACCAGGACAAATCTTGGGCCCGCATGGAGTTTGTTCAGAGTATGTTGAAGGACTTAGAATGTGGTCAAAGGGTAAAGTTAAATCCTTTCGTATTGGTGTTCCTACGATCTAGAGAGAGCCTCGAAACCACAGCGATAACTGCTATTTTTGTTCGTGCAATGTGCAAGGGTATAGTACCAAAAAAAAAAAAACAAATTTGTTACCCAAACATGGATTCGGCACTCCGCCCAGTGCCTCGCGGGTCTGGCATTCCCACACCACAAGCACCCCAAAGCCTAGACGATTTGCCATCATCAGAACGTGGTACAGAAATTAAAAAAAAAATCTGGGATGATTAAAAGTTTACAACTCCATTTTTTGAACTCCCATTTGGATTACTTCCCAGAAAATATGGGTGCAGTTAGTGAAGAGCAAGGTGAGAGGTTTCACCAAGATATCAAGGAAATGGAAAGAAGGTATCAAGGTCGATGGGATACAAATATGATGGGCGACTACTGCTGGATGCTGCAAAGGGAAAATACAACGCCCCACAAAAGAAAAAGCACAAAACGTATCAAAACTAAAAAAAGCAGATTTTATAAAGATTTATAATTGTAAACAATGTAAATAAAATATTTTATGACTTAAAATTAATTAAATTCGTATAATTTTTTTTTTGTACTTTCTACACAGAAGTCGTGTAAGGCGGGTTTTGCCTATATTTTAATTTCCACTTTGCGGAAAATTCTTACGTGATGGGTCGAAATGGATGGCATATTCGAATTCAGCACACCGAAATACATATAATTCACACATTACCATTTAAAAAAATAAAAATGTCAATTTGCAGACCTGTGTTATTCTATGATCAAAGGACGGCCAAAATCAAATTGACGGCCATTATATGTATTTGAGCATACGAATATCATTTAAAATAGTGTTGTAGTTCAACATAATTGCTGGAATACCCTTTTTAAATTTATAAAATGTAAGAATTTGTTTTATATTCTTTCAATAGCTTGTACTCTGGGTTCCAGACGGGAGAATTGTACTCAAGTTGGCTTCTAACAATATAACATTTTAATACACTTTATATTGTTAAAACTTCTAGTTAACATAGTTATAAGCCCTATTAGAGATTTCTATTACGTGGTTAACAAATGAAAGATTTGATTAAAAAGTGATGCCTAAGTCTTTAATTCGTGTTAATATCCCAAGAGCATTGTTATTAATGTTGTAATTAAAGATCGCTGATTTTTTATTCCAGAAAATCTAACTTTTTGACATTTTGAGATATTTAAGTAAAGTCTAATTCATTAAACCAAATTAACAATTTGTTGATAATGTCTTGGAGAACGTTGCAATATTTTAAATAATTTAAAAAAATGAGGTCATCAGGTAAGATAGATACATCATGAAATATTTTTGAAGGATCATTATAAACAAGATAAATACAATTATAAATGGCCAAGGTGTGAACCCCGTGGAACTCCACTCGTTGCATATTTTTTTCCAACAGGGAGGATTTTATTCTAACAATTTATTGTCTTCCAGTAAAATAGCTCTCGAACCAGGCTAATATATTGTCACGTATACCAAGCTTTCCTAATTTCCAAATGAGAATTTTTTGGGAAACTGTATCAAATGCTTTACTAAAATCAGTATAAACAGAGTCTACTCATTTTATTTCTTTAAAAGCATTGGTTATAAAAATTTCAAAAATAATTAAATTGGAAAGAGTACTTCTACCTGGCATAAATCCAAGGAGGGGAGGAAGGAGGAAAAGTACCTAGCTATTCAGATCTGGTCACCAAACATGGCCAAAGCCATTTCAATCAACGGTTCAATTTTTTGACTCGTTCTTCAACGCTTCTTCGACTCGTTCTTGAGTTCAACAGCTCGGCTATGGAACGATTTGCCGACCTCTGTGTTTCCCCCGTTCCTACAACATGGGTATCTTCAAGACATGGGTATCTTCAAGACATTTTCATTCCTTCCTCTCCTCAAAAAGACTCTCCACACAGCATCTTAGATGACATAGGCCCTGAGGGAAATTATTTTCAGGGCCTCGTGTGTGTTAAAAAAAAAATAATCCGAAGGGTGGTCTTACACTAGGGCGATATTGAGAGTCTTCCACCCTATAAAGTGCCGCAAATATTTTGCTGTATATTATTTTTACAGAATTAATTGTGAAATAACACAAATTAATTTTTTTGTTTGCGCCTGCCGGGATTCGATCCCGCGACTATCGGATTACGAGTCAAGGGCCTTAGCCCTCGACCACGTAGGTCACGGAGATGAACATGGATGAATATTTAACTAGTGATATTTCATTTTTAGCGAAAATTGTATATTCGTTGAGGCATCGTTTGTGCATAATAAGGTATTTTTCTCCAAGCAATAATGATCTAACCTTCAATATGGTAGAGGTGAATAAGATGTCAACCTGTAGACAAATATGTTTTTCATGTTAATGCGCTCTAATTAATTTATAACATGCAAATACATTACAGCCCCATAAGTCTGGATATCTTGTCGTCTATTTTATGTAGGTGCGTTAAAGAAAATGAGAGGGAGAATTTGTTTTCGGTGACAAAGCTCAACACGTTTTGGGATTTATTGATATCATTAAAAAACGCAAATTATTGTAAAACAAATTATTCTCGATTGTGATCTCTCATTTACTTTTTTTTAATAATTTCTTAAATATATTAAAAACATTCTCAATTATCTCATTTTTTAACCGCAAACAGCTGATTATCATTATCTTTTATTAATCTTTCAGAACTCCAATAGTTTCTGTTATAAAAACCAAAAAGTAATTAATTAATATTATTTTCAGAAAATCTGAGTAGTTCCGTCAGGAAGATTTATAAGTTTTGAGACTTGTTTTAAGATTAGTCTGTCCAGAGATCAAGATAATTCGTTAAAAGAATTCTTTCCTAATTCGTTAAAGGAATTAGAAAAGGAACCCATCAAATGTAACACGACTTTTGTCATGTTATTATATTCATTCTTAAGAGGGTATAACAAGAGAAAATCTGAAATATATCATTTTTTAATCAAATTTTAAACGTATTGACTCTTTTCCACAAAAAATTATAAATTGACTAGCTGACCCAACAAAGGTTATTCTGCCATATAAATTATTTCTACTGAATATTTTGGTTGTTAAATAAAAAATAACGAATGTTTTGTAAGCGTGTGGGGATGGGAAAAAATGGGAGGGTGGGGGTAGGCGGGTTCAAATTTGGGGTTACAGGCATTTTTTGATGCCAAATAAAACTAAAAACACAAAAAAAAATTGACACAAAAAAAAATCTGGATATGGACACCCTAACCACCTAGCGGGATAAAATATAATTTAAAACTTATTCTTATATCTACCAAATATACAAAAAAAATCATAAAATTCGGTCAAGTCGTTTCGGAGGAGTGCGACCACAAACACTGTGACACGAGATTTTTATATATAAGATTTCGAAAGATTGTTCTTTTATCTAGTAAAAGCGTGTTTTAAATTTTGAGAAAAATGTTTATTTTTTGTATATTATGGTTATACCATAGGTCGTTGGCAGATTTGTTAAATTTTCAAACGAAAAATCTTATTTCACATGACATATTTCATATCATGTAATCATTAATTATTGTAAATCAATACGTTATCTAGTAAACGCACGTTTCAAAAATTTTAAATTTAGTTCAAATTAAATTTAGTTTAAAAAAATATCCGGACACTCATTTACGACTATCTATTTACGGTCTTACAAATTATTATTTGAAATTTTTTCGCATTCTTATTTTGCTTCGACATTATTGAAAAATGATAAATACTTATGATAAAAAATGATTACAAAAAGTACGTAATTTTAATAAATTTATCATCACGCCTTTGGATGAAGGTGTAAATTAGAGCAAATTTGGAATGAAATAAAATCGATAATCTTTCTCATTGGCACCGCCCTGTAAGATCGTAAGAACATCTTTTGGCGATTTGTGGATTTTCGGCCGCTGGCTGGTTAAAGGCCGTTAATGTTTTGGTTTCGAAAGGAATTTGCTTAGAGTTTCTTCTACCAAAAATACAACAAATGCGTGTAAATTAATATTGAATGTGATTAGTAAAAATTTTTATGAATTTATTTTCCGAAATAGTAACTGCACGTCGTAACTATGAAAAAATTTATAAGCTTTGCGTTTTATTTGTAGAAGTCTATTCTTAATTTGTAATCTATAAGTATTATATTATATGCTTGTATCGTGGAAAAAAAATAATAAAGCATTTGTAAAAAAATAATAACTCACTGGTACAAACAAAAACACCTATTGGGATATCATTTTCGGATTATACGTCCAGCAATAAGTTGAGATGGGCAAGGAAGAAGTGGGAAGCTTTATTTGAAATAAATAAATCAAGTGTCCAATATATCTCTTGTGTTAATATTACCGTATCATCTATCAAAATCGAAATATTGCACGATGTTTGAAATGGCTATATCTCTGTGATCAGATCTGATAACCAGGTAGGTATCGCACAACTCTCTTCTTCTCCCTCTTCCCACATTTTACCGTCTTTCTTTGCAAATAGAGCAAAAAAAACATAAAAAAACTATTTACTCAGGACGTTTTTTCTTATATGTAATAGAGTTCGACAATATCTTTGAAGGATGAAAGCCTAAAATTTAAAATATTAAAATACATAACTTTGATTACATAAAATTCAAATAAAAAATTATCTTTATCAAATATGTCCATTCAACGGACGTTGGCTATCGTGTTGGCTATGCGGACGTTTACTTCAGCTCGGAACAGCTCTACAGTAGACTGGCCAAACCACTATCTCAGGTTTTCAGCCGTGAGGTTCTCCTTCTTCCAGGGCCCTGTCTTCCGGCAATCTTTCCCTGCATTATGAGATGCAAGATCTCATACTTCTCTGGATGTCTACACACATTTGCTTGTTGACAGACTTCCTTATTGTCTGATAGCGATTTCCCCCAAACAACTTCGATTTGCATGTGGACTAACAACATGTTTCGAATAGTATTGGCCACACAATTAATGAGCTAAAAATTTGGCCTTCACTACTGAATTAATTTTGTACCAAAAATTGAAAACCTGCATAAATACCTAAACCTGTACTAAATCTACTGTAAATTTTTGAACCATATGTTATATTCAAATGAATTAATTTCTTTAAATTTATTCACGTATTTGAATAAGGTGAAGAAAAACATACAAATAAAAGATTTAAATATATTAAAACATGTGTAAATAAGGATACAAATATAACCTTCTCTTTTTCGTTAGTTTTTTTCACATTTTTATTCATAAAGTTACAAAAGAACATAATATTCATAAATAGAATATTACTAATTTTTATGTACACTAATAACTAGGGCCCGGATTAATATGTAAATACATATTTTTAGTTCTCTACCTAGATTATCATGTATAGTTTGTGAAAAACTATTTTTTTTTCCATTTTCCACGGTTAAGTCCATATTTTACAAAAAATATCACAATCATCCATATTTTCGATTTTTATATCATAAAACAGGAGTTAGTTCACAAAAATTGATATAATTTAATAATTTTACGTGTTTGCATTCTCGCCACCACACGGCCGCGCGTGTTTCATTTCTCTCGTGTATTATTCGTCGTAATTTGATTTTTGATTCTCTTCCTCTACTTGCTTGCTGTTGCTTGCACGTCTTTTTATTTTTACGTACTCAAGTCACCTCCTACTACTGCTGTCTAGGTACCTATCAGTTTAATTTCAAAATGCCCAAGGATAAACAACATTTGCGTATCAAGTAAGGGAACGTACCCATACTACGTGAAACGTTTAGGGGGGGGGGGGGTCTTCAAAATGTCACGCTTGGTACAAATAAACGGCGGCGGGTTTAGGTTTTTGGTCACCGGGGGGGGGGGGGGGGGGGGGTTAAAAATTGCAAAAAGTTGGTCACGTAGTATGGGTACGTTCCCTAAAGTATATTTTAGACAAAAATAAAGGATTTCACACCCTAAAAACAATTAATAAAGTTCTGAGCGGAAGCTTTGAGGGTACTGCAGACGTGCCTTACACAATTTCGGAACTAGGCGTCTTTAAATACGCTCCCATTACATCACGTGACGTGGAAAGATCTTTCAGCCAATAGAAGGTTTTATTTAGACTAAATCGACAAAGTTTTAATTTCGATAATTAAAAAAAGCGTTTGATTGTGCACTGCAATCAATTTAATAAGACGGATTTAGAGGAAGATGAATAAAACTTAATTTTTTTATTTGAATTACCTAAACATTTCGCTATCTTTTTATAATTTTTTTAATGTAACTGTTACTTCATAGTAATTTTTAACAATAAATATTGTTTAATATGAAAGATATTCTTATTTTATACTCCATATTTTTTCCATATTTTACATTTTTTAGTCCATATTATATGTACATATTTTGAATTTTTTATTATATATTTATCCGAGCCCTACTAATAACCAATAAAATAATTTGATTAGATGCTTAGATAGTGCCCAAAGCAATCAGGGACGTGAAGGGTCTCTGCCAAAAGCCTAGAACCACTCGCAAATTTGGAGAAATTAAATGGCGACTGGCTGCATACGAAACTTGGAACACAATGTCAGGGAAAAACGTAAGAAATATATTATTGCCAATTCCACAAAATGAAAGATTAATTACCTACAGAATGTTCGGCATTTAAAATTTTATTCCAAAATTTCACTGTCGTGCTCGTTTTCCGTTTTTTAGCGGACCTACTCTAGCCCGTCAGCGCGCCGGGGTTTGTGTTTAAGTACCTGAGTTGCACATCCGGCAGGCTGCCGGGGTTTGTGGCCAACGGGAACAAAAAATGTGAATAAAACGATTTGAAAAATAAATATAAACAAATATTTATAAATAAAATATTCGTACAAAGGGACTATTTTTTTATTTATGTTACCTTTGAAGGGGGCGTTTGGGCAGACATACCATATCGGGGTGCATATCGTTCCAAAGAAGTGATGCATTGCGAAGAAAATTGTAATTAATTCAGGTGGTGGGCTGAAATATTAAGGGTTGCTGAGTGATATGTAGGGAAATGATATTTTTCAGGGACCAATCTAGTTCAATTTAAATCCATTTGACGTAATTCAGATCTGTTTGAGTTTTTTTTTTCATCGTTTTGATTTTTTTTAAATGATGATGTAATTAAATTCAAAATATCTTTACAGGTGGTTTAATATTGTATTGTTCATCCTCAATAACGTTATATTCAATAACCGTCCAACCACTTGTACTATTCAAAATACTTAGTATGGATGCCTGAATAAATATTCTCGAACAAAACTATATCGAACGTGTCATAGGAATACGTGTGCATTGAACGAATGCGCGAAAGCATATGACAACCCTGGAAATTCAAGATTGGAATTTACGCTGTCACAGAGTACCGTGCCGCGAGCACGACAATCTGAGTGCTGCTATTGGCTAGCGGAACAATGTGCATGTGGTGCCCCTTCCAAGTGATTTGTCTATAACACAATTATGTCCTTTAACTAACTAATCAATTAAAAACAATAATGAAATTGATAATGAATACGTGCGGCAGCCTCATTGGACTGGAAAACACATCTAAATAACCACCTAATACTTCCACAAGGGAGTCTAGACAGCAATGATCAACGCCAAGGAATTGGCTGTCTATTTACGTCACCCCCACCATGCGACCAGCCGAGCCACTATTGGTCAATTCTGAACAAAGGAAAAATCTGAATCGTAAATATTTACGACAGCGAATTCATGTTCCGAAAAATTTGGAGCTCAATTTCGAGAAATTGGGAATAATTTGGATCAAGAAATAAACATCATCACCTAAAAATGAGTATATGCTACAAAAACAACCCAAAAACTGACGTCTATCAGTGATTGTTGCACTTTAAGAAAAATATTTACTGTTTAAAATTGTACCTTATATCACATATGTATACTTGTACCTTTTCTTGTAAACACAATAAAAATGATGTGAGGCTTTGGTATCCTAAGTTGGTAAGATCATGGCAAAAACTATCACACATAATTTTGACACAGCTGACTTCCAATCGTAGCGACCAGGGAAATTACCTAAAACAAGTACCTTAGAAAAATTAAGGAGGTTCTGTCCCCCAAAAGTCCGACCTGAGTTTGCCCTATAAAAATAGAAGTCAAACCGGTAGGAAGTCAGTTCAAAACTATCAGCCAAGAAGAAAGATACCAACTCAAGATACCAACAGTCTCCAAGATCAAACCTCTTTTCAAGTGTTTTAATCAGTCTTAGATTCAGTTTACCTATCCCAGTATCCCAGTAGCCTAAAAACCCCAGTCTCCCACAGTCTCCAAAGTGAAAAATATTTATTTTAATCCAGTACTCAAATCAGTTTTGCCATTATACCTAGAAGCATTTTTTGTCAAAGTAGTAAATTCATTTAAAAGACCAGTGGCGTTCCAAAATCCACTGGCGTACGAAACTCCATTGGCGTGTCATTGTGGCCAGCTCCCTATTATATTTAGTTTATGTACAAACGTCTAGTACAAAAACAATTCTTGCGCAGTTGAACGAAGGAGGTATTGAACTTTGTAAGGAAGTAGGTATGGTATTCTGTTCCGCGCATTTTCATCCCGCGACAAAATATCCCCGAAAAAATATCCCTCAACAAAATATCAACTAAAACCTAACCTAACCTAACAAAAAATGGGCAAAAATAATACAGACACCACGTGTGTAAAGGCAATAAACTAAGGTTCCGCGACTTTTCATCCCTCGATAAAAAATCCCTGACAAAATATCCTCCGACAAAATATCCTCCGGCAAAATATCCTCCGACAAAATATCCTCCGACAAAATATCCCCGACAAAATATCCTACGGAGAAAATATCCCCTAATAATAAACAAAATATTTACTAAAACCTAACCCTTACCTAACCTAACCAAACCTAAGACAAAAATGGGACAAAAATAATACAGACATCCTGTAATGACAATAAATTAACGTCCAAAAATAGTAAAATGAAAAATAACGTTAGGGTTTAGAATATATTTTGTTGGAGGATGTTTTGACAGTAGGATATTTTATCGGAGGATATTTTGTCAGAGTATATTTGTTGGGAATATTTTGTCGCTGGATGAAAACGCGCATTACCATGGTATTTGTAGGAAATGTTCATTATTTTATAAGTTTTCAGTCCACTTGATGTCAAAAAATTTCAGCCTTGAATTCCTACTCGAACTTTTCCATATTGAAAACAAAAATTTGAGATCATGATAGGTATAGTTTAAAAAAACATTTGTATTTACAACTAGCTGACCCGACGAACTTCGTACCGCCTCAGAAACAATAACTGTTAAATTAAATTTAGTTTTTTTATTAAGTTAAAAATTACACAATTAAGCAATTATCGATGTCCAGCTGTCCGTATTTTGTTTTTGTCAGTATCGGAGATGGCGTTGTGTGCGGATTAAATTTTTTTGTGATTTTCTTACTTTTCCACTTACTTACGGAAATATTTGGAAGGAAGCGGGTGCAGGTGCCGCCGCCCCGGGAACCATTTATTGGATAACCAACACCTCTACCACAGGTCACCTCAAGTGGTTCGCTACGTTTGGTGATTTAGCAGGGATGCCCGGGCTCATGGGGTGACTTTTGTGCGGGTCTTGGCGGCGGATGCGTCTGCCCACCTGCTGCGTGGCGGGCCGGATCGAGAGAGATTGGTTGATGGAGGCCTTTTGACCTTTTCAGCCGGATTCTATCGACCAGTTGGTCGAAAGAGTCCGGCTGGAAAGGTCAAGGTGAAAGATCTATTCCGGTCAAGGCAATGGCCTTGCACCGCAGATGGAGGGAAGGATTCACTCCCGGATACACTGAACTCCAGATTCCTACCCACCCCTCATGCCTTTTTCCTTCCCAGAACTTCCTATCCTACCCTTCCTTAAAAAGACCCTCTACACAGCATCCCCTAAGATGACGTAGGTCCTGAGTGGAGCTTACGTAAAAAAAAAAGCGTTTGACATTTAGTGTGTAAGAAAAAGAGGCAGCATTATATGATTCAGAACAAAAGAGAAACAATCAGCGCATTGACATTTGAGGTTTTTGAATTTTTTGGAATTCACGAACAGTTAAATATTATACCTATCACAATATTGCTGCAGTTCTTTCGGAATATGAGAATTCGTTCCACACAAAATGTATGAGAAAATTTATTTTCTTCATAAATTTCTTTTTCATGAATTTTTGCAATGTTTTAATAGTTATTCTGTTATCCGGGGCGGAGACGAATCCAAAAAATCTAAAATCATCAAAATCGGTCCAGCCGATCTCGAGTTATAAATAGTGTAACTAACCCGACATTGTTATATATTACTATAATACGATATTAAGATTAAGATAAAAGCAAAATTTAAAACGTAAATAGGTATGTTTATTGGTATTTTATCCGGTGATAAAGCTTTATTTCACCAAAGAAAAGATAGTGCATGATACCTACATGTAAGAAAATTAAAAAATATTTGAAACAATATAACACATTTTAAAATATTCAGTTTCAGTGCCGGTAACCCGGGCGTTTATTTTATTTTCATTGTGTACATAGATTTCTTTTACCCACCTCACTAGACAAAGTCTGTTCCGAGGCGGGTAAATAACAATTTTTATTTAGTGAAAAAGATATGTATTGCAATAGACATGGATATAAAAAGATAAAAATATAAAAAATAATATAAGAAGAAAAAATAAAAGATAAAACCAAATAAAAAATGAAAAAATATACATATAAAAACATATGCATATACACAAATGCTTACGAACATAATGTTGTTATAATACATAAAATCATTATATTTAAATTTTGTTTCTTTATATATTTCCATAAAAAGATTGCATATGTTATTTAAAATTCACATGGAAATAAATGTAAACACAGTAGGTGCAAGATAATTAATTTATAAGAAAGTATAGATTCAGTGGGAACATGATAATTAATGTGTATTTTGATATTACATAATTTCGTGAGGAAATTATATAGAATGTGTCTAATGTACTCGTGTTAGTCATTTAGGATATTTCGAATATCTGTTCTTTTCTTTTCAGTCAACCATATTAAAAGTCTTTTGAACAGCCAGTTCGAGTTATTTGTGGTCACGTGAGTTTTTGTTTGTGTTAGGAAGATATTGAAAATGTGTGGAGCGAGGTACGATTCATGTTTTTTTGCGAAAGTTGATTTGATATATGTAGGGAACTAGAAAGTGATTATTCAGTTTTGCTCTTGTGTTTTGCGAGTGAAGTATGTGGTGAGATGATGTCTTGATACAGTTTTTATAGACGATCTTTCTTATGAATAGTTTATTTACGTCTAGTAAATTGTTTTCAATCATAAGCCGTTCTGTCGGATGTTGGTTAGGTCTTTTAAACATAATTCTAATTATTGTTTTGTGATTTATTTTAAGAGGATTGAGGAAAGTATCTGCTGCTCCCCCCGATACTGATGTACCATTATGTTAGAATACTTTGACAAAGTGCGAAATACACATTTTTTAGTTGATTTAATGACAAGATGTTTCATATTGTTTTGATGATGTATGATAATTTCCGAATTTTTTTTGTTAGTAAATTAATATGGAGATCCCATTTTAGTTTATCGTCAACAGTTTAGACTAGGTGTTTAATATTATCCGCGTGATCAATTTTGTCACAAGCATAACATGTGTTATTTGAGAGAGTTTTGGTGCAGGGGTGAAGATGTAGTTGTGGATGGCTATGTGATTGACCAGCCTTTATTTTGCTGAAAGTTAGATATTTTGTTTTTGAAATATTGAGTGTTAGTAGATAATTTTGTAGCCATTTATTTACTTCAATCATCCCTATTTCTGTGTTTTTGAAGACCTTTCCCCATGAATGTGCCTTGAACAAAATTACTGTGTCGTCTGCATAACTGATTACTTTGTAGTTTATTTTTCCTAGGTTTATCTCAGTTAGACTATTTATGTAGATGAGAAATAGTATAGGACCCAAGACGCTGCCTTGCGGTACTCCATACCCGATATTATTTGATATATTTCGGTTTGAAGAGTTTTACATTCCATGCACATTTATTACTCAAATTTTAATTTATCTTCTATCGGTTTCGACACATCCATACATACGACAGGTAATAGTTTCAACAAAGAAAAAACAAAGTTTAAAAATTCAAATATAAATACATATTTTAATTTGTCTGCTTTAGAAACCTACAATAACTAAATTAAACAAACAAACCAAAAATTAAATCAAAATTTTATTTAGTTATCAAAATAATGCCGCCCTGCAAATCACAATTATTGACATTTTTTTTACATGAGCTTCACACAGGAGGCCCTGAAGAAAATAATTTCCCTCAGGGTCTATGCCATCTTTGGGGATGCTGTCTGGAGGGTTTTTTTAAGGAAAGGAAGGAGAGGAGAATTCTGGGAAAGAAAAGGGTTTAAGGGGAGGGTAGGAATCTGGGGTTAAGGGTGTCCTGGTCAACCGCCTCTAACACCTAGACAAACCTCACCCCATGAATGTTCCCATGTTACGTTGACTCCTTCCACCGTTCTCCTCCTCCACCAAAATACCCCTCCCACTACTCGCAACTAATAAAATTTAATCATTTCTGTACATGTTTAAATATTAAGATAGTTTTAAGTTTCCTGGTGCACGGATGTGTGGAAACCGGTAGCAGATAAACTAAAATTTAAGTAATAAATGTACATGGAAAGGAAAACGCTTCAAAACAACAGAAAACGAACAACAAAAAAATTATAATGCGGTCCTCAATGGGTGCTTAACCCTTGCTGACGCTCCCCTTTTAAAATATAATAAAATTCATTAAAATATGAAATAATAATAAATAAAATAATAATAATAATGAATAAATAAAATAAAAGTAAGATGAGATAAAAATAAATACATAAAGGCGGGAATGATTTTTTATTTATTTGAGAGGCGGGTATGGGTATCGCCGCCCCGGGAACCATTTATTGGATAACCAATATCCCTATTGTAGGTCACCACAAGTGGTTTCTTACGTTTGGTGACTTAGCAGGGGTTCCCGGTTTTATGAGTGAGGTACAGCGTGAAGTACACCTAGGTCCAGCGTAGCGGGCCGAATCGGGAGGGAGACCTAATCTGGACCTCTCCAGCCGCACTCTTTCGGGCCATCGCCTTAGTCCTCAGTCGGAAGGATGGATTCACACGTCCGTCCCGATTGTTGATCCGTCCCGATGACCTCCAGATTCCTACCCACCCCTTGTATCTTATTCTTTTCCAGAACTTCCTTTCCTTCAGGGTCTCCTGTGTGGAGCTAACTGAAAAAAAAATCGGCAGTTTTACGAGGTACCGTAAAATATATAATGTGTTGTGTTATGTTGCGTATATTTTATTATGTTACGTTTTAAAAAAAATTGCACTATTGCTTTTTTTGGTATTTTAATCGAACTATTATGGTATGAACTGCTTTCATTTAACAGATTATAGCGTTTAATATAGCAATCAGTTGTAAATTTTAATTAGGTATTTGATGAAGTAATCATGTCTTTTAACTTAAAAAGTAAACACTTATATTATTAAAAAACATTGAAACAATTAAGGTACTTAGGCTAGATATTTCCATTTAAAAACAAACATACTGCATTCATTAGCAATGCGTCAAGTAACAAATGCACCTGCACCAATATTTAATCATTTTCTGATAACAAGTGCGGTGGAAGGTGGGACGCAATCGAAACAACAATTCATAGAGTTGCGTTCCAGTTCCGGCGTCGCTTCCCGAAGGCTCTGCCGTTGCCGTCAGTAGGTGAGGCAGTTAGAAGTCAGTACGACACGCAACGACGTCGGGTTAGGGCGTCCGTTTTCTGTGCTCCTGGCGCATGGCGTCGCGATCAGCGAAATTCGTGCAGTAAACAAACAGCGGGAAAAAATTGTTTTCAAACTGTCAAAAACCAATTTGTTATTAAAGTGACTATGATAAGATGAGACTTGTGTGTTTTGTTGATGTGTCTGAACAAAATTAAATTGATTGTAAATTGGTATTATAGAATTCAGTGAATAAACTTGACACCATCGAGTGATTTGGAGTTGTTTATTAAATGTTTACCTCGTGGGAAATGAAATTTATTCTATCAAATCAGGTAAAGCTTGTCATAATTTACAAAATTACTAAAAACTTTTAAACTTATTATTTATGGTGATAAAATTATGTTTTTTTAAATAAGTATGTACTTTTCTGAATTCATGGTTTTGGTCCATGCATGGTATGTTTATGAAAAAAATTTAACATTGTGCACATCGGTGAGACTATTAACGTAACGGATTAGGGGTATTTATTAATTATTTGCTCATCTCGTGGGAATCGGAAGCCATTTTAAAACAGGTAAAATTTTATCAATTGAGGTAGATTGAACTGGAGAAAGAACCTGTTCTTTTAATGCAATAACTAATAATAATTGAATTTGCAAAAAAATGTCACTGCCGAATACATATAATTTAGAGATAGTTTGGTTGCCCAGTGGAATATACATAATATATTTTACATATTTTTTTTTCTAATATATTCCACTGGGCAACCAAACTATAATATATACAATATATCATAATTATCAGATTGGCCAAGAGGTTAAATTGATTTTTGTATTTTGTCAATGATCGTAATATTAAGAACTCTCAACCGTAAAATTTTAAACAGAAAAATCTGAAAAAGATACTGTCCTTGATGGGTTCGTATCTTTTTCTGATTTTTCCGTATAATGTTTTTTTTTCATTTGAGAGTTAATAGTGTTATTTTCAATGATTAACTTTAACAGTTTTAATTTTTACTCACTGAGTAGTTACTTCACCATAAAACCTTTGGATATTTTTTGTGTGTTGATAGATAATAAAAATGATTCCTCAGTCAGTATTGATAAGTATCAATGCACATAACATTTCCAAAGTCAATATTAATATTTAACGGCCTCTGCGGTCGGGGGGCAAGGCTCTCGACTAGTGAACCGGAGGTCGCGGGTTCAAATCTTGGAGTGCGCAAGTAAATTTTATTTTGATTGATTTGTGTTTTTAATTGAATCATTTTAAATTTATATAAGATATACGTATTTGAGGCGAGTTCCAGAGTTGAAGGTACTCTCACCTTATGGTATTGAGATATTTTTGCTTTATATACTTAAGGTATCCACTAGGTGTAAAACAATTTCAACATTTGTAAAACAATTTCATTGAATACCTACTCGAACTCGTCCAAATAGAAAACAAAAACCTGAGAACAACAATTCCTTTTTAAAAAACTCACAAAAGAAAACTTTTAAACAGATAATACATAAAACATAAAATAATCTTATTTATTAGTATAATTATCATTTATTATTAGTGTAAGAATATTTATTAACATATAAAACGAAGTCGGGTTAGTTACACCATTTATAACTCGACAACGTCTGGACCGATTTTTATGATATTTAGTTTGTTGTATTAGTCTACGGCCCGAATAGCAGAATAACTATTAAAATATTGGAAAAATTCACGAAAAACGTAATTATGAAGAAAATTCTTTTCCTTGTGCATTTTGTACGGAACGAGTTCTCATTTTTTGAAAAAAAGAAAAAAAAAATCCTCTTTTTTTTACATGAGCTCCACATAGGAGGCCCTGAAGAAAATAATTTCCCTCAGGGCCTATGTCATCTTTGGGGATGCTGTATGTAGGGTTTTTTTAAGGAAAGGAAGGAGAGGAGAGTTCTGGGAAGGAAAAAGGTTTAAGGGGTGGGTAGGAATCTGGGGTTCAGTGTGTCCTGATAATCCACCTCCAAGACCTAGTCGAACCTCACCCCATGGACCCGGGCACCCCTGCTAGAGCTGCGGGAATATTGTAATAAGTAATTAATATTGATTAGTGGGTGTATTAAATTAAAAAGCGTCAAATGTCAATACGCTGATTGTTTTGCTTTTGTTCTTAAACATACTGGTATAATGCTGCCCCTCTTTCTTACACACTAAAAGTCAACAGTAAAAAATGGGACGAACGGTAAACGTATATCTGCATCCCTCCAATGGAAAAAAACAACCCATACTAATTTTCGTTATTTGTTTATGGGGTGTTATGCCGTGTTGCGCTCCCTCCTTCTTTAGCCAATGTTTCGGACAGCGTTGCAGTGTCCATAATCAGGGAAGATCCGGCAGATCCGGTAGATGAGTCTGCTGGATCTGCCCTGATGATGGACACTACAACGCTGTCCGAAACGTTGTCTAAAGAAGGAGGTAGCGCAACACGGCATAACACCCCCCAAAAAACAAATAACGAAAATACTTTTGGCCGTGAAAATCTAAAAACGTAACCAATCTATACTTATATTATAAATGCAAAAGAACGTAAGTTTGTTATATGAAAAATGAATCGCCGAAATGTATGCTTCCAAGCAATTGCATCAAATTGGATAATTCTTTGTTTTTGTGTTCGTTATTGTCAGGACAAGGTTTGTGTAAAACTACTGGTGAACTCTGGCATTATGAACTTATATAAAAAAAATGCAACAGGTGACACGCGAGCTGTTTGAAATCTGAATGCAACGGAACTGAATGCATGGAATGCGGGAGGGGGGAGCGAAAGTCGGGTATGGAGTTCGCGGGAGGGGTGGGGGGAGGGGAACCAGATGTGGGAGAGGGAAACCAGGGAGCGGGGAGGGGAACCTGTGAGGGGGGGAGGGAAACTCGGGAGAAGGCAGGAAGTGGAGAGGGAAGAGGAAACTTGGAGGAGGCGAAGTGGGAACGCAAGAGGGGAGGGGAACGCGGCGAATGGGCAAAGACACGCAGGGAGAAAAAATGTTTTGATTAAGTGGCATAGCAACGCATGCCGGGTTACCAGCTAGTAATATATAAAACAGTATCACCCAGATGTAGTTCTCAAGTCCACCTTTCAGAATTAAAACGTTTCTTGAAATGGCTTTAGCCGTTCTTGGTGACTAAATCTGAAAAACCAGGTACCTCTTCATGCCACCAGATATCCCCATCTATCTTTTCTTCATCTCCTTCCCCTCCCCACTTATCTTCAGCCTCACATCACACCCCAATTGGAGATGCCCTCACTAGCTCCAAGCGGTTGGGTTGGGATGCTTTTTTTTTTTATTACATTAACTCCACACAGGAGGTAATTTTATTACATTAACTCCACTATGTCATCTTTGAAGATGCTGTGTGGAGGGTCTTTTTGAGGAAAGGAAGGAGTGAACACGGGTCATGAAGAGACCTATGTTGTAGGAGGGAGGAAACACAGAGGCCGGCAAATCGTTCCACAGCCGAGCCGTTGAACTCGAGAAAGAGTCATAGAAACGACCCGTTCTCATGTGACAAATGTCAACCGTGTACAAATGTTAGGCGCGTGTTTGGCGTGTTTCCCGACTATGCACCGGTGCCGAGGGGATCAATGGCGCTAGTTCCTCGGAGCATCTTCCATTGTAATACCGGTAGAACAAGGACAGCATTCCCACCTGACGCCTGTGCTCTAAAGATTGCAGTCCGTCTGTTAAGATGGGAGAATCTATCAAACGGACCGCCCGTTTCTGCACAGAGTCAAGGGTTTTTTTAGGTATTGAAATGGCTTAGCCGTTTTTGGTGACTAGATCACAATAGCTAAGTTTCTCTTCCACCTACATCTTCTATATCTCCTTCCCCTCGCCAATTAACTTATCACATACCACCTCATCCCGTCACACCCCGATTGGACATGCCATCACTGACTCCAGGCGGTTTGATTGGGTTGCTTGAAATGGGTTTAGATCTGAATAGCCAGGTTTTTTCCCCCACCTTCCTCTTCTCCATCTCTTTCCTCTTCTCACTTACCTTCAGCGTCATATCACAACCCATTTGTAGATGCCATCATCACTGCATCCAGGTGGATGGGAGCAATTGAGACTCATTATTCACAGTATTCACGTAAATACAAGGAGTTTGCCTGAATTTAACTGAATGTTCATTAAAAAATTAAGCTGATCTAGATTATTTGATCACATATTTGTTCTGCAATGTGTGTTTACGCGATATTTTAAATGGGCAGTAATTAATTCCAGAAATAATATTTACACAACAAATCAATCGATTGGTTACATATTGGAAATTGTAATTACTTCAGACAAATAAAGTTATTAATAATTGCGCCGTTCATTGCCTATAAATTTACCGTAACCTACTTGTGATTAGTAGAGCGTTTATCTTTCGTCCAGTTGATTAGTCAGACATCTCCGAATACTAATTTTTGAAATAATAAGGAAAGCATTATTCGAATCCTCGCCATAAATAATATATCATTTTCACTTGATTGTGTGTTTTACCTATTAAATATGCTCTAAAATAACACGGTGAGGCAAAACGGTCCGGTATATTAGTATAACATTTTGAAATATCTTACTAATGACCCAGAAATATTTTTCCACATTATTATTGATTTCGTGGTGTTTATGAATAATCTGAGTAAAGAGGGAACATTTTTACATACAACTACATTTTCAACTCAAATTTCGATTTTTCGAAGATATCTGACTTATCAACTGGACGAACGATATTTTCACAACATTTTAATTTCGTCAAAGCTATGTGTTCATGCATGTGAATAAAAATAACAATCATTACAATCGTAAATAAACCAAATCGGTTGCTTAAAAAATATTTATTTTTTGATTGCTTTGCAATACAATAACACCAGATACCGAATGTGTGTAAGTTGTACTAAGAACTTTGACAAAACTTTAAGGTAAAGCTAATGCTTTTATAAGCCAGTACTAGCGAGTTCCCGGCATGCATTGCAACTCCCCTCGCGCGTTCCATACATTCAGTCCCGGTACATTCAGTTTTCAAACAGCTGGCATGCCACCTATTGCCTTTTTTTATACAAATTTCATAATGCCACTCACCAGCATATATTGAAACCGCGGGCATGCTCACTACAGCTCACCAAAGAATCATCGCAATCGGTTGAATAGTTTAGGATATAATTTCATAACGCCAGAGCTCACCACCATATATAGAAACCATCACGGGCGTGGGCACAGCAACTCACCAAAGTTTCATCGCCATTGGAAGAATGGTGTAAGAAATAATTTAATGACGCCAGAGCTCACTACTCTGTATAGAAACCATCGTGGGCACGCGCACATCCAATACCCAAAATTTCATCGCAAACAGTTTAGCGGTTTAGCAACACACAATTTCATGACGCCAGGGCTCACTAATAGAAACCATCAAGTTAAACACTTTAAATCCCAAAAGTTTCATCGCAATCGGATGAACGGTTTAGCAACGCATAATTTCATGATGCCAGAGTTCAATATTATATATAGAAACCAACGCGGGCATGTGCACATAAAATCCCCAAAGTTTCATCGCAATCGGATAAATAGTTAGCAACGCATAATGTCATGACGTCAGAGCTCACTATTTTATATAGAAACCATCGCGGGAATGCGCACATCAAATCCATAAAGTTTTATCGCAATCGGATGAATAGAAAATATTTAGAAATAAGAAACATACGTACATGAACATTCATTCATAATAAGCAAGTATATTTTGATTTTTATATGCATACAGATAGGCGTTAAATTGCTTACGGTTATTGTTTTTTATTTATATTTTTCTAAGTGCCTGTAAACAGAATACCTGTTGTGATAAAATACAACATGAAAATATCATATAAAAAAATTAGATTTGCCCTTTCACTGCGGCGATCCAAATCGAACTAAAATAAAACTGTTGCTGAAAAATTCATGTATTTTATGACGTTTTAGAATTTATATTCTGTGACATATTTCATTCGATTCCACGACAGTTGATAACCTGATAATTGCCCCCCCCCCCCCGTACAAAATGCAGTAGGTTTATGGAAAATACGGAACAACTAAAAAAAAAAATATTATTCCAAAATCCCATAAAGGGCGTGAATTCCGATTTCAAGAATTATGTGATTAAATTTTTTTTCTTAAAAAAAATCCTGGGTCTGCCATCTAACGTTTTTTTTTGGAATTGAATGGTAACACTTAGCTCATGTCTGATTTGACAGATAATTAGTGTTATCCTTCCGCTGAACGAATATGGTTGTGTATACGCTTGAACAACGCTGGGAAATATTGCGACATTACTTTGAAAATCATGGTAATGTTGCAGAATGTGTGCAAAAATTGGAATTTTTTAAAAATTGAAAAAAAAATCGTTTGGCCACCTCGGAGCTGCGATTTGACACCGTTGGACTATTATTTGTGGGGTGCCCTCAAAGATAAGTGTTACGCCGACAAGCCAGAGACAATTGACGCTTTAAAGGACAATATTCGTGAAGCCATTGGTGAAATACAGCTGCACACAATCGATAATGTGCTAAAAATTGGACCGATCGTGTAGGCTACTGCATGGCCAGCCGAGGCAGTCATTTGAATGAAATTATTTTCCATTATTAACCGAAAGGATTGTACTTTCAAATAAAAAAAGAAATTTGTGAAAATATTCAGTAGTTTTTTTTTATAGCATTTTCAAAAAAAAGTTATTAAGGCGGACCCTTTACTTACAAAAAATATTACTAGGTATCTCTGAAGGGATGTGCGGATAGGATGTATCGCCGAATAACAAATGTATAAAATGTTATTTTCATTCAAATGCATCAAGGATAAAACTTCTCGTCTAATTGCTGTACATATACTAGCGTATAAGTAAAAAAAATCGTCACTGTAAATAAATTCAAATGACGTCCATATCAATTTTTAAGGGGCCAATTGTCGGGGGTTCTACTGGAGGGACACCATTTCAATCGGGCCATTCACACGATTCTTCCTTTTCTACAAAAATCATGTATTGTGAACGACCTTCTCATGCATCTTCTACAAAACTCAACTCAATTTCGTAATTAAACATAAATATTTACAAGACATGATATGAGGTAATCACGGCCTAAGGTTTTATCGTAATTTATTTTTGGGGTATTATGCCATATTGCTACCTCCTTCTTTAGAATGTTTTTAATTTTTAATTTTTGTTTCGAACAGCATTACAGTGTCTATCATCGGGGCAGATGTGTTATCATTATCGTTTGTAATCGTTATGTTATACATCTTCTCTGATATTGGTCACTATAATACTGTCCAAAACATTGGCTAAAGAAAGAGGTAGGGCAACACGGCACAACACACCAAAAATAAATCGCGATTAAACATTTATCGATATATAAACACTATTATCGACCGATCGGATAGGAACACATTAGCTCAGTTAGTAGAGTTGCGCCTCGTCAATGCTAAAGTCCTGAGTCCCAGATGTGACCGTATATTTTTCTGATTTTCGTTGGAGTTTAGATAATATTGTCTCCGTAGTCCAGTGGCTAAGACTCTTGACTCACATTCCGGAGGTCGCGGGTTCGAACCCGGCATGCGCAAATAAATTTTATTTGATTAATTTGTGTTATTTCACAATTAATTCATTTAAAAATAATATATAATATATTTGCGGCATGTTCCAGAGTGGAAGATACTATTAGTATCGCCCTGGTGTAAGACCACCATTCAGAATTGAAACGTTGTTTGAAAATGGCTTTAGCCGTGTTTAGTGACCAGATCTGAATAGCCAGGTACTTCCCAACCTTCCTCTTCCCCACCTCCTTCCCCTCCCCACTACCTTCAGCCTCACAACATACCCCAATTGGGGATGCCATAGTCTCACTGGCTCCAGACGGGAGCAGTTGAGATTCTTGTGCGGTATTCACTGTAAAAAAAAAAAAAAAAATTTAATTAAATTATTAAAAACTTACATTGATCATTTGGCAATTTATATAAAAAAGCAGTAAAATGTGCTAAAGTAATGGAACTTATTTTTTTTATGTCTTCACTTTCAATGGCACGTTTCTTCTAGAGTAGAGAAACTTGGCAAGATATCATCACTGTCCACCCCTTTGGAAGAAAATGCACTGTGGTTGGATTGTATTTATAAGTAAGTAGGAGGTTAATTAAAAAGTGACACAGTGCGTCACAGTTAAGAACGCCTGATGAAAATAACGACAAAGAAAATAATATACCAATTTGTATTAATTTTCCGTGTGAAAATTATTTTCTCACCCCACGTGGTAATATTTTCTCCAACAGCTGCGACATCTTCTAATTTATTAGACCTTATACGACTTTCTTTGTTAGTACTATTTCAGGCGGAAACGGCCTGATATAAAAATTAGTAGGTGTCAAGAGCAATACGACAAAGAATTGAGAAAAAAAATGTAAACACCAATGAGATGGATATTATTTTCACGATAAATATCTTACTCAAATTAAAAGCAAATTCCACCGAAAAAAAGTTCAATTTAAATATGATGATTTTATTTTTATTTCTTCGCTTTTTTGAACTCATATAAGTCTGTACAAGATGTCTTTATTTTTTTTACATTAACACCACACAGGAGAACCTGAGAAAAATAATTTCTCTGCTATGTCGTCTGAGATGCTGTGTGGAGGGTCTTTTTTAGGAGAGGAAGGAATGAGACCCATATTGTAGGAAGGTGGAAACACAAAGGCCGGCAAATCTTTTCAAAGCCGAGCTGTTGAACATAAGAACGAGTCGAAGAAGCGACCCGTTCTTATGTGACAAATGTCAACTGTGTATATTTTTTAATTTTCATTATAAAATTTTAAAGCGTGGCTTATTACCTTTTAAAAACAGTTTTTAGTTTTCGGATATGATTTTCAATATTCCATTTATTTGGATTTTATTGCAAAACGGAAATATTTGTACCCTTTGACCAAAAATAGTTATCATGAAAAAGTTACAAGATTAACATTGTAAAGAGCGTATATTATGTTAATAATCTACTTAATATTGTTCACAGAATGCGCAGTTTCAGATTTGTTTATCTCTACGCAGAGATATAAACAATAATTATTAGAAGTAACAAGATATATACAAAAACTTAAAGAGAGATAAGAAAAATAAAATATAATGATTAAGAGATGATTTAAAAAGAGAATAATAAATAGAAATAATATCAACCTTTCGCATTCAAGTTAAAAATCTCCATGACATGTTTAGTTGGTCGATTGCTAATTTGCTTTTTAAAAAAATGCGAGACTGTTTGCATTGCTATCTACGAGTATACAGTCACTTTTAATAGTATTATACAGACAACACAGTCGGTTGTGAAGTGAAGTTGGCAATGTAGTTATTAAATAATTCATGATGAAATATGATATGACTCCTTAAATAACGTCAATTAGGAACTTTAATGTGAACATTGCTTAGATAATAAATGGTTAGAAGCATATCATGAATAATTTTGTTTAAACATATTAAGTTAACAAATTGTATTATTTTTTCCGGAGTTGTAAAATTAAAGTGTTTGAGTCGTCTCTGGTTAAAGTGCTGTAAGGCATTTAATTGTCCTAATTTATATTGTTATATTCATAGATTTTTTTAAAGATTAAATTCAATATTTTAAATAGTGTGGGCTCCAGATAATACTCCCATATCCCAATTTGATTCTGATCAATGAGTTGTATAAGGTTTTGATATTGGGGTTTTTGAAATTCTATGTATGAATCCCATAATTTTTAAGGATTCACTCGTGATATCATTGATGTGCATCAAACATAATCATTGAATCAAGAGTGATTCTTGGAACAATAATGTGGTAACTACATTTAATCGAACATTATTAATGGAATATGCCAATCCTTTCACATTCTGTTACGAGTAAAGCTTTTAATGTAACATTTTTCAGTATTTGAAACGAGGCTATCAGAGTAAAATCAGAGTCTTTTCTTCCTTGCACTGTCACAACTCAATGCCTAGGTATATAGGCTGTTGGAGTCGGCTCTTCTCGTTCTCAGATTATAACTTCTTCGGTTCTGGGTATCGCTTTCATCCAGGCTGTTTCTCTGTAAAATTTTGGAGCATTGAGTCATCCATGAGTTCTTTGGTCTTCCTCTGGATGACTGTCAATGAAGCTCCATAGACATTGCCTGCTTCACTGTGTGGTCTGGTGGTCACCGTCTTATGTGCCCATACCATCTCAACTGTCGTTCCTCCAGCTTACTGTTTACGTCCGTGACACCCAGGCCACCACGAATGCGTGAACTTTTAATCCTATCTTTTAATGAAACTCCTGCCGACTATCTAAGCATTCGCATTTCTGCCGTTTTGAGTTGCCTATTATACTCGTAGGAGTTGTACATAATCCAGCATTCGGAGCCATAACATCATCGGGGGTCTAACAATGGACTGATATATCTTTCAAGTTTTTTAGGCATTTTCGAGTAACACACGATTCCTGTTACGGATCTAAATTTAGTCCAACCCACACCTATTCCATGGTCATAATATTATAGAGTAAAATGGTAATATTGACTAATAATTATTTTCGATAATGCCAGGAACTTATAACGTATAAATTTCAACTTCTATATTTCATAATATTTTATGTGATAATTATTCTGCTTCGGTACCTACTTAGAACACATCAGACATAACATTCGAAACGGGATTTTTCAAAACTAAAATTGTTCAACCTTTTGAGTCCTAACATAACATCACGGTTTTTGGGTCAAGCTTGATGTAAGTATATATTATGTTTATGATCTCGATGGGGTATTGCAATAAAATTTCCACTCGATGTATTTTGGGGCCTAGCGCCACTCTCCACATCCAGTGGCGATATTCGTATTAATTTTTGTAGGCTTTTTTTATAGGAGTTATAAACACTTCAACGAAGATTGTAATGGAAGTTGAACCCATATCTTACTGTCACCTAGTTACAAATTCATACTTACGTTGTTTTTAATCCCATACGCCTAATCTAAACAACTAGACGCTTGGGATTTCTTTCTCTAAAATCATTATTAAGAGTAAAAAAAAGGTAAAGGTTAATAGTAAAACAGTATTAACTCTCCATTTATGATACTGAAATTCGTGGTGGAATTCCATTGTAATAATATAAGAAGAATATGGACATGCTCGGACATTACCTCCATTATGGCATGCAAGAAGGCCCCTTGCATGTCATAATGGAGGGTATGACCGAGGGCACAAACTCTAGGGGACTCCCACGCCGAGAGTGCCTGGAGGACCTGCTGGTGGAAGTGCGCTACTCATCATATGCAGACTTCAAAAGAGCCGCACAAGACAGGGAAGAATGGAAGAGAAGAAGAGGAAATTGCTGCAAACCAATCCCAGGATTGAAACCAGAGAAAGAGAGAATATAATAGAAAAACATATAAAACTTTTTTCCACTTGGACAAATGAAACAAATGGTTTAATTTATCTTTAATGGATAACCACAAAGCTATAGCTACATTCAGAAGTATATTATTTCCACTTAATTATTTTTTTACCGTTACGAAACGTTGCTTGAAATAGCTTAAGCCATGTATGGTGACCATAGCTGAATATCCACGTACTTCCCAACCTCTCTCTTTCAAACCTCCTTCCATTCCTCATTACCTTCAGCCTCACAACATACCACAATGAGGAATGCCGTAGTCTCACTCGCTTCAGGCGGTTGGGAGCAGTTGGAACTCATGTGCGGTATTCATATAAAAAAGAGAAGGGTGACTGTCTAAATAGGATTTTGAAAAACCACCCCCATCCTCTTTTTCCATCTGAATATCTGATACTTCTGATGAACTTTGGAAATATGACGCTCAAGGCGGTGTCCTCCATCATGACACAAGCAACATTTTTCGCGTACTGTATTTCCGAACAGGCCCTCCATTGATATGCTTGGTGTAACCTGACCATCTCAAATATGGGGGCTCCATCGAAGCCACAGTAAAGTTAGCCTCTCAAAAACTGGGCGTAGGTACTGTACAGGGCCCGCAGATACTTTAATAGTACACAACTGCCTACCCTGTACAAATCACAAGTGCGCCCCACCGTTGAATTTGGCAGCCACCTCTGGTCTGGAGCTCCAAAATACCTGAAAAATACCCTCGACGTTTGATAGATTCTCCCATCTTAACAGACGGATTGTAATCCTTAGAGCATAGGCGTCGGGTGGGAATGCTATTTGTTCTACCGGTATTACAATGGAAGATGCTCCGAGTAATTAGCGTCATTGATCCCTTTGGCACCGGTGCGTAGTCGGAAAACACGCCAAACGCGTGCCCAAAATTTGTACACGGTTGACATTTGTCACATGAGAATGGGTCGCTTCTTCGACTCGATCTTGTACTCAACAGCTCGGCTGTGGAATGATTTGCCGGCCTCTGTGTTTCCTCCCTCCTACAACATGGGTCTCTTCAAGACCAATGTTCATTCCTTCCTCTCCTTAAAAAGACCCTTCACATAGCATCCCAGATGACATAGGCCCTGAGGGAAATTATTTTCCTCAAGGCCTCCTGTGTGGAGTTAACGTAAAAAAAAGTATATATATATATAGTAAATTTTCAAAAACATTACAGGTTATTCGTTACCCAGGAGTGAGTCTTTCTTTAAAACTAAAAAAGAGGAAAATTACTCTCTTCATCTGATTTTAAAAAACTTTGTGTAAAGCACGCGTAACATCAAGGACTTTTTGAAAAATGGAATACCATTCAAGAGTCCCAAATACTCCAAACCACCTGGAGCCAGTGAGACTATGGCATCCCCAATTGGGGAATATTCTTACGCTAAAGGTAGAGGAAGGGGGTGGAGATGGGAAAGAAGAAAATGGGGAAATATCTGGCTATTCAGATCTGGTCACCATACACGACTAAAACCTTTTCAAGGAACGTTTTATTTCTGAATGGTGATCTAACAATAGAGAGTATCTTCCACTCTGGAATGTGCCGCAAATAAACCTGATATTAATTAAATGTTTAAATAGTGAAATAACACAAGCGAATCACATAAAACTTTACAATTATTATAAGCAATAATTATTAGCCTGAAACACTTATCTACATTGAAAAAATCGCCCGAGAAAAGATAAATGCCGCCGACGGGACTCGAACCCGCGTCCTTCTGATATCCGGTCAACCACTGATCTACGTCGGGTTATCTCCTACCCGCCAAATAATTCAATATATACATGCTAGTGTTCCATTAAACAATTACTGCTTATTACATTTTTCCACCTGCAAACAACCAACTTTATTTTTATATGAGAAATAAATAAATCTCCCACTAGGTGGCGTCGAGACAAATTATGTATACATTTTTTGGTGAAATATTTGAAGTTGTCAAATATTAATTAGTATTTTTTAATTGATAAACTAATGTTTAAGACAAGATTTTTATGCAAAGCACAAAGTTTGCAATAATTATTAGCCTGAAACACTCATCTACATTGAAAAAATCTCCTGAGAAAAGATACTTGCCGCCGACGGGAATGCATAAAAATCTTGTCTTAAGTTGTATATTATCTGTTACTCTAAGATATTATCATAGCATGACGAACTGTAAATGGTATCCCACGCCACTGACTAATGCAGTACCATCAAGGACTGAACCCAAGCAACTCGGCAACTCACAATAAAAAAATATATTTCCTCTCTGACCGTTAAGATTAAAAGTAAGCTGTAAAAAATGAATAAAAAGAAAACATATAATATATTTCTCCATCTGTCTTTTACGCTGCCCTTTAAGAAGGCTTCAGCCTTATTTTACTTCCTTCACCATTGCAAGTTTCTTTGACACCTTTTTCATAGCCCGTTTATTTGTTTTATTATTTTCATCATGCTTCTTTAGGCTCTGCAATCTTTTAGCCCGGTCTTTATGTCCACTTTTCCGATTCGCTGTTTCTATGTAAATAAAACAAAAAGCCTTTTAAGAAGCAACAAAATTCTAAATAACGGGACTACGACAAAAGATTTCTGAAGCTGTTTTAAATTTATGACAGCCGAAATGCAAATCAGTTGAAAGCATTAATCATTAGGATTTGAGTTCTGGTACAATACTTAGAAAAAAAACTAACAAAAAATACATGTGTACATTTCACACGCGGTAAGTAAGTAAAACCTTCACAAAACTAAAGTAGACAAGAGTGGGGAGATTACGAAACACCGCACAACGAGGAGACCGAAACTCTATATTATTCTCTCGCTGGCTGAATCCTGTAGATGTATGTGTTTGTCTCTTTTTTAGTGTCGCTTTTTCAATTCAAAACGGTGCTAAATAAGTTTTCACTCCAATAACATTTTTCAATATCTTAATTTGTTCCATTAATTAAAAATAAAACCCTGAGAAGTGTTGCAGGCGTTTCCGTGTGACATGAGTGAGCTTTTTTAATCTATCTTCAGGTATAATTTGTTTCACAATTTTAAACTCTTTCTTTGACACAACTAACAGATAATGCTTTTGATTTTTGTGTAAAATGACGTCAACAATTTTCTTTAAATCGCTACACGCGAATCAAACTTATAGAAATTCTCTAATAAATATACCAATATATTTTTTTAATTTTGGAACGTTTGGATGATATGTCATATAAACATACGTTTTTATTTGAAAACAACGATACGAATAGTTGTTGTGCTTATTTTTTTTTTGTTATGTTGCTCAGTTGTGACCGTTACTTTTTACTTTCCGCCTTTTTTGCCTCTTTCAAATATTCATATTTTCGTTGGCAGTATCGTGTTCAATAATTAAATAATTAGTTGCCATTAAAATATGTGGATTATCATCCATTAAAATAACCTCAAAATAAAGGACATCTGTATATATATATATATATATATATATATATATATTTTTTTTAATCTATCTTCAGGTATAATTTGTTTCACAATTTTAAACTCTTTCTTTGACACAACTAACAGATAATGCTTTTGATTTTTGTGTAAAATGACGTCAACAATTTTCTTTAAATCGCTACACGCGAATCAAACTTATAGAAATATATATATATATATATATATAAATATATATATTTTTTTTACATGAACTCCACACAGGAGTCCGCATCTCCGCATCTTTGGGGATGCTGCGTGGAGGGTTTTTTTAAGGAAAGGAAGGAGAGGAGAGTTCTGGGAAGGAAAAGGGTTTAAGAGGTGGGTAGGAATCTGGGATTCAGTATGTCCTGGTCATCCGCATCCAAGACCTAGACATACCTCACTACATGAACCCGGGCACCCCTGCTAAATCACCAAACGTAGCGAACCATGGGGTGACCTATTGCAGAGGTACGAGGCGGCGGTACCCATTCCCGTCTCCCAAATTGTAATATAATACTTGTATATGCCTATATTTAAAAAAATTATATAAATCAAATTTTAGAAAAGGAAACCCACTAAACTGCCTGTGTGTGGGTAATGTAAAAAAAGACATTTGAATTGGTCGTAGTAGAAGTTTATCTGTGCGAGGACGAATAAATCTGCTGTGTTTGCATTCAGTTTGTATTGATTTGTGGGGTGCAAAGTTATTAATCCTTTTCGAATAACTATTAATTATTCTTCTCTTGTACCTACAATGCAACCAACATAGCGTTTAGTCTGATGTCTGATGAACCCCAGATTCCTACCCACCCCTTAAACCCTTTTCCTTCACAGAACTCTTCCCTCCTTCTTTCCTTAAAAAACCCTCTACACGGCATTCATAGACCCCGAGGGAAATTATTTTCCTCAGAGCCTCCTGTGTGGAGCTCATGTAAAAAAAATTAAGCATAGGAAATGAAACTTTCAAAAGACCTTCTTTCTACTCTCGCAAAGGTTTCTGGAATATTACAACCACTTGACAATACACCTAAAAAGTTTTTTAATCATTACAAAAACTCTTACTAATCTGTTAAAAATTACACAATTTGAGATTGACATTTTGCAAAAGAATGATTGTTGAAAGGCGGTAAAGGATGAATGGGAAAAGACACGCAGTGAGAAACAATTTCTTTATTAGTAATTAATCGCCGGGAACTCGCTAGTAAAATATAAAAAACTGCTAGATAAGTATCTACTTATACCTAAAATGAAAAAAAAGTGGAACATTTCTGTTTACCTATCTATAACAGAAAAACTGTATTTCAGAATGATTTATCATTTAACGTGATTTATCTGAAATAGAACGTATTACATTTATCATGCGGAAGGAAATCATTCCCAGTACCTAATGGTAAAGAAAGATGGGTCTCTAAACGCGGTCCGCCTCTAAATGTTCCTGATTTTCTTGTTGACCGCCGTGCATTGAATTATTTAAAAATACCTATTTTTTCTTATTGTGAAATTTCACATTTGAACATATTGTTTTCTCTACGCTAAACTCATATTATCCATGATTTGCTTTGGTAAATTATCATAGAATCTCACTGGCAATTTAAATATGAATAGTTTGATACCATGTTGATTCGCAAGTTCGTAGGGTTTTCGTTGCTTAGAAAAGATGTTTTATCGTGTATGATTTCAAATTGATACAGTCAAAAGTATTATAGATTAATTTTTTTAGGTTTTTATACCGAGTGCGTTTTCTCCGATGAAATTTGTAACTTTGTGAGGCTATAGGGTATGAAGAGGGGAAGGAGATTGTGGAAAGAAAGGTAGGGAAGTACCTGCCTATTCAGATCTGGTCATAAAACACGGCTAAAGCCCTTTCAAGCGACGTTTCAATTTTTAATGGCGGTCTTTAGGAATATGGTGAGGACATGGTGAAGTGGAAGATGTGGAAGAAACTGCCTTTTCAGATCTGAACTCCACCACCTGGCCGTCAAATTTGCTTTGTTTGCGTCATTGTTGTTCAATACTAACGGTACTGCGCATTTTCATCCCGACGACAAAATATCTCCCACAAAATATACTTACTGTGGACAAAACAAAATATCTACCTAACCTAACTTTACAGGATGTCTGCATTATTTTTATCCCATTTTACTATTTTTTAGCATTAATTTATATTTTATTAAAATTTAAATAACTTTGTTCACATCACTTTATTTTTTATACACAACCTACATGTACATTTTAGTCCTGATGATATGAACATTGTTCACGAAACATGATACAATAAATAATGCCATCACAAATTGAATACCTTTTAGAAGTTTTCTTCGAAAAAATTATTTATAGTCTTTACAGGATGTCTGTATTATTTTTGTCCCTTTTTTGTTAGGTTAGGTTAGGTTTTAGTAGATATTTTATTCGAGGATGTTTTGTCCGTAGGAAATTTTGTTGGGGATATTTTGTATAAAAGAAAGTGTAGAAAAGTTTTGTAGAAAAGTCGCGGAACCATACTAAGAGCTCTGCAAATATAAACAGTAGTAAAATTTTAACATTGTACCTACGCAAAACTATGAGAACAAAATATTGTGCCATTACGAGAATCAGTATATTTATGTGCCCTATTATTTTGAACGTTCCCTCGTTTGGTGGATTTGTTTATGTTCCAGTATTCGTGACGCGGACTGTATGCGCTCACAGTTCCTCATATTTTAGTCTAGTTTTACAAAATCAATTCCGGTCCTGCGCGACTTCAACGAAAATAAAACGTACACCGAAAAGCCGTAAATTTTTTTTGGGATCCGCCATTGTGAGATATTATTCTCCGGGCAAAATTATTGGCTGGGATATCAGAAATTCCGATAAAATAAACGTTAAATAAATAGTTCAGGTTGATTTCTGCTCAAATACGAGACCGTTTATTGAGATTTTTTTATTATTATTTGCTTTAACCGCTAAAGTTGACAGTCCAATTTCCCCCAAGGTTCTATCAAATAAATTACGTACTTCGAGATAGGAATTATGATAGGTTCATAAATCTCAACACTGAATCTCAAATGATAATTAGTACCAAACTATTTTACACATTAAGAGGAATATAAACGCTAGAAATATTTCGAATCTCATGCCTGCAAAATTTTAAAATCGAGCGTCTTTTTGCACGAGGCTAGTAAGCGAAAAAGTGATGTTTATTTATTTTGTGCATAATTTTATAAGAACGAAAAAAAGTTAGGATATGGAAAACCTCAAAAATAGTCTTAGCCATAAAGTGGTATTTTTAAAAAATTGTTTCTTGTATAACTTCATAGTTAAGTCATGAAAAAATATTTTTTTTGGTGGTTTGCGCTTATATTTTTTGTTACGTAAATAATAATTTTATTGTAATTCCAATTCATAGAAAAGCTAGTAAAAGCTTTGATTCATCCGTAGCATATTTTTTGATATTCATACTGTAAGCCGATTCGTCGTAAAGATTAATCAAAATAGTATCTAAATAGGATTTCACGTATATATTCATCTTAAACATCACCCCCTATTCTCCTATCTGTATTCTGTATTTGCTGTCTCTCAACAATTCACGCGTTCTTTCAGTTCTAAAATATAAGTTCTTAGACTTGAATGACTTCAATATTTTTTTGTCCTCTCCCCATATAGATTATCCTGACAATATAAATATAAAATATAATAAGTAACTTTACCGGCACAAAGTACTATTTTTTAGTGTGAATTGCCTAATTAACAAATATATATGTATTTTATAAATACAACGTGTCCCAAAATTCAACGATAAGCGGGCACCAGTGGGTGGGCCTGCTCATGACTCCTCGAGATAAAATTGAAAAAAAAATTCTCAATTTTTTTTTAACGTACATAAAAAATTTAAATCCTTTAAAAATTGACACCTCTTAAGATATTTTTAACTACCATGACCACAATTTTTCAAATATTCCTGATTTTTTTTAAATACATTTTTTGTGGCTAGTTTTCCTAGAGTATTATACCAATTTGGAATCTTGATTTGATGCGTAAACTTTAAAAAAAACTTGCCATAGTGCATAGTAGTGTCTATACTTTTTTACACCACGATGAGTAAAAGTGGACTGAAAAGAAAAATCTTTCATAATTTTTAGAAAAACAATAATTTTGATTGATTTTGGTGTAAAAACTACAAGCATTCATGGATTTTTAAGGCTTGTGGTGGATAGCCGTGCTACTTAGGTTGCCGATACAAAAAAAATCTGAAATATTTGAAAAATTGTGGTCATGGTAGTTAAAAATATTTTAAGAGGTGTCAATTTTCAAAGGATTTCAATTTTTTTTTTGTACATTCAAAAAAATTGAGAAAGATTTTTTTTCTATTTTTTTCTCAAGGAGTCATGAGCAGGCCCACCCACTGGTGCCCGCTTATCGTTGAACTTTGGGACACGTATATATATATATTTTTTTATTCGTTGTTTTTATTTCTTGCTAGGGCAATCCCGATGAGTTACTGAACTCATTTTAGGACGGGAGGAACTTACAATTCATAGGTCGGAGGAGATAGATACAATTGTACATAGGTATTTTGATATTAAAAATACATATAAGTTTCAAATACATTATAGACGAAAAATAAAAGACAGGTTAAGTAGAAACAAACAGCAATAGAAAATAAATAAAATAAAACAGGGTTATAAAAATATGGATTATTACAGATCCATGGAAAAGAAAAGGAATGAAAAAGAAACAAGACAGAATAGAACATGACAAGAAAATTTCAGGGTTTCATCCTTAACATTAACAATTAACATAACAATTTTTTTTATTTTGCTGGATTCCGTTGTACATACCTGGAAGCGAATTATTGAGTGTGTAGGCAATATAGTTCAGAGATTTTATCGCATATTTTGTAGTTTGTGTTTGAAGTACGCGAATTTATTAATTTATTCTATTTCGAGTATTGTCGAGTGTATTCGAGTTAGTAAAATCACTTGCCAGATATTTTGTAGAGACATTTCATCGGTACCGATCTTTGCGATTATTTCTAAAACCTTGTAAACTTTTCACACCTCATTTATTTTTATCTTTGTAGTTACCTTTACTTTTTTTAGTAATTGAATTTTTTTTCATGTGACACTTACTCAGAGCTAGTTTAAACAATTTAGCTAGCCTAGTGAGGCAGGTTACGAGAAACCTACATTTATAATTATAAATCTCTATTCTTTAAGTACCTACTGTTATATGTATATTGCTTTCCATTATTAACTTTTGTACTTATGCAACTTTTAAACTATTGTACACTTTTTTTGTAGTTATAAATCTTTAAATTTTTGTTCAATAAAGATATATATTTTTATTATTATTTACAGATGATAAAGTTCACCCTAGTTAATTAAGAGCAATTAGCTTCTACAGTTCACTGGGCAGGTGCAGGACAACACCTAATAAAGCAACCATTGGTTGGTTCATCACTTGCATTTACAGAGTCTTATGAACACTGGACAAAAAAAAAATTTTTTTTTACATGAGCTCGACACAGGAGGCCCTGAGGAAAATAATTTCCCTCAGGGCCTATGTGTCATCTTTGAGGATGCTGTGTGGAGTGTTTTTTAAAGGAAAGGAAGGAGAGGAGAGTTCTGGGAAGGAAAAGGGTTTAAGGGGTGGGTAGTCTGTGGTTCAGTGTGTCCTGGTCATCCGCCTCCAAGATCTAGACAAACTTCTCCCCGTGAACCCGGGCACCGCTGCTAAATCACCAAACGTAGCGAACCACTTAGAGTGACCTATGGCAGAGGTGTTGGTTATCCAATAAAGGGTCCTGGGGCGGCGGTACCCATTCCCGCCTCCCGTATTGTAAATACAATGGGAATACTAAGCTAGTCTTAGCGAAATCTCGTACGGATGTTATCGATGTTTGTGAATGGAAAATACATTACAACGATCTGAATACGAAAATTTTCCGTATTGGAAAAACTGTTTGACAATGAAACAAAATTACCCAAACGATTAAATTTTCCAAATTATTGCTATAAATGGAGAACAAACTGTTAAAAAACGTCTCCAAGTTTTGTAAAAAATTTAATGCCAAGGGCAACGGGGACACACGGGAAAGGTGATTCAGGGAGAAACAATGTATTTCTTTGAATATGACATTGCAACGCATGCCGGGAACCAGCTTGTATTATATAATTGTCGTTGCTCTGTCTACACCTACACCAACATGAAAAAATTCTTTGAACATAATGATGATAATCTTTCAAGGTATTGTGATTTTCATTATACTTTGTTATAATGAAATTGGTTTACACGCCCACAGAAAATTTAATTCATTTTGCCTGTAGACATCTGATTAAGGTGCACGATTTGTCCATGAACATATTTATTTGAGAAATTTTGTGTATTCTCGGGGTAGTGAGATTTCAGTATTTTTAAAAAATGTCGAACCCCACTATTGAAGAAGTTTTCTAACCACCACTGCAATATCTCACTTTACATCTATATTCATCTAATACACTCCCAGTTCTGATCCAAACTTCTGACGCAATAATAATATCAGATTTGATTCAGTTCAAAATGCTTTTATGGATTTCTAGTCTTACTTCCTTTGACTCTTTTATATAAGGGACTATTGCATTCAGTCATCCATTGAATTCGTTTGAATGCAACCATTTTTCAACGTTCTTTTCAGCCTTCCGATCTCCCGTAAACATATTTGACAAACACACAAAGTCATCCACTTCATCATTGAAACGATCCACACATTATACACCAATATAATACGTATAATGTAATCAAATATAATGTTTCGATCTGGATGAAAACAAAAGGTACAGATGTTTTTTCGTAACTTGATAAAATGAAATCATAAATAACATTACTTATAATTATTATCTGTTTTGTCTTTGTTATAAATATCATCAAAATTTGTATTGCTATAATTACTATTACTATCGCTTGCTATAATAAGGAACTCCAGCCCATTTTTTTATCTTTCTTTATGAATAATGAGAGTGGCATAAAAATAGTTTGAAATTATTATTTTTTTGGCTTTTAAGAATCGAAATCAATATTATGGAATTGTAGGCAACTCAGCGTACAGTGCCGAATCTGCTGTTCGAAGTCCGCCATTTTGAAGTTCAGACTTGAAGGAGAATTAGTAACATTACTATTTTTTTGTAGATTAGATTAGTTTAGTTTTTGAATATTTCAAATAACATGGATAAACTAATAGAGATACCTCTATTTTTGATACTGAATTATGTAGGCCTAAATAATGTTTCAATAAACACAACAACAGTCTCTAAAAACGTACGTAAATTAACGAATAACATGAAATATTGATTATACCGACAGCTTGTGTCGTACATTTCAATAAAATGACTATAAAATTACGGTGAGCCAATTACGTCAGCACATTCAGTAATACCAACTTGAGAGTGTGTTTTAATGACACGATTAAAAATGGACTTTTTAATAACTCTACGTTAAAACTTATATATTCAGAATCAGTGTTTATTGGTCTATATGAACATGTTTTTCAAGAGTCATACTATTTTTTACTGGAGTTCTTATTGTGCGCGAAATCTCGTTCAATAAATGTTCTATGCATTTGATTTTCATTTTCAAAATTGGAACTAATTGTGTGACGAATTCAGATAAGTACCTACTGTACTAGACGTTTGTACATAAACTAAATATAATAGGGAGCTGGCCACAATGACACGACAATGGAGTTTGGTACGCCAGTGGATTTTGGAACGCCACTGGTCTTTTAAATGAATTTACTACTTAGACAAATGCTTCTAGGTATAATGGCAAAAAACTGATTTGAGTACTGGATTAAAACACTTGAAAATAGGTTTGAACTGGAAGACTTTGGTTATAGAAGACTGTTACTTCGTTGGTGGTAGAATTTTAACTGACTTGTAGCGGGAGAAAGGGCCCTATTTATAGGACCGACCCGTGTTGAACTTTTGTTCTAAGAAAACTCCCTGTTTTTTGCAGGGTGTGTAAGTTAGGCAGTTTTCCTGGTCGCTATATTCGGCGATCAGATGTTGCACAATTATACGCAATAGTTCTCACTAAGTCGGATCAGTCCTTCCAAACCTTCGTCTCCCATTATTTTTATTATATTTATAAGAAAATGTACAATGTTTACATATTAGAACCAAATCACAATATTTTGGAATAATATTTTTTCAAAGTGCGGAAAACACAGATAGGTTTCAGTTTTTAGGTTATTATTTTAGCACATACTTATTTTTTGGCGCTGATATTTATGTATTGGTCGTAAATGTGACCATTTTCTCGTAATTTAGTTCATCGTTTTCGAGAAGGTGAATTTGGTTACGTAATTATTTACGACTCGGAGATTTCCTTTATTCAGCGTTGACCAATTAGAGCTCGGCAAGTCGCGTGGTGGGGGACATGTAAATAGCGGAACATTTCCTTGGTTGTGTTTATTGCTCCGCCTAGTCTCTGGCAGAAGAGTTACGTGGTTGTTTAAATGTGTTTAGGAGTCCAATTTTGATGCTGCACGTATTCATTACCAATTGCGTCTATGTTTTCAATTGATAAGTTAATTGAAGAACGTAATGGTGTTGTAGACATCGTTTGGAAGATTGACAAAGCAGCTCTTCCAGTGAAGGCGCTGGCGGCATGGTATTGTGTGATCGTGTGCGTTGGCGGCATGGTACTGTGTGGGGACGTAAATTTCAATGTCGATGTTTTTAGTTGTCTCATTAGCTTATGTGCAATCATTCGTTACACACCTATTTCCTTGACACGTTCCATACACCTACCTATCTATAATATATTACGTTTTTTAATAGAAAATTATTTAACTTTTCTATTTTATACCAACATGGTAATTAAATGAAATTTTCCAAATCCTACAATTATTATAACATCCCGAGATTTTTCACGAATTACCACTAGTTTTAAAAAAATTAGCTTACCAATACAATCAATTAACAATAATACGATATCTGATGTTTTTAATTACTGTTTAAAAAAAACTCTGCGTAAATTGAATTTAAAAAACTCTACCTAAAACCCGTGTAACGCTGGTGACTTCAGCTAGATGAAAAATAATGGGAATAATTCAGAATACAATTCCACTGTCTGGTCCCCATACTATAAAGCGCATCAAATAAAAATTATGATAATACTTTATTTAACTGACTTATCGTGTAGAAGAACCAAGAGTGATCTGGTACTTTTATGGATCACTTGACGCACCTGACTTAACAAAACTAATAATGAGCACCAAATCGTGACACGATACTTCCAGAGCTTAGTTTATTCGTCGAAAACTAACTATTTCATTAATTCTCCAATCCAAAGACTACATAGACTTGGAAATAAATTCAGTTCCGTTGATATTTTCATTTATTACTTACCAAAATTTATGTCAGAAATGTCTAAAATTCTGGAATAAATTTTATTATTATTATTCTAATATTGTTTTTGTAGTTATTTCTTTTTAATTCTGCTTCCTTTCTATTGGTGTAAAGCAGTGATTCCCAAAGTGGTCCAGGTGGACCCCCAGGGGTCCATGGGAGACTCAACGGGGGTCTACGTTGGCGAGATAAAGAAATGGGGGTCCACAAGTTGTATTTGGGGGTCCACGAAAATTTATCTGGTTTCGATAGTAAAGAACAAAAATGTTGGCTTCACTTTAACTATAAATTTAGGTAGATAATACACTACTCAAAAAATTTAACGGAGCAAAAATCCAATTTTTTCGGTGATTTTTGGCAGGCTGTAATTTCGGTGAAAAATGGTCGTATTGTGACTTTAAGAAAAGCAATTTGAAGCTTTAAGATTATAATTTTCATATTTTTGGCAATTTTTTTAGGAGCTACACTTCTCGTGCGATCCTAATTTTTTGTTTATTTTTGGTACACGGACTTGAATTTTTTTTTCCGTCAGGCCGGCTTATGAATCAGATAGCCTTAATATTTAGCAATAATTTCTTTTTTTTAAACCTCCCTTATTTTTTTTGAGTAGTGTATTTTTAGAAGGTCAGCGACTGTTACTTGCATATTCGATATTTAATTCTATTAAGGTGGGAAATGCAGGACCAGGTTTTTTTTATGATTTTCATGAATTTTTTTGGCAAGGAAGAAATTTGTATAATTTATTGAAACTTTAAGGTCATTTTATACATTTATTTAAAAAAATATTGTGAATTTTTCGAAGCATTTCCTCGGAATATATGAAAATTATCAGCTGCAACATCGAACGCCATATCAGACGTATCTTTTGTGTGCATTTTGGTGGCAACAGTTTTCATCTCAAATCAATAGGGTTTTGAATTTAATTTAAGAACATGTGCCTCTTCTATGAAAACCTAACTTTTCCCAAAAAAATGAAAATTTAATTTTTCACAGGTGTGTAAACAGGAAACCTTGATTTTTTGGCATTTTTTAAAACATTTTTTTGCAATTAAAAAATACTTTTGACAATGATATTACTACGAATTTCGGTTCACATAGATAGAAATTATATAACTAAGGTATCTGCACATTTTTAAAATGTTTGATTAAAAACTTTCTGAGCTAGAGTGCATACAAATTCCAAAAAAGTCGTTTCGAGAAAAATTAGTTTCAAGTTTACCCCGCGGTTCGGCACAAACACCCTCGTAATACCGGAAAGAATTGAAATTTTTATTTAAAACTTTGGGAACATATTCTTAAATAGTATTTAAAACAATTTATGAAATAAAAAAAAAATAATTGAGTCATCTACATTTATTTCCCCCCTAAGTGTGTAATATATTATTTTAATAAATAGAACACAAGAAAACACACAATTTTTATTTTTATTTATACCACTCCGAATTTAGGGTTGGAACTCAACCGTGACGCAAATTTCCATCTGTTTTTCAAAGTTAGATCTGATTTTCACATTTTTGATCAGTTTTGGGAATACGGTAGAAATGTAGCAGCAAGGGGTCCACCGCAATCAGTAAAATTTTGAAAAGGGTCTACGAGAAAAATAAGTTTGGGAACCTCTGGTATAAAGGAAGAGAAATAATAATATGAAATAATTGGTATTTTATTGTTTCTATTTCTTTTATTACGATGTTATAGGATTGATGTAAATGCTCCAAGGGCCTAAATAAATATATACATTTTAACAAATATAATCTGTAACGATTTGTCGTCAAGAACCAAAAGATTAAACAGCATTTTCATGACCGTGCTCTGCTCTCTTCCAATTATCATAACTTTACACTTAACTATATTCAACATTCAACCATTGACTCATACATACATAATATTATGTTCTTGCAAGAAATGAGTAAGTAGCGATAATAACACTTTACGTAGTATTTTTTCTGATTTTTTCACACAATTTTTTTTGTCGTTACAAAAAGAACTCGTGGCTTGAACTTGGTACTAAAATAAATTAGAGGTCAAACATTTTTATCATCTACTACAAATACTAGTATCAAAGTACGGCCCACAAATTAATAGTACCTATTTAATCTTCTCTTTCGTATTCAATGGAGAACCTCGGAAACAACACACATTGCCTTGAACCGTAAAGTACTCACGGAAACAGTTACGTATTATTTTTATTGTAATTGAATGAATTAGTAATAAAACATATTTATTAGTCTCTGACCGTTCAGAGCTTGTATACAAAACGTGAATCTGGTACTTAATGTGTGTGTTTACAATGTGTGATAAACAAAATATATTTCATTGAAGAAGAAGATAATACTAATAAATCTAAACGAAACACGAAACAGAACCAATTACACAGATAAATAACCAATAATAATAATAATAATAATTTATAAAGATAATTTATAAAGCGCCGTTTTTGTGAAAAATCACCTCAAGGACGCTGTACAATTTATTAGGAATGCTTAGGTTCTAACTAATTTTACTATTTATAAATGGATACAGAAACATACTTACCTGGCTGGTCACTTCCGATAAACACACTTTAATTAGAAAGTTTATGGAGAACATACGGCTTTGCACGCGGAGGACATTACAGTTAACACACTGGGCATTGCATGATTTTACATTATTTGCTTCCCTAGTATTTCATTTATGAATAGATTAGTGGCAAAAGTAGAGTTGGTATTTATTTTAAAATACTGGAGAATTTAGGACTATTAGAGATTAGTGGCAAAAGTATTGTTGATATTTAGGGCTCTTTAGGACTGGAGAATCATCATGAAATGATCTTTTTTTTTCTACGTTTTTACAGGTTAGTTATTTACGGTGTCGAGGGCATTGAATGTGAAGGTGAAAGATTTTGATTTTATGGATACGACTGTCTGAAAAGGTGAGTTTTAAGTCTAGCTCTAAATTCCGCCGCGTCTGTGATCATTCTTAAGTCATATGGCAGTCCATTCCAGGCCTTAGGTCCTGACACTCCGAAAGCGCGCTCACCGAACTTAGTATCTGGTGTGCGCTTTGGTTCCTTTAACTTTCCGATAGCTGATGACGCTGCTGACCTCAGGGTTGACTGACGATAATTGGAATTTTCTGGAATACACAATTCCGATAAGTAAGCCGGAGCCATTCCGTTAAGGGACTTAAATACCATCCAGCAGAGCTTAAACTGGATCCTTTCAGGACATTTAAGCCAGTGTAGATTTTTGAGATGCTCTGAAATGAACCAAGGATCCAAGGATCTCAGTTTCACCGGGACAACTCGGCCATTGGGACCTAATTATTACATGTCTTTACCTTAATATTTTTTTGTGTCTTATACTGTTTTATGGTTCGTTTAGGTTTATTAGTATTATCTTATTTGTAATTGATAAATTAATGTTTAAGACAAGATTATTATGTATAGCACAAAAGGTAACAATTATTGTAAGTAATAATTATTAGCCTGAAACACCGATCTACATTGAAAAAATCTCCCAAGAAAAGATACATGCCGCCGACGGGACTCGAACACGCGTCCTTCTGATTTCCGGTCAACTGCTCATATCCACTGTGCTACGTCGGCATAAGTTACATAAGCCGACGTAGCTCAGTGGATAAGAGCAGTTGAACGGAAATCTGAAGGACGCGGGTTCGAGTCCCGTCGGCGGCATGTATCTTTTCTCGGGAGATTTTTTCAATGTAGATGATTGTTTCAGGCTAATAATTATTATTTATAATAATTGTTAGTATTATCTTCTTCATTGATTAATATTGTATTGACGGGTATATCCCGTAAAATTTATTAGAATATAAATTCCTATAAAATTTAAATATATTTCACTCTGGTGGAGATCATTAAATGTGACTTTTAATGCCCTAGTCACAAAAGGCCAGCATTTCAAGCGAACCACCCCTCCTTCATTTCCCTCCCCCTATCTGACGCTAAACTGCATGAAATGCACACACTTTTTATTGTCCGTGTGGGATGCATGGATTTCCGAAATTTACCCCCTGCTGTCTCCTTTACAAATCTTCCCTCTGGTCCTCCCTCGACCCCCACCCGTCCCCAGAGTGTTCTTTCCCATGCGCCCCGTTCCTCTCCCGCGTTTCCTTCCCCTCTAGCATTCTTCTTCCACCTTCTCCGTCTTTACCCCTCCCTCACCCCCTCCCGAGAATCCCCTTTGCTTCATTTCCCTTCCTCCCTCCGAAATTCTCTTCCCCCTCACCCCTTTCCTCCCTGCAGCTTAACTATGTGAAATACATTTTTCAAACAGCTTATTACACTTATTGTAAAAATTGTACAAAATTTCATAACGCCAGAGCTCACTATTATATAATAGAAACAGTGTGAGCATAACAACTCACCACAGTTTCATCACAATCGGATTAATGGTACAGAAAATAATTTCATAAGGCTGGAGCTAAACCTTATAGAAGCCTTTGCGCGCATGCGCACAACAAAACGCCAAAGTTTCATCGCAATACGATGAATAGTACCTAGCGGAAAAAAATTGTAACGCCAGAGCTCACTATTATATATATAAAAAATCCCGGGCAAGCGCACATCAAATCCTCAAAGTTTCATCGCAATCGAATGAATGGTTTAGCAATGCATAAGTAACAAAACAAACAAGCTAACATACATTCATTTTTATATATGTGGATTAAAGGATTACAAAATGTTCAGAAATTACTTCTGTAAATCTATCAATATTTGAACTTGCATTATCAATAGAAACTATTTTTTTAACTTGAAGAAAATCATAAAATGCAGTTAACTTGCGGTATGAGCGAAGCTTTACCAAAACAATCTCAAACTGTGAAGAACCAAGGAGAAAAGTGAGGTCATAATCAAAGCGGCCAATGAGTGCAGACCTAGCGTCATTTCCGTTTTATATCTCAACCAATAGGAGCCTTTGATAGGAGTTTGATACTACGCAGGTGCTGTAATGCGGGCCAGAGTTTCCCTTCAAAAATGGATAATGAAAACCAACGTTCTTAAATAAATTAACAATTTAATTACTGTGAGGCATAAATGATTGTCCAAATTCCCCAACCTAATAACCTTCTTATAACCTATTGGTTATCATTAAATGAATAAATTGGATATACGTAGAGATAAAGACAGCGCGTGTCATATCACAATGCAACGTTTCGAACATAGCAATAGAGGCTTGTCTAACCTTTTAATTGTTAATTATTTATCAACACTTCACGTGATGGTCCGATACTCTGTAGGAAACCCGCTTGCCCAGCGCGTTTGTAAACTGTGCGCCCTAAAGTTTAATTTTAGACTTACGGAATTCTATACTTTGTTTGTGTGAAAGCACCATAAAACAACACATTTTTGTTTTCCCAGACATTGTACAGTTTGATAGAAGACTTATGAGTTTTCTGTGATAATTTTATTTCTTTATTGCCGACAGACAACCCGGGCGTTTATTGAGAAAACATTTTGATAATGCTGGTAAGTTACCCGCCTTAGGTACATGGTGTCTGTTGTGAGACGGTAATAATACAAAAAAAAAATTATGGAAAACGAAAAAAAAAAGTACTTAAAATTCACACATCATAAGCATGAATATACAAATTATGTAAATTATAAGAAAACTAACAGACAAAAGTATTTCCTTAAATTATCAGGTGTTAAGAAATGTACTGGACTTACTTCAAGCAGTGATTTCTGGCGTAATTTGGAATAAATGAAATTCTGTTATCTGGTGACTTTTTCGGTATCTTTTTTTTTTCAAATTTTATACATAAAAAAACAACTACAAAAATTTCTCCCACATGAACAATTTCGTCATTGGTCACTTAGCCGAGTAATCGCTCAACCAATATCCCGCCACTAACCGTCCAAAAACTACTAGTTTTTAAAGTTTTTATTTGAAAAAAAAAAACTTCATAAACGTCAATGAAGACCCTAATTTAAGTCACATTTTTGCTCAATTATTTTGCACTAAATACTCGATGATAATGGTATCCTTAATCGCAATTTGATATCTTCACAATCCAATGATTCATTCATGTCGTCTTAAATACACAACAGCCCTTTTAAATGAGGTTAATAAAAACATCAGACTAAACGCTGTGTTGGTTGCATTGTAGGTACAAGAGAAGAATAATTAATAGTTATTCGAAAAGGATTAATAACTTTGCACCCCACAAATCAATACAAACTAAATGCAAACACAGCAGATTTATTCGTCCTCGCACAGATAAACTTCTACTACGACCAATTCAAATGTCTTTTTTTACATTACCCACACACAGGCAGTTTAGTGGGTTTCCTTTTCTAAAATTTGATTTATATAATTTTTTTAAATATAGGCATATACAAGTATTATATTACAATTTGGGAGACGGGAATGGGTACCGCCGCCTCGTACCTCTGGAATAGGTCACCCCATGGTTCGCTACGTTTGGTGATTTAGCAGGGGTGTCCGGGTTCATGGGGTAAGGTTTGTCTAGGTATTGGAGGCGGATGACCAGGACACACTGAACCCCAGATTCCTATCCACCCCTTAAACCCTTTTCCATCCCAGAACTCTCCTTTCCTTAAAAAAAATCCTCCACACAGCCCCCCAAAGATGACATAGGCCCTGAGGGAAATTATTTTCCTCAGGGCCGCCTGTGTGAAGCTCACGTAAAAAAAATATATATTGTTAAATTATTGGGAAAAAATAATAACAAATCAAGACAGCTCTAGCTTTTGAGCATACAAATAATTGGATCAAAAACATTTAAAAATGAAATAAATAAAGGAATACCTAAATTACAAAGGGACGTACCAGAGTGATAGATACTTTCAATATCGCCCTTGTTAACATTAAGAATCGAAACTTTGCTTGAAATGCTCACCTTCCTCTCTTCATCTCCTCCCCTCCGCACTGCTTCCAGCCTCACAACATACCCCAGTGTTAATGCTATAGTTTCACTTTTTTAAACTAATTGTTGTAACTAATTTCCCTCAGGGCCTGTCATCTTTTGGGACTAAACTATACAGTCACTATAGTCAAGGGCACCCGAACGATCACTTTAGCGAACGATAGGACAAAATTGGTCTCTCTTTTCGTTCTTACGTTAAGACCTTAAGACTCCATCTTTTTAAAACTAAGCTCCTTTTGATATTTCTGTATTCCCCGACCGTTCCATCACAACAACAATACAGATTTGAATTTCGTCTATCTTTGAATGTGTTCGTTCTTTCCTTTTCCGTTTCAAAATGGTGGCCGTTTTGGTTCATTAAAGATTATTTTTTCTAATGTGAAATTATGGTACCTGCCTTGAAAAAGTTTAAAAAAAGAATTGGCATTGAGATGGTGATTCCTTATCTGAAATTTAAAAAAAAACGTTTAGTGAAATATTTATGGTTTATAATTATTAGTTAAGGAGATAGGTACTTAATAATAATAATTGGATGATTTATAAAGCGCCGTTTTGGTGAATAATCACCTCAAGGGCGCTGATATAATACATTTCTAAAATCTAGAAAAACTAAAAGTTAGACAAACAATTAAAAACAACTAACGACTAAAAATTGCATCCACCGGTTCATCGATTACCGATACGAAAATATTATATGTACTATGTTTTGACCAATGAACGCGATGCTGCCTACAAATAAATGATTACCGGACCATACTTACCTGAGAGGTCGCTTGAAATTAACACTTAAGTAATTTCAAGCGAATTTAAGGAATAGTAGTTGAAATTGGCAGTCGCCTTTGGTCTAAAACCTCAAAATACCCGAGAAAAGCCCCCGATTCTGTGCAGAAACAGCGGTCCGTTTGATAGATTCTCCTAACTTAACAAACGGATTGCAATTTTTAGAACACAGGCGTCGGGTGGGAATGCTACTCTTATTCCACCTGTAGGTATGTGGAAGACGGAAGACGCTCCGAGGAACTAGCGTCATTAATCCCTTCGGTACGGGTGCATAGTCGGGAAATACGCCAAAGGCATGCCAATCACATATACACGCTTGACATTTGTCACATGAGAACGGGTCGCTTTTTCAACTCGTTCTTGTGTTCAACAGCTCGGCTGTGGAACGATTTGCCGGCCTTTGTGTTTCCTCCTTCCTACAACATGAGTCTCTTCAAGACCAATGTTCATTCCTTCCTCTCCTCAAAAACCCCTCCCCACAGCATCTCAGATGACAGGGAATTTATTTTCCTCAGGGCCTCCTGTGTGGAGTTAATGTTAAAAAAATTAAAAGGTACTTACTTATGGTGATAAAATCTTAAGATTTCTGAGGAAATTTTTATGGTTTTGATTTATTAAATAAGAGAAAATTAGAAACATGTTGTATTTGCAGGCAAGGTCAACTGGTCACAGAATTTCTAGAAAATAATTCTAAATATTGTAACATGAAATATAACGTCATGCACCCACGTATAACTAAAATGTCAGCTATTTTTCTTTTGAACCTATTTGACTTACTTAGTAACGGTTTTCTCCTCAACTAATTAAAAGCTAATGCTCAAAACGTTTAATGGCGTAAAATTTTTTGATTTGATTTTTTACACCCCTATTATACAGTTATGCAGGGTGTCCGGGGTAAGTGCATTAACTTCGGGAGGTGATTCTACATTATGGCAGGAGTTAAAAAGATTGACAACTTTTTCTGAAATTCCAACTTTTTCCCCATACAAAAAGACATACCCACTAAAAATACACAGTGTGAGGTACAAACTTATCCGATAAATTTGCTGTAAGCTTGCCGGGAGCGATTGTGGCCCGTATCGTAACGTCGGAAAATAATAATGCTGGCCGCACACGCCGAACGGATTTTATCTTTTTATCAAAAAAGTACCCTTACTAGTTCAAATTTCGAAAAAAAGTTATTTATCTTTTTTACTATCACTGAGAATCACCTCCCAAAGTTAATGCACTTTACCCCTGGACACCCTGTATTAGTTAGCCACACTGTTGAATTTAGCTGCCACCTCTAGTCTGGAGCCCCAAAATACTTTTAAAAAAAATTAACTTTGCAGAAAGCAGTGTAGTGCTTTTGATAGATTCCCCTGTCTTAAAAAATGGGTTGATTTGATGGGGACGTTGTCCTTGTTCTACCGGTATTGAAATGTAAGATGCTCTAAGGATCTAGCATCATTGATCCCTTCGTCACAGTTAAAGTCGGCAAATACGCCAAAAGCGCCCTCAGCATTTGAAAATGATTGAAATTTGATATGGTGGTTTCCATGACTCGTTCCTGGGTTCAACTGCTCGGCTTGAACGATTTGCCGGCCTTTGTGTTTCCTCCCTCCTACAACATGGGTCTCTTCAAGACCCATCTTTACTCCTTCCTCTCCAGACTCCAGAGTGGAGGACACTCGCAGTATCGCTCTGGTGTAAGACCACCGTTCAGAATTGAAACGTTGCTTGAAATGTATTTAGCCGTATTTAGTGACCAGATCTGCATAGCCAGATACTTCCCCGCCTTCCTCTCCCCAATCTCTTTCCTTCAACATCTCCACACTACATTCAGCCTCACAACACACCCCAAACGGGGATACCATAGTCTCACTGGGCTCCAGACGGGAGCAGCTGGGACTCTTGTGATGTATTCACTAAAAAAACACCACCACAAGTACTCTTCTATGGAGGTATTAACGAAAAAAAAACTTTTTTTATATAAATTTGTTATACAAAACAACAAGAGTGAAATCTCATCGCAGCTGTATTTATTCACTACACATAAACAAAGTAAAAAAATCTTCTTTTAACAAAGATATCTTGAGTTCACAAAAAAAAAGAAAGGTGGAATTTACAGATGTCGCGGACTGACATCTGTCTCTAATTTGGGTATATCGTCAATCCAGCGGGTTTTAGGGTGGACTAGAGCCCACGGAATTCCCTTAGGGTCACATAATGACGAGATTTGTCCATCGTTTGTCCGTCTCGCGAGCGATGTGCCTTTTGCCACTAACGCTTTTTGTCGAATTCCATAATGTAGCTTACTTTTGTTTGCCTCGTTAGAAGCAGGAGAAGCATAGAACCTTAAATAGGGGGAGGCTGCGAGGCGGACGGAAATGGGACAGCGGGAGATGGGAAAATACAGAAAGGTTGATAAAACCTGGTTATTTCATCTGGTCACTAAATACAGTCTGTATACAAAGTTAATGTTACGAAACTGAGAGTATCTTCTACTCTGGAAAGTGCCGCAAATGTGATAAGATGCATTTTTTAAAAATTAATTGATTGAGAAACAATTTACTTGCGTACGCTGGGATTCGAGCCCGAGACATCTGGATTCTTAATCAAGAGCCTTACCCATCGATTACGAAGACCGCAGAGTGCATGAATCACGTACCTACTTACAATATTGCATAACCTTCCTGAGAATGTGTTAATTGCAATCATTAGATTAACCCCTCAGACCTCGGGACTATTTTCTTTTCAACTAAAGACTGTTTTTATAAGTTTTTTTTCGTTATTTGTTTTTGGGGTGTTATGCCGTGTTGCACTACCTCCTTCTTTAGCCAACGTTTCGGACATCGTTGCAGTGTCCATCATCGGGGCAGATCCGGCAGATCCAAACACATCTACCGGATCTGCAGGATCTGCCCTGATGATGGACACTGCAACGATGTCCGAAACGTTGGATAAAGAAGGAAGTAGCACAACACGGCATAACACCCCAAAAACAAATAACGAAAATACTTTTGGCCGTGAAAATCTTAAAGCGTATCTGTTTTTATAAGGTTATAAAATATGTTTTCAAATTTTATAATTCCAAATTAACATAATTTTTTATAATATAAAAACTTTGAATGCAAAAAAAAAAAAAGTTGTAAAAATGGATCACTTAACGTTTTTTCTAACTAAAATTACCGATAACACAAAAATTTTATTAGGTAAATGTATTATTATGAACGTTACCGTCAACTCCCTTTTTTGTCGTTTCACGTAAAAATAATTAATAAAAAATTCCCAAAAATTCTTTTTTTTTTTTCAAATTACGGTCGAAAACTTTGGTTCAAAAAAGGTGTACATTTTATTTTGTTGGATAACTTTTAGGTTTGAATATAAAGCGTGGTGGTTTCTCTTTCCAATGCCATTTAGATCATATATCTATCCATGATAGTAAGGGAGACATAACGATTTATATGAGACCTATGTATGTGAGTTATTCCGAAAAGCGATCAAATTAACTTGTTTTTTGCAAACACATTGTGACTTGACATTTAAATAAATAAACAGAAAATACTTTGTTTTTATTTATTTAAATTAACTTGCCTACCAATTTGTCTTGCAGGTAGTGTTAAAAGCACGAACTGTCTGCGTCACCATTGATCCACATTCAGTATTCAAAGCATTATAAGAAAAAGTGAGTTAAGGAGGTTGTTAATTTAATACCTACCTACTTGAGTATACAGATTTGAAATGTACAAAACCTTAATCATAAATTACGGTAATAATGATTTAATTCACAAAGCCGTTTTCTTTCAACAAAAACCCTTTTGACCTTTCATGACCATTGTAAAATACGACATCCTTTGTTTGGTAAATAAAATTTAAGGTAATTAATCATTAAAATGTTTTTTTAACAAACGAAATAACTTTTGACCTAAACTTTTTTAGCCCAAAAACATTGTAAAAATAGAGTTAATGTACTTTGAGAGAAAATTTTCTTTCTGACTTGCTTTGTTTAATCTTGTTTTTAACAATTCTCGCGCATCAAAATATATTTTTTTCATAGAAGGGCTGTCGTAATACAAATGAAAATGTTTATACGTACTCGCCTAACTGTTACGATATCGTAATTTAATTTAATACTTTAATTGGACTAGGTTCAAAAATGACATTTGAATGCAAAACCATTTCTTTGGTCATTTCTTTAGCCAAAATAATTTTCATGGCCATCGTATTGTCATGGCCATCGTAATTTTCATGGCCATCGTATTGTCATGGCCATCGTAATTTTCATGGCCATCGTAATTTTCATGGCCATCGTAATTTTCATGGCCATTGTATTTTCGTAGATATTTACGAGGCGAATTATCATACATTAAATTTATTTTACAAGGTTCTAACATCACTTTGAACCTTTTGCAATTGCCATTTTGTTTGTATCTGAGAGTCAATCGTTGTTAAGAGGCGCAATTTAGTTTGTTACTTTGAATAGGGTTCTAACATTATCTCACTGTGTTCTGAGGTATCAAAGTTTGCATAGACGAATTCTTATAATCTCTTTAACAAATCATGATTTGAGGTTCAGTCTTGTGTAAAGTATGTTAGTTTAACGTATTTTAAAGGAAAAAAATGTATTCAATTTCATATTGACAAGTGAAATTTAGTTGGAACCTAATTTATATGAATTATTATTCTCTAGCTTGTTGCATATGGTTCTACCTGAACGTTTGGGTAGATTCTAAAATGGTAAGTATATGTCCAATTTAAATATTTCCTTCAAATTATTTATTTCTTTCAACTAATTTAAATTTCACTTGTTACGTCGTAAGTAGTGAAGTCCTGTTTTAAGTTGACTGTTGACGGGGCTAAAGTCATCTTTGGAGATGGTATGTGGAGATTGTCTTTAGGGAAAAGAAGGAAAGCGAATATTTCATACAATAAATATACACGCCACATTTTCATTCTGGCTATTAATAATTGAGAGGTGTCCGTAATATACAGGATGTCCGGGGGTAAAGTGCATTAACTTCGGGAGGTGATTCTACAAGATGGTAGGTGTAAAAAAGATTAACAACTTTTTCCGAAATTCCAACATTTTTATTCCTATACAAAAAGACGTACCTACTACAAATCCTTAGTGTGAGGTACGATCCTACTTGCTGAGCGCCCGCCGGGCACGATTGTGGCAACATTGCATGGTTATGATTGGCCCGTATCGTAACAGCGGAAAATAATAAAGCTGGCGGCACACGCCGGTCTATTTTTATCTTTTTACCACAAAACAACCCATAAAAGTTGGAATTTCGAAAAAAGTTATTTATCTTTTTTAGTTATAATATCATGTAGAATCAGCTCCGGAAGTTATTGCACTAACCCCCGGACAATCGTACGACTGAAATCTCTTAGTAACATTTATAAACTAGGCAAGAAAAATATTTATAAACAATGAATCTATTAATAAATCGAAGACTTGTTATATTATTAAAATACTGATTGATTTAAAACTTGTACTTAGAAGTGCTAATGTAATGAAATGGAAATAAATGTTGCTTGATTTTAATTTAAGCATTTTTTGTGGCCAATCTGAGTGGTATTCTAATATCCTTCCCTTTTCTCTCCTCTTCTCACTCGTGCTGAAAATCATAATCACTTTGATAGTCTCACTGATAAAGGGTGATACAGATCGACGCTCATGTTTTCCTCAAGGTCTTCAAAAACTTCCCCTTCTCTCCCAAGAACATTTCTTCGAGGCAAAATCGGGGAACCGGCTAAAGGGCGCGGACTTTGAGCATCATCTGCGGCCGATGGCTATACGCATTCTCATTGGGACTGCCCGGTGGTCTATGGAATACTTTCTCTGGCTTTTCTTTTTATGTATTTTATTTTCTTTTCGCTGTTATAGTAATTACTTACATTATAGCATAATCATATAAGTGGTTTTTCCTCATTACTTTTTTTATTTTCAGAAGGTTTCTTCGATTGGTCATAGCGTTATTTTTATTTTTCTTTTATTAATACTATTATCTCTTTTTGATGTTACCTATTTCAGAAGAATTATTCCACAGGCTGCTACTTCTATTTATCTTTTGTATAAGGTTAGTATCAGTACTTGCATACTGCTTACTAACCCCAATGTCCATTGGAGGGTCTAGAGTTGTTCAAATAAATGTAGCTTCGTTCAAAAAAGTAGAGTCCAGACGTATGCGGTGAAGGAGGTACCCATATGTTTGTAATTTGTGAGGCTGAAGGTAGTGAGGAGGGAAGGAGATATAGGGAAGAGGAAGGTGGGGGAAGTACCTGGCTATTCAGATCTGGTCACCAAACACGGCTAATGCCATTTCAAGCAACGTTTCAATTCTGAATGGTGATCTTACACCAGGGCGATACTGAGAGTATCTTCCACTCTAGAACGTACCGCAAATAATCTATATTTTATTTTAAATGAATAAATAGTGAAATAACACAAATTAATCAAATAAAATTTATATGCCACGCCGGGATTCGATCCCGCGACCTTCGGTGTGCGAGTCGAGTGCTTTACCGCTGGACTACGCCGGCCGTCATCACATAATTAATGCGTGTTAAAATACATTATGTAAAATGCATTAATTTGAGAACGAAAACACAGACAGCATTACCTAACCTACTACTACTTGATTTGGAGTTAATCAAAGAAGAATATTCAAATCAAAAACACTGAGTTTAAATGTCAAGTTACGGAAGTAGTATATTATACAACGTTTTGAGGCCAGTTTTGGGTTGCCAATATTAACCATAATGTTCGAAATATGTTTATTAGTTTATTAATCTTTGTTAATTCCAAAAATGTGGGTGAATAATAAAAGTAGACGTGGAACGTTGAATCTTGAAAACCCGTTCCTTTAAGGCCTCGTCAAACAGACGGCGTAAATTACGCCGCGTACTCTCTATTTGAACGGCTTCGGCGAACAGCAGAGCGTACAGCAGAGCGTCGAGCAAGAACGCCCGGCGTAAAATAAAATCTTGTAAAAAAATACAACGCGACGTCCTAACGCCGCGCTAGAGCGTAGCGTACTGGTACGCGCTCGCTCTGTTTGACCGGTTCAGACAAGTTCAGTACAACACAACGCGGCGTACGGGCGTATTTTACGCCGTACGCTGCGTAAATTACGCGTTCTGTTTGACGAGGCCTTAAACTTTAAACTGTTCAGTTAACAAGTTTTGAAGGTCAGTTTAAATTGTGCCTAATTATGGATTTGGTCAGAGGTCGAATAATTTCATCAAAACAAAATGCATGTTTACGGAAGAGGCGAACAGTAAGTAGTTGGTAGGGTCAGGATATATCTTTGTCCCTGAGTGACTTGTATAGGACAGTTAATTGCGATCCGAAATACGAAACAATAATATCAAAATTATGCCTTATATGGTTACTTATGACATAGAAAATACTTGAAGCCCTTATGCAGAGTGTATCTCCAATGGAACCATTGAGTACTTTGTTGCACAATGGTTAAAGGCCGATTGTCTTTTCTAGGACAATAATTTAAGATTGCTACCGAGATACCAATTTTAATTGAACAACCATACGCATAATCGGACAGTATTACTACCGTAGCGTCTGCGTGGTTGAATTTCCGAACCCAGCTACAAGTGCATGTCGGACGCCACGCCGTACGCGCCGCGCCACAAATATCTAACATCTGTGTACGTGGTATTTCACACAAAGCTACTGTTACAATTCGGTTTCGAATTCAAGAATTCGGCACAAGATGTCACTACTTCCGTCAGGTCGGACGGGGACGTCTCCTCCCTAGGTATAACTGCTACGAATTTGTGAATATGTGGTATCTCTCCGGATATGAAAAGATTGACGGTAATACATATTGTATCAAGTGGCTATATATTACTTATGACGTCATTGCTCTGTCTCGGTTACCTTTTCCCGGTGACTAGCTACGCGGGTTTTGAACAGCTATTGCATAACAAATACTTTTGAAGCAAGATATATTTATATACCTTGTGTTCTATTTGATTTGTTCTATATTTCTGTGTTTTTAAGTATTTTCCAATTGTCTTTATATTTATAACTATTATGTATAAAAATTTTTTGTTCATGACCGCAAAATTCATGTAATTTATTACATCGACAGGTTTGGTCATCGGGGTACAATATTAAACTAATCAAAAAATACATTGCATATGCTTCCACATTCTTGTTCAATGAGACAAAACATAACACCGAATAAAGGAACAGTGAAATAGCTGTGTACAAAATGGGTTACCATGTATATTTTTTTTTACGTGAGCTCCACACAGGAGGCCCTGAGGAAAATAATTTCCCTCAGGGCCTATGTCATCTTTGGGAATGCTGTGTGGAGGGTTTTTTTAAGGAAAGGAAGGAGGGGAGAGTTCTGGGAAGGTAGAGGGTTTTAGGGGTGGGTAGGAATCTGGGGTTCAGTGTGTCCTGGTCATCCGCCTCCAAAACCTAGACAAACCTCACCCCATGAACCCGGGTACCCCTGCTAAATCACCAAACATAGCGAACCATTTGGGGTGACCTACGGCAGAGGTCATTATATATAAAGAGACAAAACGTTAATGGATTAAGGGATAATTGAGAATTTAGCTTTTGGTTTTAACGACTCTCTTCATTTCGAGTGCTTTTAAATTTCTGTTGCCATGATGATTTGTGTATATAATTTTAGAACTGGTTTTTTTTAATATATTACAAGAGTCCCAGCTACTCCCCTCTGGAGCCAGTGAGACTATGACATCCCTAATTGGGGTATGTTGTGACTGTTGTGAGGCTGAAGGTAGCGGGGAGGGGAAGGAGTTATAATTAATATATTCTGTTTTCGTGGGTTGAAAAAATGGGCTGATCTCCAGTGAAGGAATTAGGAGTAAGGGTAGATGAAGGATTGCAAAAAGAGTGTTCTTTAACCTTCGTATACTCGCACCCAACGGCATAACACGCCTACTCGTGTACGGTCTCCCAGACCGAGATTTGATCTCGTCTGTATTACTTTAATTATATACTTTTTAGCATTATTGGTAATTAAATAATTACGTAGAAGGGGGTAAAATTGAATAAAAAAATAAAATTATTTTAATAAAAACATATTTACATAAGAATTAATCATTATTAGGGTTTTTGGGAAGTAATTGTTACTTACCTAAAATACCGATAACAGTAAATAAATGTCACAGACCATTCAGCACCAATACGCGCGCCGCATTAAACAATGCATAACAACAAATTAAGAAGCTACTAAAAACCTTAAAGTCCCATTTTTAATATTGTTTAAGAAAACAATGAATTATTGATTTGTCGGTCTGAGAGACCAATGCGCGAGTATAGGAAGGTTAGCGCTAATTAAGGCTTCAAATGTATAAAAAAATACAAGTGGTGCTTGCTAAGTATTGTTTTATTTAAGTGAGTTCCCGGCATGCCAATTAAATAAAGATATTGTTTCTCCCTGCGTGTCCTTTCCCATTCGTCTACGCTCCCCTTTCCCCTCACGCGTTCTCCCCCCACCTCCACCGCGCATAAGGGACAAACAAGGAAATATTCATTTTTACACAGTTACAATAGATATAACTTCACAAAGTATCTGCTTCATATGAACAAATAAAATAAATGTGTTCATATAACTTATTTAAAATATGTTATCATCATAATTATATTATTTGTTTTAATAGCATTAGTCGAACTAAACATGTCTACATAATTCTGCAAACTATGAAAATTAATATTCCCCTCGTTTGGACTCAATACGAGAATATTTCTAACAAGACACATTGAAATTCTGCACCGTTTTGGCGTTGAATTTGCAGGTAAGCATAAATTCAATTAATATGTCGGATTCTCATAAAGTCATGAATAAAACAAGTCGCTTAATGATCCAAATTCATTAATTAATTAACACATTTAGTTGGAAACGTACTTCCGTTATATTCGGCTTGCTGCCTGCTGGCTTTGTGTAAACACTTGCTGAATATTATTTTGAATAATTAAACCTACTAATATCGGAAGTCAGTGCATGGGTGATGTGAAATATTTCCCCATATTTCTCCAAAATGGGTAAAATTTTTCAAATTCATTGAAAATATGATTTAAAAAAAATGGAAATGATAAGTATTAAATCGCATCAGACGTTTATTTATTTATTTATTTATTGTGAAAAACAGTTAACATTTACATTTCTCAATTTTTAGTTAATAGTGTAATACATTAATTATATAGGTACCTTAATAATGACAGGTGCTAAAGAATACCTTTATTTCGCTCTCGAAATGACTGTAGTTCGATTGAAAAATGTCAATATCAGAAGAAAGGTTTAATAGTGAGGTCATTCTCCCCAGAGGCATAACCATTGGTAGGTTGGTCCTGCCTCTAGGAAAAGTAAAAAGTCTGTGTTGCCTTGCTCTGGTGAAGTTATCGGGGACATAAAGTGAAATCCTTTCCAGGACATCAGGATACAAATGTGCCCGTTTAGCAGCTTTTGTGCTACTAGTACCATTGCAATTTTTCTTCTAATGTCGAGACGATTTAGTACCAGCATTCCCGCGAGAAAATCAGAGGGATACAACAAAGGGTAGTACCCAAACTCTCGCATGTACAGGTACCGCATGAACTTTTTTTGCACCTTTTCAACATCATTTGCGTATAGGGCATCTTCGGGTCCCCATATTACTGATCCACTTTCGAGAATGCTGCGAACCAGAGTGAAGTAGAGCATTTTTATGACTGCTGTGTTGGAAAAAGATTTTGCGTTGCAGATTACAAAGCCTAGCATTCGCATCGCATAGTTGCACACCGAATCGATATGAGAACGGAATGTCAGGCGTGTGTCAAAAGTGATTTCTAAATCCCTCATTTGTGAAATATGTTTTAACAAGGTGCCAGACATTTTGTAGTTATAATATAGAGTACTCCTAGCCCTTGTTTAGCACATAATTGTACACTTTCCGCTGTTAAAATAAAGTTTATTCCGATTACTCCATTCTACGATTCCGTCGATATCGGTTTGTAAACGAATAGAATCTGCTTTCGACATTATTCATGAACACACTTCGAGTACAATACAATAACGCATATAGGGCGCTATTCGGCCTACCTTGGCGATGCAGTGCCTCGCAGATGTTCGCAGAAGGAAGGGTACATGGGTTCGCCGCTTTGATGCGCCACAGAATAGCCGGGGTGAGACAGCGCTACTAAAGATCGGAGAACACTCTCGTCCAGGCCGTGGCCCAGTGGCAGGGCGCGCTTCTTCACCAAACATGGAGAATTCATCTGAAGCCCCCGTAGTAGATGTACAAGTACTAAATATGTGTATATATATTTCTTTTTAAATCTTTTTATATTATTTTATTTTTTCTTTTCTATATAGTATGTAAATCCATTTTATGTAATGTATACTTTTTTTATGGCAGACAGAGTATTGCACTCACCGCTCTGTTCGGCTGAAATAAATAACTTATTATTATATTGGTATAAAGTTTAATATCGTCAGCAAATAAACATGCAAGAAAGCAGGTTCCCAAATTGAAGTGAAAACTTCTTTACCACCGTTGATTTGAAAATCGATGAAATATAAAATAGCGACACTAAAAAGAGACACTGCGAGAGAATGAGATAGTATAATCGGTATCCTCTTATTGCGGTGCTTTGTAGCTTCTCCACTCTTGTGAAAACTTCTGAAGGTTTCACTTTTACCGCGTGTTAATTGTGCACCCTGTTGTTTTTTTTTTTATTTTAGGTTTGAAATGTGTATTTCTTTTGTTTACATTTATGACATGACACCCGAATTGATATAAGTTTACTGGCGTTTTTTTGTGTGAATATCGCACAAGTCTTGCTGCTTCCGCCTGGAGCAAGCAAGACTGTAGTATCTCGAGTTAAGGTATTTCCTGGGTCTGAAAGTAGTGAGGAGGGTACAGAGATGGGGAAGAGAAATGGCTATTCAGATGCGGTCACAAAACATGGCTAAAATCATTTCAAGCAGTGGTTCAATTCTGAAAGGTGGTCTTAAACCAGAGTGAAACTGAGAATATCTTCCACTCTGAAACATAAGGCAAATATACTATACATTATTTTAAACGAATACATTGTGAATAACACAAATCAAATAAAATTAACTGGCGCACGCTGGAATTCAACGACCTCCGTAGTCCAGTGGCTAAGACTCTTGACTCACATTCCGGAGGTCGCGGGTTCGAACCCGGCATGCGCAAATAAATTTTATTTGATTAATTTGTGTTATTTCACAATTAATTCATTTAAAATAATATATAGTATATTTGCGGCATGTTCCAAAGTGGAAGATACTATTACTATCGCCCTGGTGTAAGACCACCATTCAGAATTGAAACGTTGCTTGAAAATGGCTTTAGCCGTGTTTAGTGACCAGATCTGAATAGTCAGGTACTTCCCAACCTTCCTCTTCCCCACCTCCTTCCCCTCCCCACTACCTTCAGCCTCACAACATACCCCAATTGGGGATGCCATAGTCTCACTGGCTCCTGGGAGCTGTTGAGATTCTTGTGTGGTATTCGCTGTAAAAAAAAAAAAAAAAATTCAAAGCGGCGACCTTCGGATTCGCTAGTCGAGAGCCATACTCCGCGACCACGGAGTAAGCTATTCGACAAAGTAATTCGAAAGGTAAATTTCTGATGGTCTCTAATTATTTTTTTGGCAGTAATCCTGAGGCAGATATTTTAGAAATGCTTTCACAAATCTTATAATTATAATATCCCGTGATTTTTCACAGATCTCCGCTAGCGTGGACGTAATTTATATTGAGAACTATATTTAACTATATACTAATTTAAAAATTAACACTGATTTATTTTTATCGACGGCCTCCGAGGTCGACGGGTCATGCTCTCGACTAGCAATCTAGAGGTCGCGGGTTCAAATCCCGACAAAAGTTTAAATACTTTGCCACATGTTAGGTAAATCTTATGAGAAAACGGCGTATATATTTGTAGTGAATTGTTTGTTTTCCCTTAGTTGAAGTGCGTTGGACACTTGCAAATTTATCCTTGTCAAGCTGTATTATTGATAATACGCAATAGCTACTTTGCACACCGATAAGCCCAAATTCTAGATTATAAGACTAACCACCGCGTTGCCCCGGCTTTACGCAGAGTTTTTTTTTAATATCTTCTTGAAAGTGGCCTTCTTCTTAATTTGATGGTGTCAAGTGTACCAAATTTCAATTTACCACCTCGCAATAAAACTGTAGATTTCAATAAAAAATACACAGACACTCTTATTGTGTAAATAGATATGTCATTTGAGTGTCTCGCATTAATCTGGCTCAGGGGTCGGAAAACTTATTAGCCAAAGAGTTGAGTGTGTACATTACAACGATTCAACAAAAAAATTGATAGCTAAATCTATTTATCGATTTGGCAAACAATTATTATGTTTTTAGGACTTCATTAGATTGCGGGTTAAATTCATTAAAGTCGCTGAATAAAACTTGATTTCATGTTTAATAAAGATTTTATTAATTGATATAAAATTATGTGTAATTAAGGAGTTCATGAATTTTAATCATGATAACCACTTAATGCGAACAATGTCTTTGAATCTACTTTAAAATGATCGAGTAAGTCAGGTTTGTATATTTTTATTTTTAATTTTAGGCACGATTCCAGGTTCTCAGCAATAAGACGACTTCTGAGTTTACTCCTGAAAAAGTTAATGCTTGAAAAAGATTGTTCGCATGAATATGTAAAACCGAAATGGGCAAGAACAGCAAACGCAAGTTTTTTCAGCTGATTATAAGAGTTAGGAATACTATTCTAGGCGTTGAAGATGATCAATGATCATGTCTTCCTTCTCCAGGTCTTTCAAAACAGACCACTTGTGTTGTGAACTATGCTCACATTTGTTTTTCTCCAATATTTCCAAATCAATACAAAGACGTCCAAATAAAGAGCTCCACATTACCTTGATTTTTAAATCCAGCAATTGTATTTCAAAGAGCCGCACTTAAGAGGGCATTACCAGAGAAAGCCTGAAATACGTCATTTTCAAAAAAGTTTTTAGACGTATTGACTCTTTTCCACAAAAAATTATAAATGGATTTCGAAAGATTGTTCTTTTATCTAGCATAGTTATGTAATAAATTTTTAGAATTTTTTTTAATTTTTAGTATAATAAGGTTATTCCATAGGTCGTTGGCAGATTTGTTAAATTTTCAAAAAAGTTTTTGTATTATACCACACCCATTTCAAATAATGTAATCATGCAGTAAAATAAATCAATACATTATCTAGCAAAGTTATGTATTAGAATTTTAATTTTAGTTTCAATAAAATCATTAAAAAATATGTACGTACCTGTGTTTCTTGGCGAAAATTGGTCCATTTGTGTATTTATTTGCGCACTTACAAACTAATATATTTCAGATTTTTTTAACATTCTTATTAAATTTAGACATTATTCAAAAATGATAAATACTTATAATCAAAAAATAACTACAAAAAGTACACTATTTTAATAGTTTTATCATCACGCCTTTCAGCATTTTTGGATGAAGGTATAAATTAAAGCTAATTTGGATTGAAATAAATTCGATATTGAGTTATAATTTTAAAAAGCTGGTACGGAGAATAATCAATCTTTCTCATTGTAACCGCCCTGCACGATCGGAAGAACAACTTTCGACGAAATGTGGATTTTCGTCCGCTGGCTGGTTAAACGCTCTTAAGGGGCCAAAGAGCCGCATGGGGCCTCTGACTAGCCCAATATAAAATTTTAATAATATAATAATGTATTTTAGTTCTTGGACAAAGCCGTTCTTCTGGAATTACAATGACACAAAAAAACTGCCCTTAGATAAATTTAAAAAAATAATGGTTATTAACATACACACATTGTGATCGCGTAAGCAATTTTCCTTACTTGATATACTTACCTGTCTTCTCAATCCAAGGCAACGCTTTTAAAAAATGAATATTAAAGGTGCTATAAGGTGATTGCTTGGGGGCTTTAAGCTTGCGATAAACATAACACAGAGCATTATCGTTATCCAAAGTGGTTTTTTATTCATGGAATATAATTTTTTCCCTGTTGAAAATTGATAAAACATTGTTTTGCACGCTTCTAAGCTAATTAAAAAAAACCGCGAGATCGCAAAATAATACTAACCCAAAGCGTGAACGTAATTTGTTCAGATATTATTTACTGTTAAAGATAAATGTATGTAAGTCTAAAGTCGTGGTATTTTAAAGAGAGAGTATGAAAACAATGTGCAACATAGTTGTGAATGAAGAGTACTTGGAGCAGTTGTATGAGTTTGTGTACTTTGTAAGTATGTTTACGAGAGATGGAAAGGCTGAAAGAGATATAGAAAGAAGGGTAAATGCAAGCAACTCTATTAATGGAGGACTGAACGCCATTGGCGCCAACAAAAAACTGTCCAAGGAAGCGAAGTTAGCCGTCCATAATGGAGTGCTGGTACCCACCCTGATGTATGGCAGTGAGGAATGGAACCGGCAGAGGAAGGATTAAAGTAGACTAATGTACGCTTGGTAATACCATGTACGATCATGTGAGAAATATGGAATGCGGAGATCCGCGAAGAATGCAAGGCTGAGGAAAGGAGTGTAAGAAGAATATATGAAAAATAGAAGAAGTGGGGGAAGCCCGAGGAAGGCATGGCATGACCAAGTGATTCAGATACTTGAGTCGGGCCATGTGAAGAGTCGGAATAATAGAAGAGCATGTATGAGACGATGCATTAATGTGACCGAGGCAGAGGCACAGAATGTGCCAAGATAGAGTTGTTTGGCAGTCCGTCCTCTCTGCCTACAAACGGCGTTATGGTTAGTTAGTTAGTTTAGCATTTGCTGTGCATTTTATATTAAAAGTCTATACTTTGCCTCCGATTTGGTGACAAAAGAAAAAAAACATTTGCGACTCGATTTACAGATCATCAGAACTCTGGAAAAGTGTCAATCATAAAAGATATTATAAACACGAACAAACTGTAGATCAGTAGTTATTTCAAAAAGGGAAAGAGTTGATTCAAATGGAAAAACTTTGATAGTGTCAGTCATCTATAGCAGAAAAAACACAACGATTTTTTTCTGAAACATAAAAATCTGTTCTAGATAGTCTGGGATTTGAATAGTTTGTCATTAAACTCTACCCTCGTAGTTTTATTTATTTTTCCAGAAAATATACTTTAACGGGATGTTTTTCATTCTTATTTTCATGTCTTATGTTATGTCTTGGGGAATGTTACGAGGCTGAAGGCAGTGGGAAAGAGACGAAGATGGGAAGAGGAAGATTGGAAAGTACTGCCTAATTATTCAGGTCTGGTGACCAAAAACGTTTAAAACCATCGAACATTGTTATTGCGTTAGCGTCTGCGTGGTTGAATTTCAGAACCCAGCCACAAGTGCACGTCGGACGCCACGCTTAACGGCCGCGCCTCAAATAACTAGTGTCCGACCGAACTTTCGGTTTCGGTTTCGGCCTAGTTTCGGCCAAAAAAACGAGTTTCGGCTTGGTTTCGGTTTCGGCTGCCATCCGGCCGAAACTAAGGCCGAAACCGAAACTGAATTTGGGAGATCGGACATGTTCGGTGCACTGAACTGCGAGCCACGAAGTGTCATATTGCTGCGTCCGCGCTCATAGTCGTGTCAGGACTTTATTCACTTGTTTGTGTTCGCTCCGCGAACTTTGCGGTAGTTTGAATTATTTGGTGAAATTGGAGGTGTTTATACTTAACATTATTTCGAAATATGTATGTTTTATTTCGCTATTGAAATGATCTAGTTCATAATAGGCCCTGAGGAAAATAATTTCTCTGTGGGCCTATATCATCTTTGAGATGCTGCGTGAAGGGTTTTTTAGGGAAAAAAAGGAGAGGAGAGTTCTGGGAAGGAAAAGGGGTGGGTAGGAATCTGGGGTTCAGCGTGTCCTAGTCATCCACCTTCAAGACCTAGACAAGCTTCATCCCATGAACCCGGGCACCCCTGCTAGATCACCAAACGTAGTGAATCACTTGGGGTAATGATTTTCAGAGGTGTTGGTTATCCAATAAAGTTTCCCGGGGCGGCGGTACCCATTCCCGCCCCATTCCCGCCTCCCTAATTATTTTGTTCTTAAGATGAAAGAATATTTTTTTGTTTAGTATACCTAAACAAACTAGGTTTGAAAAAATGTAAATTTGTTTTCTACCTTTTATTTTACGTTTTTGGTTAATCATGTTCAAATAGGTAATAGTCCCGGTTGAACGAGAGGTCTGGGTTCGAGTCTCAGTTGCGACCATTGTCTTTTTTTCTGTTTTTCTGTGTCTTGTTCTCTTTCATATTTTAGTTTAGATTATTATTGTTATCTTCTTCTTCAATGATTAATATATGATTTAAAAATAAAGGCTGATTGATTAAGATTGATTTTTTTTCCACGAAAACATGACCTTATATGGAAGTTTCGGTTTCGGCCGTAAAAACTAGTTTCGGTCGGACACTACAAATAACATCTGCGTACGTGGAATTTCACACAAAGCTACTGTTATAATTCGGTTTTATATTCAAGAATTCGACACAAAATGTCACTACTTCCGTCAGCAGCTCGCATGTGGATGTTTCCTTCCTAGGTATAAGTGCATTGATATACTATAGGAATCCTTCCTAACGAAGTTGTTATCAATTACACATAACGTCAGCGGCATTGCGTGTCACTGTTACTTTGTCTCGGTGAGTCACCGACGGTGACTAGCTGTCACTGGATCATAGTGGATCCGAGGAACTGGCTATTTTAGGAACCAGTTCCTATCGGATTTATTAAATAGTCACAAACACTTTAACAAACAAACACTTAAACATGGCGGGATACGGAGCCTACGGAGCGGGTTTTTAACTGCTAGTTGGCATGATTTGTTTTTGGGGTACTATACAGTGTTGCGCTACCTTCTTACTTGGCCAAAGTTTCAGATAGCGTTACAGTGTCCATCTTAAGGAAAGATGTGTAATGGATACAGGAGAAGTGTGTGCTTATACATGCAGATGCAATACCGTGTTGCCAGTCTCTCGGAGCTGGTATTACAATATAAAGACGACAGAGTGAGCTCAATAGTTCTTGGTTTCTTGTGATTGGCGGTTACACCAAAACGAAGCGCAAAAAGCCACCATACTGTAATCTGTAATTCCAGCTCTTAAAGGCTGGCCGTAGGGTATCGCATGTACACAAATATTCACCACAATCGATTACACATCTGCCCTAATGATGGACACTGCTCGAAATATTGGCTAAATAAGGGGGTAGCACAACAAGGCATAACACCCCAAAAACATATCTTGATGATGGATTTAACCATGTTTGGTCATCAGATCTGAATTTGTAGTTAGGTACTTCTCAATTTTCCTCTCCCCATCTCAACCTCTTCCACATTACTATTAAAACGTTGGCTAATGAAGGAGGTAACGCAACACGGCGTAGTACCCCAAAAAATCATGTTAATGGCTTAAACCATGGTTGGTTACTAGATCTGAATAATTAGGTAGGTACTTCTCAATTTTCATGATCCCATCTCCATCTCTCCCCCATTACTGTTCAAAACGTTGGCTAAAGAAGAATGTAGGGCAAAACACGGCACAATACTCTGAAAACTAATCGTGATAATACATTTGGTCTTGAAAATCTCAAATCATGTCAAGGTTAAAACCAGCCCAAGCAACGGCTCGGTTCTGAATTTTCGACTTTCACCAAGGTGGTTCTGATTGTATAATCCACTCTCGTGATATAAATAAGCTTGCACTAAATTGTGACGTCGAAAATTTATGGGAAGATGCCTGCTAAAGATAAGTTAGGAATAATAATTTAGTACTCCTCAGTAAGAATATTTCGTAATTCCGACAGCCTCAGGCGCTAAAACCGAAAATTAGTTTTTCAATCGCCAAAGTTCGCCTTTTATAACTCCAAATTTTATGTTTTCAATATTTTCCGGTAAGGCGTAAATTTACGTCCCTTGGTTTTCTTTGTTCGTCGAAGTTAGCTCTTGAGATAGTCGATTACTGCAGTTTTAATATGGGAAATTCTAATAAAAATAAATAAACCTACATAAGCTGGGGTGTTTTAAATTTATAACTTGAGTTCGGCGTAATATTCACTTTTCATTATTTTTAAATGGGAATTTCTTCCGGATTTTAATGGAGATTAGCATAATATTATTTATTTTTAGGGTTCAATAACGAATATTGACCATAAATATATATTTGTAATGTCGTTGGTTTACTTGTTTTGTTTTTCTAAGGATCTTGACAACGTTAACCATTTCAGTTAAGATAATAACAAATTTTGATTTTTGGAACCTCTCTTTAAGAACAAAATACATTTTACCATCACTGGAGGAGAGCGCAAACATATTTATTTGTGCAGGGAAAAAGAAACTCCCGAGTTATCATTTAAACTCATCATATTATATACATAGTTATCATTTAAACTTATCATTTAAACTCCTCTCGTAATGACCTTTGGTCAAATTTAAACAATACTGTAAATGGGGAAAATTTAAAAGGCATTAAAAATTTCCAATATTTTTACTCGTAAATCAATGAGTTTAAAGCAAAGTCGCTCGAGCTCTCTTTACAAGTAGATCTTTTAAATTACTCAACGGATTCTCATGCGGTTTTTAATAATAGATAGAGTCATTCATTAGAAATGTTCAGGAATATAATGTGTCAAAGCTTTGTATAAATTGGTTGAAATATATACCTAATACATAAAGGAAGCATATGCACCAATTCATTGTAACGCGGATGACAGTGCAGTCCATAATAGCTTTTGTTTGACAAGCCCCCAAAAGGCTCACAAACTCCAACGGCTTGTAGGGCTTTGAAGCAAAGAATGGACGGTTACCTCGAGAGTGTTTTCTCTTGGGGTTAAAATAATCTCGTTGAATTTAATGTTTCAAAGACCCAATTTTGTCTGATTACGACTAAAAGGGATCGAAATGAAAATCTAGTCTCTTTCAACGGAATTAATCTTCCGAACAGGCTCTTCATTGATATGCTTGGTGTAACCCTAAGTGACCAGCTCAGGTATGGGGGAACCATCGAAGCCAGAGTAAAGTTAGCCTCCCAAAAACTAGGCGTACTGTACAGGGCCCGCAGATACTTTAATAGTACACAACTGCTAACCCTGTATAAATCACAAGTGCGCCCCATGGTTGAATTTGGCAGCCACCTCTGGTCTGGAACTCCAAAGTACCTGAAAAATACCCTCGACTCTGTGCAGAAACTGGCGGTCCTTTTAATGGATTCTCCCATCTTAACAGACTGATTGCAATCTTTAGAGCACAGGCATCGGGTGGGAATGCTATCCTTGTTCTACCTGTATTACAATGGAAGATGCTCCGATGAACTAGCGTCATTGATCTCTTCAGCACCGGTGCATTGTCGGGATACACGCCAAACGCATGCTTAACATTTGTACATGGTTGACATTTGTCACATGAGAACGGGTCGTTTCTTCGACTCGTTCTTATGTTCAATAGCTCCGCTGTGGAATGATTTGCCGGCCTCTGTTTTTCCTCCATTCTACATCATGGGTCTCTTCAAGACCAATGTTCATTCCTTCCTCTCCTCAAAAAGATCCTTCACACAGCATCCCAGATGACATAGGCCCTGAGGGAAATTAATTTCCTCAGGGCCACCTGTGTGGAGTTAATGTAAGAAAAAAAAGCGGGCTGGCAAGCGGGCGGTGTGGATTTGATATGTATGCAAATTAACAGATGGCGTTGGTTATAAAGGTTGGGTAATTGCATTGTCAGTAGATGGCGTTGGTTTTCGTTGGCCACAGCAACGTGTACCCGGGTCTGCTAGTTGGTAATAAAAATAAAGCAAATAGTTTTCCATTATATATGAAAAACTATTTGCTAAACTAATTCCATTATATATGAAAAACTATTTGTAAATAACCATGAAACTAAATAAACGCCCGGGTTGCCGGCACTGAAACTGATTATAAATACCTGTATAGATATAATATAATTTTTTCGTCTATAAGTGGCCTAACCACAGTTTGATAATACCGTAAGAAGGCGAAACAGCTCAACAGCAACAGGCACGCGTAATTAAAATTACACAGCAGAACTTGTTTGTATGTAAACTGTTATATAAATTGAATAATAATATTATTACAGGTTAAAAGCTTTTGAAATGTGGCTTCACTGGAGAATGCTCAAGGTCCCATGGACCAACATGATCACCAACACAGAAATTCTTAGGCGGGCTAGAGCAGATAGAGAAATGCTTGATAATTTCATATCTGGGCCATATACTTCGAGGGGAGAAGTATCACTTGCTCCATTTAATATTGAAATGCAAGACAGAAGGTCGCAGAGGGCCTGGTAGGAGACAAATGTCTTGGCTGCGAAATATACGAGAATGGACCGGCATTAGAAGTGTGGAGGAGCTATTCCGGGTAGCGCAAGACAGAGAGACATTTTCAAGAGTGATCGCCAACGTCGGGGGACCTGATACGGCACACAAAGAAGAAGAAGAAAAATATTATTGAATACATGAAAGAAAAAAATAAAAAGGGAATAAAATAAAAAATAATAGAAAGTTCTACAAAGTAAACTTAATAATAATATATACCCAAATAACTAATTTTAATTTCAGATTTTTTTCATTATTTGAGAAAGATGGTCAACGATGTAGTTTCCTATTTTTTTCCCCTCCCATGTTCCAAAATATGGATCTTCCTTGAAAAATAAACGTAAAAACATTTCCATTTCTTTCACTCGCCTTTCATTTCAGTCCATCTATATTTTTTAACCAAATTTTACATTATTTCAAATAAAATGATTGCACGGTACTATGACTCGGTACAAATCAGGTCTTCCGGTAGTACAAATATGTGGTTATCTTGATTAGGATTCCGACGGAACCCTATTTCAAGGTAGGAACTCTGACTTGCTCGTTGTTAGGAGAGACATGTTTTCAGTAATTCCATTGTACCTATAGAAAATGTACGCTGTGTTGTCGAGCATGCAAAATGTGTTTTCATCAAATGGTGAATCCCTTCAAAGGGTGCATGAATTTTGATTGAATAATCCAAGTACATACATACTGAAGATGTATACTTAAATATATGTATGTTTTCCAGGAATAGAAAACTGTGATAAGTTTTCTGTCGGGTTCCATACGTAAATAAAGCCTTTATACACATCGACCAACTTCATAGAATATATTTTTAATGGAACGATAAAGGAGATCAGTGAGGTGAATTCTGTTCCTATAAACTAAATCTGATTGAGCCTAGAATGTACAAAACGAATCTACCTCTGGGATCACATTATTTATGTGTTTTTATGATGCCTAACAAATCTTGCTCCACTTAATCCATTCTCCGGATACACTTTTTTTGTGAAATTCGTGTACGTGGATAGTCAGTGTACGCCGTACACAATGCTGAATTATCAATTTACGACGCCAAAAATATTTTTATCTGAAATTCTGATCAGGTGCATACGAGAAGATTATCTTAGAAAATCTTTCAAAAATACCTTATTAGGGTTAGTTGGGGTCAGGTGGTCATAGTACCTATTCTAATTAAAAAATATAAATTATTTCGTATATATTTTGAATAACTGATACAGATAGATAAAGCACATAAATATGATTATACTGTAAAATGACGACAACCTGTAAATTTTTTCTTTTTACAATATTATAAAAATGTAGTTCTATTTTCTTTATCTTTATTTCCTTTAGAGCGGGGTCGCCAAGTGCACCTGAAATGAATGCGCTCGATGAAAGGGGGGAAAAGATAGATATACATTTTAAGCTTCCACATAACTTATAAATTATAAGGTATATTTTTAAACTATTAAAAAAATAACTTGGAACTAGGTGGAATTTTTTGAAAACTCTAGTTGAAGTAAGCATTTTAAATTTATTTTTCAATAAAAATAATATTTCATAAAACATGTACATATTATTATATATCTACATTACGTTAAATTTGTTATTTAAAAAAATGCAGATTAAAGCAGGTACGTCCCTGGAGCTTAAATATCTATCCATGTTGAAAATTTTTGATTTTTAAATAGGGAAAACAGGACGAACGTAGACACCCCGTCAAAGAATCAGGAGCAAATGAGAAATATTGGCAGCGCGATACACAGCTCAACTTTGCGCGCATGCGCATGCTATCGGTTTGCGTTTACAAAATAAATTCTTGCGGTTCACTTGGAACTGGTTTATGCAGAACTTTTTTTATAAGTTCGAAAACAATGCTTTTCCTATTTTTGGCGCCGTAATTCTCTTTGGCCGTTCTTGTGTGCACCGGGCTGATCCTTTGCAGGCTGAAATGGAGCAGTCCGCGCTGGGCGCCATCTTGCCAAGACCCCAAGGAGCCCAAGAACCAAGGCACTGATATATATTTTTTTCCTTTTTTTAACAGAAGACAAACATTTCCGGGTTACGAATAACCTGAAAATATTTGAAAATCTTCTACTACCACCACAGAAAGCGGAAATGTTGCTTGTGTCGTAATGCCAGGCGAGGGATTGAACTCTCGACTCCTAGGTGGGACACTAACCTAACCTAACACTTAACACAGTGCCCTTGAGGTTTTTCCTACTGTATACCGATACAAACGATAATTTTATTCTTAATTTTGGAATTCTACGTACCTTACATCACGTATGAAATTATATTCTATAATAACGGATTACATAGAAATATATAATTCAATATTATTCTCGAATAAAAACGGAACTCATTTCATTAAAAAACTAATATTATTTGAACAATGCAGTCGTGTTTGCCAAAACGTCCCTCAGCCGGAATGTTATTTTGATAATAAGTTTATGTAAGGAATGTTTTAGACCTCTCTGTTTATCTATAAAGCATTTGGTTTGGCGCAGCAACTAATCTTAAACGTTCTTTGTCCAATCACGGCTGTCGCAAATCATAACACACACGTTCGCATGCTGGGCTGACATTTAAAATTTATGTTATGAAACCCTGTTTATTATACTTTACTTTAGTTATACCGAATCATGTTTGACATTTTTATTCGTTATTTATGGCAACAAGATAAAAAGACGTTGAGAACTTAGTTAATTAACAGTTTAACCATCTGTCAGGCGTAGCTAATCTGTGAGATGAAGTGATCTGTTGTTTTTGTGCCAAATGGTAAATATCGCCGATCTAAGGGCGTGATGTCCTGACTTCCTCCTACCCCGTCACTCACATGTAAAATGAAATTAAAAAAATTAAGGGAAAATTATTTTTTGATCTGTTTTTCTATTATTCAATGACGGCCGGTGTAGTCCAGCGGTTAGGCTCTCGACTCGCATTCCGAAGGTCGCGGGATGGAATCCCGGCGTGGCAAATAAATTTTATTTGATTGATTTGTGTTATTTCACAATTTATTCATTTAAAATAATAAATAGTTTGTTTGCGTCACGTTCCAGAGTGGAAGATACTCTCAGTATCGCCCTGGTGTAAGACCATCATTCAGAATTGAAACATTGCTTGAAATGGCTTTAGCCGTTTGGTGACCAATCTGAATAGCCAGGCACTTCCCCACCTTCCTCTTCCGTCTCCTTCCTCTCCCCGCTACCTTCAGCCTTACAACATACCCCAATTGGGGATGCCATAGTCTCAGTGCCTCTAGGCGGGAGCAGTTGGGACTCCTGTGCGGAAAAAGCTCACAGATGAATTGTACCCGATCTTGTTAGAATTTGCATTGCGCCTGACGGAGGGTTAATTGATTCGTAGTAAAATCATTGCCCGAAAACTACGTGAGCCTTCTAAATAAAGTCATCTAAAAATCATTACAAAAGCATAAACTTTACCGATACCTTTGTGTGCGTACAAGTCCAATGATTGCAAAGTAAATATTATTGAAATCTTTCCCCAATATTTCGTATTTTCATCATCGGAAGGTGTCAAGACGGGTCCCTCGAATACCCACAAAAGACGTCGTAGAAGTGAAACCTTCAGAAAACTAAAGTAGACAAGAGTGGGAAGGCTATGAAGCACTGCACGAAGAGGAGACCGATTATACTATATCATTCTCTTGCAGGCGAAATCCTATAGATTTACATGTTTGTCTCTTTTAAGTGTCGCTTTTTTCCATTCATCGAGTTTCAAATCAACGGTGCTAAACACTTCAAAAATGCATCCACCGAAATGACAATTACGTAGGAAAGTAGATCAATGTTCCAGCTTTAAAAAATGTTGATCATCATCATCTTCTTCCCCTTATCCTATTCGGGTCGGGGCCCATTGCATTGACAAGGCTCCTCCGTACGTCCCTGTCTTGTGCTGATTGTTCGGCCTCTGTCCATGGTAGACCCATCCTCTAATCACCCAGTTTCTGGAGTTGCCTCGCCCAACTGTGTCTGGGGCGGCCCACTGGACATCTACCGGTCTACCCTCTGGAATCGCACTCAGTATCTTCCTCGGAATTTGGTCATCAGACATTCTTAGTACATGCCCAAGCCACCTCAGTTGCGATTTTTCTATGAAGAGTAGCAGTGGTTCAATGTTTAGATCATCTCGGATCGTCGTATTTCTTATATGATCCCATTTCGTAACCCCTGCCACTCCTCTCAAGCAGTGGCGGCCGCTGCCCTGAAAACGTGGTGGTTCACTGATAATCCGTAACTATGAGATAACGATTACTAAGCAACATTACATGATCCCACTAATCTTATTTGGAGAGAAGATCTATTTTAAGCTGTTTTCGAAGTGCGAAAACTTCTACATATCGCCTTTAAATTAAAATTTTTATTTATCGGTACTAAAAAAATAAAAACACAATACTATTTTTTCGTTAATAAATCTTAAATTTCAACCCAAAAAAACTCTTTTTTTTTACAGTGTTTAATTTATTTTATTTTATGTTGCATAAAATAAAATAAATTTGAAAGTAGTGTAAGAAGAATATACGACGCAAATGTGAATGGTAGAAGAAGTCAGGGACGCCCGAGGAAGACATGGCACGAGCAAGTGAATAAGATACTTGAGTCGGGCCATGTCGAAAGTCGGAATAAAGGAAAAGAATGTATGAGACGATGTATGAATGTGAGTGAGGCAAAGAGTGTGTGCCAAGACCGAGTTATTTGGCGGTCCGTCCTCTCTGCCTACCCCTGTGGGAAAACGGCGTGATGGTTGGTTAGTTAGTTTTATATTTCATTTTAAACAGGATACAAACAGTATTTATAAACAATGTATAAACAGCACGAGGGCAAAATTGTCAAAGTTACCTATGAAAAAATTGTATTCCTTAATGATCTGCATTTTATAATTTAAAACATCAATCAATAAAAAAGCAAATATATGTAAAATTTAGGTATTTGCTGTACCTTTTGATTAAAAAAAGAATTATTCAGTTTGGTTAATTATTTTGGCCTTAAATCCAAATTTAAGTTTGTATGATAAAGGCCGCCGGGTGGCACACCAATACCTATAACTTAATTTTTCATACATATGGCCGGCGTTGCGCACTGGCGATGTTTGGGATATTCGATACAAAAACATAATTCGTTCCGGTTGCAAACGGCCTGCACACTGGACGGGGTGAATTCGCGCGGAACTTTGAGAGTTTGCTCTCCCTGATTCATATTATATTATGCATTATATTGGTAGGTGATATTTTTAATGAAATTCATAGATTTTATATTTTTCGGTAAGACATTATAAAGTAATTTAGACGATATAATTTACCAGTGCTGCACACAAACACACTGTTCAACCAGCCGCCCTTGCTCTCAAGTACCTCATTTCGGCAGCTTGGACTCTAGAGCGTGTTCGTTCATTTAGCATCCATGTCTGGCGGCCGTAAGTGAGCGTCGGGCGGTATACCGTTTTAAAAAATGTTAAATAAATAAAATAATTGGTTTTTGTAATTATAGTAAGTAGGAGTTCTTACTTTTAGAATTAACCTCCTAGATAATAGGACTACAGATTTTCACGAAAAATAGTATTTGGTGATTTATTTTTGTGCTATGTTTTTTTGTATTGGAATTCATGTGGCACTTAATTACTGTCTATTATCACACATCTGCCCTGATGATGGACACTGTAACTCTGCTGGACAGGTTGCTGGCGCAACATGCCATAATATACCAAAAAAATAGCGATGAATACTTACAAGAAGTTTAAGTCATTATTTGCTTGCTGCAAAGCGCCAATAAAATAAGAAAAAAAACATTGTTTTTAGAGGGCGAGTGGAAGGCTTTTTGAAACTCAAGAATGAATCCTAAAACAAAACTGCCTAATAAAATAAACAATAACAACTGACTGATAAAGGTGAAATATTTTTTCACTAATATTACTTTCGACCAGTTTCAGAACCACCGGGTTAAACGGGGTTAAATATATGCTAACTTTACATCGTATTAACTCGGTTGTTTGGTCTCCATCTTACAAAATTCACATTAATAACATTGGGCGAATACAAAAAAAAATTCTGCCTTTTTTAAATTTTAAATTAAATATCCCATTAGAAGACTTAAAATATAATTTATTATTAAATTTTCTAAAAGTACACACACTAGAAGACAGACGGTTAACAAATGGTTAACTCTAAATTTGACTGTTGCGAACTCCTGCCACTCATTAACTTACGAATACCGATGGTAACTACACGACAAAATTCACTATTTTACTGTAGTACTCATGAGCGAAACTACATTGCCCACTCTCAGATATAACGATTTCACACTATGGGAAATCAGTACTTAGGTGATGTGGACGTATTTAACATAAGCTTGGCGAATTTTGTTGATCTTGTAAAAAAATAATTCCAAAACTATTCCTAAACTACTAATATATGTATCTTTGTAAACCTATGAAACCGCTATATTTTGGTATTTTTATGACTTGTGTGCTTCTTTTATCAAATTTTATTTTAATTATTTCTTTATCTGTTTAAAAATCATCTGTCATGAATTAATTGTTCTACTAAACATGTAAAAGCCCTTTGGGCGTTAAAGAAATAAATAAAGTATTACAGAATCAGTAAATCAATATTCTTCAGATTAATAACAAAGGAAAACGATTAAACAATGTGCATGCATGCGTATACATATGTGTATATGTTTGTGTATATGTGTGCATTTATATGTACCCGTCTCAGAACAGACCTTGTCTAGTGAGGCGGGTTACTTACTTGTTTGCATATGTTAATTTTATTTCAATAAACGCCCGGGTTGCCGGCAATTTTAAAAATGCCGGAAAACATATTAATAACCATAACAAACTGTCATTCAGCCCTGTGTTGATTATGTTACCAATCTCCGCACCATCTGTATCTCTCACACCCACAAAGTTATCTTTGTTAACCACGATAAAGGGACGATGGTTGCAAAACGGTTTATAGTGTTTTACTTAGTGAAAATCTTTTCTGAATACCTTTGTGATTTGTTTTAATCATATTTTAAATGGTATCGACAAATAAAACTGATTTAAAGCGACTTAAAATTTGAAAATCAATTAAAATGGGCACTCGTACGACACACGTCTATACATCAAAGAATTATTTGGGGTTTTACACCTGCCCATTCTCTATACTTTACCTTTTGTATATTGATATCTTTCCTCGGGCAAGTCTGGCTTGTTTATATGTAAATATAACCAAGCATCATCTCACCGCACAAGGCCAGATATCACATTGGGGAATTCTTGCTTGTGTTGTTTATTTCCAAACTTTTCACCACCGTATTATTCTTCCAAAGCATCCAAACGCTCGTAGGAACGAATATTTCTTTTCATTTCACTCGGGAAACTACACACGTCCAAATATAGTTTTAAGGCCAGTAAATCCATTTGGCCTGAAACTTGTGTATGTTTTTTGATTTGAATAAATCATAATAATCTAGAGGCCTGTCTGCGGAAACTATTTGATTAAAATTCAAAGAATTCCCTTCTGTACTATTTCTTACGATATGAAAGTTTTTTAGAAATTCTTACAAATATCTAATGAAAATGTATGACACGAATAGTTTTGACAAACCATTCTCGTGTACAAAGTTTACTGAACAAAATAATATGTTACTATGGGAATGAATGATGATAATCAACGACTGAAAAAAGGAAGTGCCTAGAAACTTTTTTAGGGAATCTTACTTTAAAGTATTAAGGTGTAATGTTATTTTCAAACGTGTTTTCAAAGAACAACATAAAAAAGAAAGGTGTGAATGCCATTTTGAATGCTGAATACTGATTTTGCATGATCAAAAATTTTGAACAAATGAAATGAGTCAATTATAAAACTAAATTTTTATAAGAAAAACTCTATTTTTATAACTTTTGAAGGTTATTCCCATCAATGTAATATATAATTATAAAACTTTTAATTAGTCTTTTTACATTAGCTCCATTAGCATTAGAAAAATAATTTCCATCGGGGCCTATGTCATCTTAGAGGAGAGTCATTTTAAGGAAAGAAAGCAGAGGAAGTTCTGGAAAGGAAATGGTCCGAAGGGTGGGTCGGTGTTTCCAAAATGTCTTCGGTTACTACAAAGTAACATTAAAAGCATGTATTGTACTTACCTACTGATATTTATTATATGTACTGATTTACATAATATTTCTGCATTACGTAAAATTTCGATCTGAATTATGTTTGTAAAAGCTTCACGGGCGCTAATTAACTATAAACCGTATTCAAAGGAGGCCTTGACCTGTATTACATTTTTACCAAAAAAAATTAAATATTCCAACAAAGTCGTGTGTATTATTATTTATGAACATATGTGCCTTTTTGAAATAAATAAATCGGTTGAGACCCTTATTTTCACGAATACAAGCAAAAAGATAAACAAGAAAACCGTTATGGCATGTAAAAGATGTGGACGTTATTGAAATATTAAATCAAACTGATGCCTCCTTGTATTAGAACATTTCTCGAACATCTGGCTCATCTCATAAGAGTTAGGGCTGCGCTAACAGCCGACCTTAAATATTAAATATAACAATTAAATTATAAAAAGAAGATCTGGTTTGGCTTTATAAGAGATTCGTTTGTGAAATACGCTTCAGTTATGTTTGAAGAACTTTTGTCTTTATCATAAAACATGCGTGTTGAAATGGAAAGATATTACAACGGATCTATGATTTTAATAGAGTTACATTTTTTTGGTACTATATAAAGTTAAAATTAATACATTGAAATGAGTGTGTGTGTGTGTTAATCATCCCCCTCCTTCCCTCTCTTAAAAAAGCCTGTTGGCAACTCTCAATATTTATGCCTTTTACTGATGAACTTACTACTCCGCAGAGATGTCGTTTATTTCAAATAGATTGTAATAATTAACCCCGAAACGTTGTGTACTTTTTGTTTCTGCGGTTTGATTTAGTTAATCCAATTTAATTAATATTTTGTTTTTGGTAACGGTGATTTTAAAATAATGGCATGTCACATAGGTGGGTAGTTTTAGAGCGAAAAAAACTGAATTCACAGAAAAAACTATATATATATATATTAATAGGGATAACGCACAATCTTTTCAGTGTGATCATACTTAATTGTTGTAAACCTACTCTCCATTTTAATGCGATGCCAATAAATGTAATGCTAAGAAATATTCAATTATGTTGCTAAATATGTTAACTTTGTCTTGAAAAAATACACGGGAAAGGGTTTATTACGAATTTGAGAATAGATCGTTTCTGGACAATGGTTTTGAAAATGAAGCTACATATTTAACATATCATTGAACTATATTATTTTACTAACCTTCAGACCCCCCAAGTTCTTTTATATTTTGTTTTATTAGTTTTTGTATACATACACATGTAACATAATCATGAGTAATTTACACATGCAACATTGATTAAAAAAACTGTAAAACACATATATGTATACAATATATAACCTTAACGAGAGTGAAATTACTCGTGTGTAAAGGCAAGAACAAAGAGAAGTTTATTAAAAATTAAAATTAAAATTATAACACAAATATATACGTGCATAGATAAAAAATAATAATATTTATATATATAAAATAAAAAATAAATTAAAAAAAAGAAACTGTCAAGTATTTTTAATCAATTGCCGATGCGACTTTAGGTAGTCAAACTATTTAAGATATCATTGTTTAGTCTATTTTTGAATTTATTATAGTCAGGTTCCAACCTCAGTTCCATTGCCAATTGATTAAACCATAGCACTCCATTGTATGTGTAGAAGTGTTGTGCAAAATTGGTATGCATTAATGGCGTACTTAAACGACCCACTGTGTTTTGCCTATTGCTCTCTACGCGTGCCATGGCGTGGTGCGACTTCTTAGAAGATCTACTCTATATATTAAAATTATATTAACATGTTGTCCTCTCCAATAATAGCAATGAACTGTTATTTATAGATATGATATAATATTATTAATGCCAAAGGGACTGGCAAATTGATGCAATACCGGCTGTGTCAATGTGATATTTGCAAAGAAACTGTTTCAAAATTATTTTGAAAGCATTCAACATTTATTAAGTGGCGCGATCCGAAGTTAAGGAGATATAAACTATTCATGAATGCCTTTATAATATAGATAACTACTCTATTAACCAAAACCAACATTCCCTCCGACACGTTTATAGAGCAAGCGGTATAATATGACACACGCTCTTCAATAATTAAAATCTAATATACATATTAAATCACTCAATCGCTGACATTATGTACGTAATTTTGGAGAATTTACAAAGTGGAAAGAATTCCTCAACGCAAAATAATATTCTGGAAACAGCGGGAGTAAAAATTCCAAGAACAAGGTCGACAACCTCTTTCCCGCGCCCCTGAATATAAAATCATAAATCTTAAGTGCTATCTCGGTTTCTTGCCCGAAATCTGATGGCGACAGAAACCATTAGTTATAAAACACAACGTCACATTCCAAAACTAATGGCGTTTTCCAAACACAAGAAGAACACGTAAACACTAAACAAAATATTGCCAATATTACGAGTAATTGGGTCAAGTAAACATCAAGGAATGACACATCAATTTTTTTGGATTAATAGGAAAAATCACTGAAAAGGATTATTCTAGAAAGATATATATTTTTTTACATGAGCTCCACACAGGAGGCCCTGAGGCAGGGCCTATGTCATCTTTGGGGATTCGGTGTGGCGGGTTTTTTTAAGGAAAGGAAGGAGAATAGAGTTCTGGGAAGGAAAAGGGTTTAAGGGGTGGGTAGGAATCTGGGGTTCAGTATATTCAGGTCATCCGCCTCCAGTACCAAGACAAACCTCACCCCATGAACCCGGGCACCCTGCTAAATCACCAAAAGTAGCGAACGACTTGGGGGTGACCTATGGCAGAGGTGTTGGTTATCCAATAAAGATTCCCGCGGCGGTACCGCCTCCCAAATTGATTAATTATAATATGATAATTAGTAGAGGGTTGTTTTTGTGAAAAATTATGATAATAATAATGTTTTTAAGTTCTCATTATGTTATTAAATACCCAAAAAAAATCTTCTCTTATATTAAATTAAAATCTTTCAGTACACGCGTGACGAATTACTCCGCACGATTAAAATACTACTTCACGCGTACTTATTAAAAAAATAATAGTTTGGTCCAATAGTAATAAACCCAACCTCACCTTCATTATTATTGACAGTAAATACAATTACTAACCTTTAAGCCTCAGATAGACAGGCTAGTAACTCGCTCAAAAGCATGCCAGAAGCGGACTGTAGCGTGCCGGTAGTAGCTCGCATATCGTGCAGCGTTCAATTTTTCGTACGCTGATGACACGCGGTGTGAGCTGGGTGGTAGGGGAAGCGCAGAAAGACTGAACGCTCTCTGCGAGTAGTTAGCAGAGTAAAAAAGTACGTGCGCTGTTTTGTTGATTTTTTGTAAGTTGATATTTTCGTGATCTAATGACTCGGTGGGGCGATGAAGACTCTGAACTTATTGCTATCGCACTATTATTGAATAGTGCGAAATTGCTCAATGAAGTTGCAGTTCGTTTCTTATTTCTTACGGGACCTCCATCGTAACCAGCATCGCGCACGAAACCAGAGATGTGTTTAGCTAATATATCTGTATCTGGCGTATGTGCACTCACCTACAAGCACGTGAACAGTAAGCATGGTAGCTACTTGCCAAAATCATGCTTTTCATTCGCATGTGTGTCCGCGGCTTTAATTCAATTTAATTCAATTTATTCATTTCAAAAATAAAATTTCAAAGTTTTTTAAAAGAAAGATAAGATAAAATAAGCAGATTTACACTAACAGCAACAAAGCTTGCCTTCTAAATTATGTTTCATTGATGTTAAACCTATTTAAGTTATTCTATTTAACAACAAGACAGTTCTCCCAATTGGCATGACCATTGGCAAGTTAGTTCTGCAAGCCGGGAGATAAAACTGTCTATGCTATCGGTGACAAAAAAAAAACCACCGGTAACATAAAAAACTAATGCTCTCCATTCACGAATCGGTCTGAGAAAATTGTTACAATGAGCCTTTCTGACCCGTAGATGGTTCACACCGAGCAAGCCCAAGAGAAATGTGGTAGGATAGAGCCACGGGTAGTAACCATACTCCCTCAGGAAGAGAAATCTCAGAAATTTCTTCTGAACCTTAAATCTTTAATCTTTAATCGGCCAATTAAATAGATAACCTATTTTAAACATAATCAGAATTTGAAGGCGGAGAAAAAAAATCCTCAAATGTCATAAATTTTCATAAATAATAATAATAATAATAATAATAATATATTTGAATAATAATATACCAGAATGTATGCAGGGGAAGTGCAATGCAATACATTCCATAATGTAAAATAATAAAAAAGATAAATAATAAGTTAAGGTAAAAAGTAAATAACAACACATAAATTAAATTAAATAAACGAATAAGCATGAAAAATGAAACTGAAAAAAAAAAATTATGTATGTAAACACTAAAATGAATGTAAAAAGCCGTTTACGGAGGGTATTTCATCGTCTCCCGTCTCCAGAGGGTCATCAGGGGAGATTCCATCCAGGCAGTCATGGCGGTGATGATCGCATTCTTCGAATGGCGCAGTCTGCGCCATAAACTTCCCATGCGGTGGCGGAGAAGAGCACGGAAAGTATGAACTCGTCCCTCCAGGAACATTTCCGTAGCACTGCAGTATCTCGGTAGGCGGAAAAGTTGGCGATAAGCGTTATTGTAAGCAACCTTTAACTTATGCCATTGGGTTGCAGTGTAGTCAACCCACAGTTCTGATGTGTACAACGAGGTACAGAAAGCGTTGAACAGTATTCTTTTTACTTTGGGGCTGCAGGAGTAAAAACGTCTTGACAGCATACCCGCTCTAACTGATATTGCTCTTCTCTGCCTTTCCATGTCCTCGATATCCTTAAGGTCGTCTGTGATGACATGTCCCAGGTATTTAACGCTGTGATTAACATTCATTTTCCTTTCATCTAGCCATACTGAGGGTGTTTGGACGATTTCGTTTTTCGGTTTAAAAACCATAACTACTAACTTGGTGGTAATAAAGAGCATTTAAATTTAAGCTGAGCTGAGCACCGTAGTTAGAATGAAGTAAAAAAAAATATTTTATCTATTTATAAAAAAATGAATCCCTTTTTCCCTTGGACGACTTTACCTATTTCATTCATCTATTTTTAAAAAAGTTTTCTAATACTTTGTAGAAGGTACTTACGGAAAGAAAAATTAAGAAAATTGAATAATTTCAGAAAACTTAAGTACTGTTTTAACTTCACACGTTTGTCAGTTCGCACGTTTGATGAATGTGAATTTAGTAAGCAGCTGTTTGTTTTTGTAACGAAAGAATTGTCTGTGGAGTTTTGAAATTATAGATATTTTAAATAGTCATCTATGTTAGGCAGATGGGAAGGCTGATGGAGATATCGAAAGAAGGGTAAATACAGGCAACTCCGTTAATGGAGGACTGAACGCCGTTGGCGCCAACAAAAAACTGTCCAAAGAAGCGAAATTAGCCGTCCATAATAATGGAGGGCTGGTACCTACCCTGATGTATGGCAGTGAGGTATGGAACTGGCAGAGGAAGGACGGAAGAAGACTGAATGGTGTAGAAATGTGATCCCTGAGGCGTACGTATGGTAAAACCATGTACGATCGTGTGAGAAATGTGGAGATCCGCGAAGAATGCACGGCTGATGTCATCGTAATGAGTAAGATTAAGAAAGGGATGAGCATGTAGAGCGAATGAATGAGGAAAGAAGTGTAAGGAGAATATATGACGCAAATATGAATGGTAGAAGAAGTCGGGGACGCCCGAGGAAGACATGGCACGCCAAAATGAATCAGATACTTGAGTCGGGCTATGTGAAGAGTCGGAATAAAAGAAGAGCATATATGAGATGTGTGTGCCAAGATCAATTGGTTGGGTCCGTCCTCTCTGCCTACCCCTGCGAAAAAATGGCGTGATGGTTAGTTAGTTAAAATGTAATATGTGGCACGCGAGCTGTTTGAAAACTGAATGTACTGGGACTAAATATATATAACGCGGGAGAGGGGTTGGCGGGACGGGGAGCGGGAGAGGAGAGAGGGTAGGCGGGGGAGGTGGAAGGGGAACGCGGGAGGGGAAGGGGATGCGTAGGGGAAAGGAGACGCTCGGGAAAGGACATGCAGGGAGAAACAATTTATTCTTTGAATATGGCCTTTCAACGCATGCCGGGAACCAGCTAGTAAATAATAAATCATGTATTCACCGTTTATGCACTGAAAAGGTTTCACAAATATTATTCAATAAAAATTAAACATGACATTTGCTATTTTCACAAAAGGTTTAGACCAGGGATTCCCAAACTATTTTGGACAAGTGACCCCTTTTCCAAAATGAACTGTTACCCCAGACCCCCCATGGCCAAATTACCTACTTTAAAATCAACCCCCTTAGGGGCCGTTCAAGTATTACGTAACGCAATTTTTGAAGATTTTGACCCCCCCCCCCCCCGTGTAACGCACCGTAACGTTTTCCTGTACACCCCCCCCCCCCCCCCCCCTAGGCGTTACGTAACGCCCAAGTGGCTTTACTTGAAATTCACATTTAAGTTGCGCAAAGTGCTGTAAAAATATTACGTAACGCGTTGTTCCAACCCCCCCCCCCCCCCATAACGCACAGTAACGTTTTGAGACCCCCCCCCCCCCCAAGTGCGTTACGTAATACTTGAACGGTCCCTTATTCATTCTGACTTAGGTCAATAGAAGATGACAGAGTGAGAATTATCTTGACGTTCGTTGATTTTCAAACGGTTTCTTTGTTTCTTTGTTTGTTACCACACTGAAGCTTTTTTCAACTAGGTATGATGATGGAAAAGCGATAAGGTATTTTTCAGCAATATTCCACAATGTAAGATACTGTGTTGCAATATTGCGTTGCAACCAGAACTTCTGATAGCCTTGGTTGAACTTCTGCTTAAGCTCTTCGTCTGTGCTGATGGTAATCAACTCTTCTTGCATTATCAAATTGGCTTCTTCTATGGCAGCGGTATCGTACGGATTTATTATCCATTGAGGAATTTGTAAATTTAAAAGATCCTCAAACCTCTCCTCAAAATCCTTGTGTAATGCGTCCAAGTGAGTGACATATAATAAAATGTCATCATCATGAAGCATTTCTGGTAATTTTGACAAATGCAGAAACTGCGAATATTGTTTTCTGCCTAAATTTTGTTTATAAAGGATTAGTTTACCCACGAAGGCCGATATTATTAATTTTGTTTTAATCAAGTTAAGATCGTCACCCTGGAGCTGCAAATTAACTTTGTTGAACATTCCAAAGATATCAGTCAAGTAATAAATATCTGTTTTAAAATTGTTCAGATTTTCTTTCAAATTCGGATCTTTTTCTTGTAAAAATTCCAGCACAGATTCAAAAATGGCTGAAAATCTTTCTAAGCAAGAGCCTCTGGATAGTTAGCGAACTTCAGTGTGCAGAAGTAATCGAATAAAGACTTCGTCGTTTTCCTCACATAGCTGAGCAAATAACCGAGAGTTCAAAGAATTGCTTCGAATCTTGTTGAAAGAATTTATTACATATTGTAAAGACTTATGCAATCTAGGACTCAGCTTTTTTGCTACTAAATGCTGCCTGTGAATCACGCAGTGAATGACCAGTACATCAGGCAGTTGTCGCTTTAAGTGAGCTATAAAACCACGATGACGACCAACCATAGATGGTGCACCATCAGTCGCAACAGAAACAATGTTCTTCCATGGAATAGCTTTGTCAGTAAAATAATGTTCCTCGGCCTGAAAAATCGATTCTCCTCTGGTATCAGTCTCTAAATATGTAGCAAAAAGCAGTTCTTGGCACATATTTTCATCTTTGATATATCGAACATATCCTAACAACAGAGCTTCATTGCCTGGTAATGTAGACTCGTCCAACTGGAGAGAGAATCTGTTGGTCTGTAAGAACTTGCATAAAATGTTTTCCACATCACTTCCCATCTCGTCTATGCGTCTCTGAACGGTGTTATTGCTCAAAGGTATTCTCTTTAAAATATCATGTGCGGGTTTGTGCAATACATTGTTAAGGACCTCCGCAATGGCTGGTGAGATAAGCTGCTCTCCAATTGTGTGGGGGTTTCCCCGACTTCGCTATTAGTAAAGATATATTATAGGACGCTCATAAACCATCATCGTCTTTGATAGATGATGACGCAAACATCGATCTTATGGATGTCCTTTTGTCTAGTTTATCTTTAAGTGCTTGAAAACATGACGAGGGCTTACTTTTTTTGTCAGCATGTTCTCTTGATAAGTGGTCATCCATTTTTGAAGGCTTCATGGCATCGTTACTATATACTTTTTCACATATGAGACATATTGGTAAGTGTTGATTTGATGGAGATGCAATAAATCCGAACTTCAAGTAGTCCAAACTGTATTATCTGCATTTTTTTTTCGTGTCCGCCATCATAAAACTCTCAGTAATCTTGCAAATAAAAAAATAAGAAACTACCTAAATAATAATCGACATCAAAATGATATGTGAAAAATACCAAGATAAAAATATATTACAAGTCAAAGCCATCATTACGAACAAAAAAACAGCAAAAACTTAATTCTCCAAACAAATCCAGAATTGAAACTACATCTTATAAATAGAAAAAAAATTCATCTAGGATTCATGAGAATCTATGTAACCGATTGTAACGTTCTTACCCGATGTTTCCATTGTCAAAGATTCGGACACACAGCACAAAAATGCTACAATAAAATGAATAAACCAACATGCAAGCACTATTCAGAAGATCATCCCATCTCCAAGTGTAAATCCCTGGAACTACCGCCCAAATGCGCTAACTGTCACTCAGCTAACAAAAAGAAAGAAATTAACTCCTTCAACAGTAAAATGAATGAAATAGACCACCGAACAAACAGCGAAACATGTAAGTTCCGTTCTTACATGCTTAAATTAGCCAAAGAAAGAATAAACTACGACATTGAATAAAAAAATTATATATAATTTTGCAAAATACATTAATTAAATGGATGATTTCTTAAATAGCGAATTAGAATTAAATATTAAAATTCAAGAATATGAATGTATTTGTACTGATTCATGTAACAAAATTATTTCTTAAAACATCAATGATATAATTATTATGAACATAAACATCCGTAGCATTCAGAAAAATTTAGATGAACTAATTCTAAAAATAAATAATTTAATTAAAAAGCCGGACTTCATAGTGTTAACTGAAACATTCACGAACGCTGAGTCACCGTCTTATCACCTACCTGAGTACAATTATATTTCTACCAAAGTAGATATCAACAAAAATTCGGGAATAATAATATTTGCAAATATAATACTTACTATACTAACAGACAGAACAATTAGTCATAATAGACCTGATATAGTTTTACATGACAAAATTAAAAAAATAACTTATATCATTGATGAATCTATTCCAAATTCCTGTAATATTCAAAAAACTGTTTCTGAAAAAATTAGAAAATACACAGATTTAGGAAATGAGATTAAAAGAATTTGGCATTCTCGGACTATAAAAATATTACCATTTGTTATTTCGGCCACTGGCATAATACCTAGGAATCTGATTCAAAATTTAAGCATATTAGATTTGTCAAAGAATTTGTATATAAAAATGCAAAAAGCAGTAATTTTAAATACATGTAGGATTACAAAAGATTTTTTAAATATTTATATTGAGGGATCAGTAGGATTTATAGGTTCAATTAGAAATGCCACAGAGCCGAACCCTCTGATATGAAAATATCTGGAGTCGGTGAATTATATTCCCATTTGGTCTCTAGTAGGTTGACATGTTGTTCTTGTATTGTTTTGTATTTATAATACTTATATAGTGCAATTGCATAACGTGGATTCACTAGATGATCATTTGGGGAAGTGTATGAAAGGGTTTAGTTTTTCCTTCTTTTTTTTTTTTTTTTTTTTTTTTTTTTTTTTTTTTTTTTTTTTTTTTTTTGGTGGAAAATTTAACCCGGACATTTAAATCTGGTGCGTGAAAATAAATTTAGTATTGTTAACATTATAGAACACCCAATACATTTGGTAAACTGCATCGAAGTACATTTCAAACTCGGCAAATCAATATATCATTTAATAGCTATCTATAGAACGCATGGCTCAAGTATTATTACGTTTATTAATGACCTTAATTACATATTATTAAAATTAAAAAATAAACTCTGCTTCGTGGTGGGTGATTTTAATGTGAACATTAATGAAAAAATAGAAAATAATAACAAAACGGAATACATCAATTGTATAACTGAACAAAACTTCATATCTTGCATAAATAAAAATACTAGAGAAATAAAAGAACATACTCCATCTTGTTTAGATCACATTTGGGCAAACGTAAATATTAAAGATCTTCACAAACTAAAATCAATTGTTTGTAAAACTAACATAACTGATCATCATTCATGCTTACTTCTGTATAATAATAATATTAAACATAAAAAACATAATTTAATACCCAAAAAATCAACAATAGACATGACTATTCTCTAAAAATGGAAGATTGGAACAATGTTTTAAAGAGTGATGATACCGAAATATGTTCGACTAACTTTGAAAAAATCCTGTCACAACACATTAAAAATTCGACAACTGAAATAATAATACACATAAAATCAAAATGGATTACCAGAGGACTTATAATATCTATCAGAAACAAAGAAAAACTTTATAAAACAACTTTAAAAAATCCCCATGATGAAAAAGCATATATTTATTATAAAAAATATAAAAATAAATTAACATCTTATATTAAAAAAAGTAAGGAAGAGTTTTTAAAAATAAAATATTATCTTCAGAAAATAACCATAAACAAACGTGGAAAACTGTGAATTTGGCCATAGACAATACAAAAAAGACACAAAATATTAAGTACATCGAACATGATAAAAAAATTATAGATGCCAATTTACAGCCTAAACAATGTGCAAACATATTTAATTCCTTCTTTGCAAATGTTGGAAAAAATCTTGCGAAAAATATTCATAAACCTTCTAACCCAGAAAAACATAAAAATAAAAATCTACAGAAACGTAATATACTTTCAAAATTTGAAATAACAACAGAATGTGAAATTTTAAAAATAATAGAAAATATGAAAGGAGGTTCGTCTCCCGGTTTTGATTCTATTACGGCACACAATATGTTAAAATCTATGAAATCTTACTTAATAAAACCCATCACTCATTTAATAAACTTGAGTTTAACGAAAGGAATATTTCCAATGAACTACAAAAACACAATAATCTCACCTATTTACCAATCTGGTGATCCACACCAAGTAACGAATTATCGCCCAATTTGTCTAATTTCTAACATAGGAAAGATCTTTGAAAAAATAGTAAAAAAACAATTGGTAAATTTCCTAGATAGTAATAAAATACTACATAAAAACCAGTTTGGTTTTATTAAATCACTCAGCACACAAGATGCAATTGCTAACGTAACTTCATACATTTACGAATCATTAGATAAAGGTAAAAAATGTGCGGGCATATTTATTGATCTCAGAAAGGCATTCGATAGCATATCCCATGAGATGCTATTAAAAAAATTAAATGATATTGGCATAAAAGGCAACGCGATTAAATGGATCACAAACTACTTAAAAAACCGCCCTCAAGTGGTAAAAATCAATCATGTTAATAGTGATCAAGAGATTTCAAGCTTTGGAATCCCGCAAGGTACAGTGCTTGGACCAATTTTTTTTACCATATATGTAAATGATATTTTTTTTCAACATTTAAATGGTCAAATTACATCATACGCCGACGATACAGTATTAATAATAAGTGAAAATACTTGGGAAAATGTAGAATTAAAGGCCACAGAAGACATCAACACGCTTAAGAATTTTTTCGACACTAATTTACTATCACTAAATAGTGAAAAGACATTTGTAATTCCATTTGCAATCCATCCAAACGATGCTCCCAAAAATTTTAACATTGTGATACACGATAATACTAAAATTCATAGCCAAAATTATTGCAAATCAAACTGTACAATATTAAAAACAACAAATAAAATTAAATATCTCGGAGTAATTATCGACAAAAATCTGAAATGGAAGGAACAAATATGTCAAGTAGTAAACAAAATCAGAAAATTAATATATTTATTTTTAAGAATTAGAAATTTTCTGTCGATAAAAAATCTATATTTAATCTACTATGCCTTAGTTCAATCCACTCTACAATACGCTATTATTAGTTGGGGATCCGCGTATAGATGTAACCTTCTTCCAATAGAAATTGTACCTACAAAGGACAATTATTAAAATTATATTAAAAAAATCCTTAGACTACCCAACAGAACGCCTGTTTGAAGAATTTCAAGTACCCACATTTAAAGATTTATATATTAAAAATTCATTGATTCGAATTATAAAGGAAAAAGATAAATATCCATTTTTAAATGAAAACAGAACTCGACTTAAACATGTTTTTCTATGCCCAAAACTAAATACGTCTTTTGCACAGCATCATTATACTTACCAGGGAAGAACTTTTTTCAATCGTCTACCAGAAGAAATCAGAAGCATTAATGATAAAACCCGAATACTGCTCTCTGTCAAGAGACATTTAAAAAATATTCTTAAGAATAAAACTACTGTCAATTAATCTTACAAATATCCTTAGTTTTCCATTACATTCTTTCTTTTTTTAAAAAAATTCACACCATTATCACATATATACTGCAGCTCACATATATTTATGTACAATTAATTATTTAAGTACTAACTTATAACTAATAACTAATAGCATTTATGTACACTCCCCTTCCGTACACAAGCAAATGCTTTAAATGGAAGGGTAGTAAAAAAAAAATACCTGTTAAAAAAAAATATATATATATATTTGTTGTAAAATTGTAATTATAATAAATGTTTCAATAAAAAATAAAATAAAAAAATAAACAATAATTAACTGTTAACCGGTCAAATGCCGTCCAAAATCACGAAAATTTACGAAAGCTCCCGCGAAATCACGACTTTGAAATTTGAATTCAATATTTTGTCGATTAATTTTGAACTATCGTATATTTTATTGACCGAAACACATTCCTAAAACAATAAACTATGTACCAAAACAACACAACTTTCGTTAATTACGTAAATTAATAGGTTTTACGATGTTTTTGTCGAGGAACACGCATCAACCTTGACAGGTAACAATCGCGGCAAAATTTGACAGTTCGATGTCATAGAGAAAATTATTTAAAAACATCCTGGGGTTGCAAGGTGAATAAAATTTCTACCCGCCGTATGGTTATATAATGACGCAACCGATTCTGACACTGTTCTTCATACAACGTCTGTACATAGATGGGTCAAAATCGCAGACAAACATGTTTTCATGGGAATATTTTTTTCGGGCATGCGCAAGGGTCGATTTTTAGACCTCGTCGACCCCCAAAATCAGTTTTCGTTTATGTCGACCCCTAGGAAACCGATAACCGACCACTTTGGGAATCCCTGGTTTAGACCGTAGCTGTTTTTTTCTTCCAAATGTGGAGAATAAACTATGAGAGAAGGAATAATAGCAACAATTACCAAACGTCAAACCGTGAGTGATTATGGCTCCACACAGCTGTTCAAAAACGAACTAATGGACTTATGCGCCAATTTGCATTTACAATGTTTTTACAAAAGTACAATATTTTTGACAGTCAATTTGAAAGAAATACGATTTCTCTTTGATATCTTAAATAATATCCGTTGCATGGACCCAAAGATATTCAAATACAAAAGAGATATGCTATGTTGTCCGCGCAACTGTCGGCGGACTACGACCTAATTAAAGTAGTTTGTATACGAAAAGAATTTGTTCATTTCGTTGATTTTTTTAAGGTGTGCATTAGTTTTGGTTAGCAATATAGTTTGAATACGGAAAGAATTCGTTCACTTAGTTTAACGTTCGTTTGGTTCATTCGTTAACATTCGTTCATTTATTTTATTTGTTAATTGGTAAACAATATCAGCGACAACCGGAAGCGCAGTCCCACCTAGCCAAAACTGCAGATAACACATCTATTATAATATTTCAATATCTTTGCATGGACCCATAGATAAACGAACTAAAAATTAAACTCAAGAAGCCCTGCCAAAAGTAGCGAACCTCTTTGGTATTGGTTATCCAGTAAATGCTTCCGAAATTGATCAAGTTTTCTAAATATATCTAAGGATAATCTAGCTTTCTTCGGGCACACCGACACGCCCACAATACACCTCTATTTATTCATTTGATAATAGCAACTTTTATCGACGTGCTTTCGATAAATCCAAATCAATTTATTATCAATATACATCGATTACCTTAACATGTTTTGCAACCTACGATTTAGGGTAATCATCAAGATAAGAAAATATATTTGTATACATTCATACGTACAAATATACGGGTAGGTACTCGATTCCAATTGGTAATATTTGAATCACGCCTTTTATGACTCCCGCTAATTATAATCACAGTAGCACGTACAGTAAAATTAATTAATTAATGTTAAAAAAACGAATGTGAATTCAAAGCTGGCACTGAAGGATTGGTTAAAAAAAAACTTAATTATTTTTCAATTTCTATAAGAAAAACTATCTTTTTATAACTTTTGAAGATTATTCCCATCAATGTAATATATCATTAAATAAGAAGATAATAATAATAATCTTAACGAAAATATGAAAGAGAATAAGTCACAAAAAAACAGAAAAAGATAATTTTCGCAACTGGGACTCGAACTCAGAATCTCTCGTCTATCCGGGACTTGCGTTTACCAATTCCGCCATTGCGCCCTACTGTCAAACCGTCATAATAGCCAATCTCATATTTAAAATTTTAGAAACAAATTGTCTTCAACTAATTTTTTTTCCGTATCATAGGCAACTACCCATTTTAAATGGAAACAATCATTCTTGGTTCGTAACTTGGATAGCGTTACGTTACGGATAAATGAGACAATTGGAATGGCGGAGTTGGTAAACGCACGTCCCGGAGAGTCAAGAGGTTCTGGGTTCGAATCCCAGTTGCGACCATTATCTTTTTCAGTTTTTCTGTGTCTTGTTCTCTTTCATATTTTGGTTTAGATTATTATTATTATCTATTTCTTCAGCGTGATTATTTTTTTTTAAATACTGAAATAAGATATTACGAGTATGTACGAGTACTTTCAGTGGGCTTGTGTTAAATGATGAACATTAAAAAAAAATGTTATGTAAATAATCAAAGGTCCTTTAGGCTTTTTGTTGTAATCCCTTCAGCTATTTTTTATGTTTTCTTATCCTTTGAATTTTTATTCATTTTCAGTCTTATTTATTGTTATTGTGTTAAATTCGCAAAACAACATTTAATTAATTTAATAATTAAAATAAATCTAATTTAATGGTGCTATTAGTTTATAAATATTATCAACATAAATTTATTTTGTACATATTTAAAAAAATAAATCCGTAAAAAACAAGTTACTCACATATTTTTTTACTACAATATGGATACATACACGAGTAAAAAAATCAAAATATGTTTCCCTCTGTCAATGTGTATATGTTATGCGTTGCTAAACCATTCATCCGATTGCAATGAAACTTTGGGAATTTGATGTGTGCATGACTGCAATAGTTTCTATATACAATACTGAGTTCTGGCATCTTGAAATTATGGATGAAACTTTGAGGATTTGATGTGTGCATGCCCGCGATGGTTTTTATCAAAGATATTGAAATATAAGAGATTTATAATAAGATTTATAATTATAATAATTACAAAAAAATAAAATCGAAATTCAAATTGATGTAGGTACAAGTATTTCAAAAAATCTATGTATATTTGTATTATGAAGGTATCTTTCACCAGAGCTTTTATAATTATCGGTAAATTTATTAGAATATTCACTCTAAAGTCTCAAGCATTTATTTATAATAAAACCTGTAAAATAAATAAGACTACTTCTAAGGGAATAATAAAAATAAAATGTTAATACCGGCGTATTTTTTTTTCTTTTTGACATTAACACCACACAGGAGAAAAATAAATTCCCTCGGGGCCAATGTCATCTGAGATCCATGTTGTAGGAAGGACGAATCACAGAGGCCGGTAAATTGTTCCACAACCGAGCTGTTGAACACATGTACGAGTCGAAGAAGCGATCCGTTCTCATGGATAAATGTCTACCGTGTACATATGTTGGGCACGTGTTTGGAATGTTTCCCGATTTTGCACCGGTGTCGAAGGGATCAATGACGCTAGTTCCTCGGAGCATCTTTCATTGTAATACCGGTAGATGCCTGTGATCTAAAGATTGCAATCCGTTTGTTAAGATGGGAGAATCCATCAAACGGACCGCAGTTTCTGCAGAGTCTAGGGTATTTTCAGGTATTTTGGAGCTCCAGACCAGACGTGACTGACTCTACGGAGAGAAGTAACACTCATCCAAGGCCAATTCTTCACGATAATGAAGTCTTAGAAATTTTCAGTTTCCGGTTCAAGCATATTCCATCAATAATTACTTTCGCAGTATTTTTTGGGTAAGCATATTTTTTCAACACTGAGGGATCATGATATGCAGTTTTCCATTTCCCCTTGGGGTTTTTCTTTCAAATTCATAAAAAACAATATCCTTTTCGAAATTTTTTTTTATTAAGATATTGGTACCTATACGAAATTTAAAAAAACCTTCTTAACAAGAAAAAACGGTTGCGTTATACAACGTGTCCGGAAACTCGTAGTACAAGCGGGAAACTGGTGAATCTACATCACGTAGAGAACCCAAAAAAATTATTTTTTTCAATCTGAGCATTTCGATTTTAATATTATTATTTTTTATATTTTTCCATTTTTTCGGCAACTAAAGGGTTAAAAAAACTTTAGAATCCGGTTTACCCTTCGATGCATTTTATAAGACATTACACAGCTGAAATCAACCCCCTAGTGAACAATTTTTTCAAATTTAACCAAAAAAATTCCAACTTCGGACCCGATTTACTCGAAAACAAAAGCTCAAATCAAAAAAATTATATCACCAATCGACTCCGAATGTGATGTAGATTTAAGAGTTTCCCGCTTGTACTACGAGTTTCCGGACACCGTGTATAACGTATTATAATACCGTTAAAGAGAAAAATGTCTAAATATTTGTTTTAATAATATTATATTAAGACGGTGATGATTTTTTTCGTTATTTGTTTTTGGGGTGTTATGGCGTGTTGCGCTACCTCCTTATTTAGCCAACGTTTCGGACATCGTTGCAGTGTCCATTATCAGGGCAAATCCAGCAGATCCGGTAGATGTGTGACATGATGTAGACATCTACCGGATCTGCCCTGATGATGGACACTGCAACGATGACCGAAACGTTGGCTAAAGAAGGAGGTAGTGCAACACGGCATAACACCCCAAAAACAAATAACGAGAATACTTTTGGCAGTGAAAATCTTAAAACGTATCAGTGATGATTTTATTCAAATTACACGGTCTTTTCCATCTCAGTTCTATGTAAGTACTTTACGACTGAATTTAAAATTATCTCGCTATTGGGGTTGATTTTATTAATTTTTCTGTCCAGTGTGTTAATTGTTTAAGTTATTTTCGGTAAATTACGTCTATTCTTTGTTAAAAATACAAGTCATCCTAATTTTGTTGTGAATAAAAAATTAGAATCGCATAACAAATCCTTTTTTTTAATATGAATACCGCATAAGACTTCAAACTGCTCCCGTCTGGAGCCAGTGAGACTATGGTATCCCCATTTGAGGTACGTATGAGGGAAAAGAAGATGGGGAAGAGGAAGGTGGGGAAGTGCCTGAATATTTCCTACCTAGAGTGTCCTAGTAGGTACCTGACTATTCAGATCTAGTCACTAAACATGGCTAAATACATTTCAAGCAACGTTTCAATTCTGAATGGTGGCCTTACACCAGGGCGATACTGAGAGTATCTTCCACTCTGGAACGCGCCTCAAATATACTACGAGTATATATTATTTTTAATTAATTAATAATACCAATGAAATAATTGTGAAATACCACAAATTAATCAAATAAAATTTGCTTGCGCACGCCGGATTCGAACCCGTGACTTTTGGATTGTAAGTCGAGAGTCTTACCCCTCGACCACGCAGGCCGTCAAATCTGTGCTAATATGTCAAAGAAGTGAAAACAATTCAAATAAGGTCATCCATAAATTAATAGTAAATATTTCTTTAAAATTGAATAAACAATGACTAATGGTAACACCAGATAACTCACTTGTAATTAAAAGACGAATGGAGTTAGTCGTAAATAATGACTAATGGTAACACCAGATAACTCACTTGTAATTAAAAGACGAATGGAGTTAGTCGTAAATAATGACTAATGGTAACACCAGATAACTCACTTGTAATTAAAAGACGAATGGAGTTAGTCGTAAATAATGACTAATGGTAACACCAAATAACTCACTTGTAATTAAAAGACGAATGGAGTTAGTCGTAAATAATGACTAATGGTAACACCAAATAACTCACTTGTAATTAAGACGAATGGAGTTAGTCGTAAAATCCGTATAAATATTAATAGGGACATACTTCATAACTTCGTATACCTAACAGGTACCTACAAAACGGAAAGCACTTTTCATCTTAAGCTGCCTGCCAGTCGTATGGCTAAAAAATGTGCCTAGCCTAATGGCTTTCATAAAATTCATCAACGTAGTCATTTTGTCTCATGTCTCTACAGGGTTTTCCAGGAGAATTTCACCCACCAAAAAAGACATTTTATTATAATACATGAAAACAGTTTTAGAATATTTTTATTTTTGACCGTTACCAGATTCAGTAGAAGAAGAAGAATCAGATTCAGTCTATTAATGCTGTCTTCAGACAGCTACAACGATTCACACACAACATTTGAAGGGGAGACGTTTAAGAAGGGTGGTATACCATTCCAGCTAGAGGCTAAAAATGTATTTTTAGATTTCTTGAACTATCTCGTCATGGGAGTATTAACCAGCTAGTGAGCAGGACAAACGTGTACTCAATTGAAATAACGTTATAAAAAATAAAACAAACACTTTGCATTTAACCACGAATTTATTATTTTATATATCTACCGGTTTCTCTTTGACCAAGCTTGCTCAGGATATCACAATAACTAAATATTAAGACAGAGTTATCAGTTATAATTATATTGATAGACGTAACTCTGCACTTAATTGTATAGTTTTATACATTATTGCTTTGTTAGCTGTACTTGCTGATATATTTTTTTCATAAGAAGCAATTACTTTGTGGTTAGACATTATATTATAAAAAATAAAACAAACACTTTGTATTTAACCACGAATTTATTATTTTATATATCTGCCGGTTTCGCTTCGACCAAGCTTCCTCAGGACTCAGGTGACTTTGCAGTATCTACTAATGTTTTTAGCGTCTAGCTTGCGTGAAATGGAACACGTGAAAATCGTGATATCCGGTATTAGACGGTAAATATACCGCATTCCGTGTTCTACAAACACACGTCACCACAAACTGCACCCATTCGCTTTTCCAGATCCGCTCCACGGTCGAGGGGTAAGGCTCTTGAATCGCAATCTGAAGATCAAGGGATCGAATCCCGGGCGTGCGCAAATAAATTTATTTGATTAATTTGTGTTATTTTGCAATTAATTAATTAAAAATAATACATGGTATATTTGCGGCACTTTCCAGATTAGAAGACACTCTCAATATAGCCCCGGTGTAAGTAAGACCACTATTCTGAATTGAAACGTTTCTTGAAATGGCTATAGACGTGTTTGATGACTTGATCTGAGGTAGATACTTCCCCACCTTCCTCTTCCCTATCTTCTTTCCCTCCCTACTGCCTTCAGCCTCACAACATACAGTTTCGCTATCACTGACTCCAGACGGGAGCAGCTAGGACTCTTGTGAGCTATTCACATAAAAAAGCAGAACGCTGGTACTTCTTGATGAAATTTTCATAATAAAATGAAAATTACTATCTACGCCTAATTTCTAAAAACTCTCCTTAAAGCCGGGGACTTCAAATAGTAATGAAATGATCTACTAAAAGCCTACGACCGAGTTGACAGGAAAAAACTATGGAAGGTGTTGTCCAAGTATAGAGTGAATGCGAATCTCATACAGGCAATTGCTTCTCTGTATGAGGGATGCGTTGAATGTATCAGAGTGAACGGCAATTTCACTGGGTGGTTTGACATCACGAAATGTATTAATTTCTTCTTTTAATATTATTTCCACTACTAGTAACTTTGACCCGCAGCCACAAGTGTTCAATATCGAAGTGTTCGGCAAATCCAATCTGCTTCGATAATCGGGGTGTGAAGTACATCTATTATGTACCTATACCGTGTTATCACTGCGTGGGGCTTCGGACCTGACTGCAAATCCCTCCCCCATACCAGATTGCACTACGTGTTGAATTTTCATAGAGCCTCATTCCGGTGCATCAGTGTAGTATTACGGAGGAAAGCGCATAATCCTACAGGCTGTGCAGCCAGCTATTTGGCATAATTGAGCTGTGAAATAGGAAGCAAGTTGGCTTTTGCATTACTAAAAAGATCTCATCTTCTTTCGGTAGGTACGTTAGACTCTTGAAACAACATTCTGTTGTAAATTAAAGCTTAGATAGTTCAGCTTCGTGTTTCCGAAATGAATTATGAATGAAAATATTCTTAATATAATGAAGGCCCATTTTTTTCCAGGAAATGTCTCAAAATTAGGAATCAAAATCGTACCACAAATTCAAGATTTTTAACTAGGTATTATATAGTGAGAATTTTTTGTAGTGAAAACTTATTTAGTTCTTTAGCACCGTTGTGATTTGAAACGCCAAACGAAAAAGTGACACTAAAAAGAGACAAACACATATAATATACCTATCTTTAGGATTTAGCCTGCATGAGAGTGAGATGGAATATCTGCCTCCTCTTTGTGCGGTACTTCGTGGCCTCCCCACTCTTGTTAACTTTAGTTTTCTGAAAGTTTCACTTCTACCGCGTGTGAACGGCACACTTGTATTTTTGAAGTGAAAACTTCTTTAGCATTATTGTGATTTGAAACTCTATGAAACGAAAAATTGTGACACTAAAAAGAGACAGCCGTGATGGTTAGTTAGTTATTTAAAAAGAGACAAACACATTCATGAATAGGATTTAGCCTGTATATTCGGTGTCCTCTTTGTGCATTGCTTTAAAGCCTATTGGTCTTCTCTTTGTAGCCTCCCCACTCTGTCTACTTTAGTTTTCTAAAAGTTTCACTTCTACCGCGCGTAAATTGCACACTCTGATTTTTTTAAGTGAAAACTTCTTTAGCACCGTTGTGATTTGAAACTAAAAATAGCGACAATAAAAAGAGACAAACACATAAATCTGTATGATTTATCCTGCGAGAGAATGAGATAGTATAATCGGTCTCCTCCTTGTGCGGTGCTTCGTAGCCTCCCTACTCTTGTCTACTATGGTTGCTTGTCACTTCTACCGCGTGTGAACTGCACACTTGTACTTTTGAAGTGAAAACTTCTTTAGCACCGTTCTGATGTAAAACTCGATAAAACGAAAAATAGTGACATTAAAAAGAGACAAACACATAAATCTATATGATTTAAGCCTGCGAGAGAATGAGAAAGTATAATCTGCCTCTGCCATAGGTCACCCCAAGTGGTTCGCCCCAAGTGGACCAGGGGTGCCCGGGTTCATGGGGTGAGGTCTAGGTTTTGGAGGTGGATGACCGGGATACACTGAACCCCAGATTCCTACCCACCCCATAAGCAACTTTTTAAACTTGAATCAACTCAAAACAATTTACTATGCTCTATGTCAATCTGTAATTGAATATGGTATTATAGCCTGGGGAGGAGCAAACGATGCCGCCATTGACCCGATATTTAAAGCCCAGAAACTAATTATTAAGATTATATTAAAACTACCGATCACAAGCAGTTCGGATGAAATCTTTAGAAGAATCTGTGTCTTGGACATTAGGCAAATTTATGCCAAAAACATATTAGCATACCTCTTCAAACACAGAACTACCTTTGAAAATGTCCAAACTGCTCGCGATACTAGAACCAAAGGGCACAATCTCCTACTTATCCCTTTTGCTAAAACAACCTTTGGCCAAAGAAATTTTAGATACTTTGCAACAAAACTATATAATACACTTCCACTGGCAATTAGACAAAACACAATGTATCTTAAATATAAATCTGACACCAAGTCCTGGATTACCAGCGAAAATAGATCCAACATCAAAGATTATATCAAAACTAACTTATAAGTATTTATTTTTTCAATTTTACGTTGATGATTAACTGTTACTTGTAATATTGTGTTATTATTTGTACTTTGTATGTGTTATTATTATAAACTGCTCATGCTAAGCACCTGCTCTCAACACAGGTTCTCCTAGTGAGACAGGCATAGAATAAAACAAATTGTAACTCAAAACTAATAAAGATGAATAATAAAAATAAAAAAAAAACCCTTTTCCTTCCCACTTCCCACAGAACTCTCTTCTCCTTCATTTCCTTAAAAAACCTCCCACACAGCATTCCCAAAGATGACATAGGCCCTGAGGGAAATTATTTTCCTGAGGGTCTCTTGTGTGGAGCTCATGTAAACAAAAAACAAATCAGTCTCCTCTTTGTGAGGTGCTTCGTAGCCTCCCTACCCTTGTCTACTTTAATTTTCTGAAGGTTTCACTTCTACCGCGTATGAACTACACACTCTGTTTTATTATTATTTTTCACGTTTTTTACTAAGTAAAATGAGCAGGCAATCAGAATGAAACGGTATAAACTAGTACGAAGTACAAAAAACGATCACGAATTTTCTTCTTCGGTAAACGCGAACATCCAATAAATTACTTTACTTTTCCCAATAACTTTAATTAAATTGCTCGAAAACACCTGTATTTCCACTTTGGCCCATAAACACTTTGAAAGTATTCGCCCGGAGTAGAATTTACAGTAGATGATTAAACGATAACCTCAGGCAAAACTGTTGGTACTAAGAGTCCATCATCTGATCATATCTTTAAAAAGATTTTAATTTGTTTTATTGTTTTGTTTTATTTATTATGGAAATCATCAGACATTTTACACTTATAATAATAACATTAATAATATGCATAATATCCAATAACAGATTTTCACATAATTAAAATTATATTTAAAAAGTTAAACAAAAAAAGTAAGGGTCCTATACCCGTAAGAAGTTAACAAAAATATAACCCTGAAAATTATTTAAAAAAATATATAAAAACACAATATAAACTATAATAATCTGCTTACTAAATTTCAAAACATGAAGTAGTCAGAGTCAGAAATCTGTTCTCACTCCACAACAGCAATAATAATAATATGTACATTGTACAAATTGTACATGCCTACAACCAGAGTGAATACAATAGTAAGTGGAATGACAAGTATGTAACTGAAAAGGATTCACAGCAATAACATGGTAACTTGCAATTCGGTCAAAAAATTATTTAATGTTGGCTATGACATATTTGTTAAGGTACTTAAATTACATGAGAGTATGTCTATATTATTAAAATTCTTATCAAATACATTGCATGCTCTGAATATAAAAGCATTTTGTCTGAGATCAGTAGAACCTTTTTGAAGATGAAAAAGTAATTTTTCTCTGGTTCTCACGGAAGGGACTCCAAAATTAATGTTAAATTAATTGGAAAAAGCTAGCGTGGATGGATATTTGGAAAAGAAGATGGAGAGGAAGAATTTGGGAGGCGGGTATGGGAACAGCCGCTCCGGGAACCATTCATTGGATAACCAACACCACTGCCACAGATCACTTCAAGTGGTTCACTATATTTGGTGACTTAGCACTGGTGCCCGGGTTCATGGGGTGAGGTTTATCCGGGTCTTGGCGGCGGATGCGTCTGCCCATCAGCTGCATGGCAGGCCTGATCGAGGGAGAATGGTTAATAAAGTCCCTTTTGACTTCTCCAGCTGTACTCTCACGGAACTCGGGAGAGGTGGATTCATTCGTCCGTCATCCCTGGACACAGATCCTCAGATTCTTACCCACCCGTCATACCCTTTGCCTTCCAGAACTTCCTCTCCTTTCTTTCCTAAAAATACCGTCCACACAGCATCCCCAAAAATGACATAGGTCCTGAGGAGAATTATTTTCCTCAGGGTCTCCCGTGTTAAGATAATGTTAAAAAAATAATAATAATAACGTAGGTACGCACTGCGTATATAACCTAGCGGTCTTATAATCCTTTTTATCAAATCACAATTAGACCAGATCTAAAACTGGTCGAGAATTGGCGTTCAACGTAAATGGTTGAACTTCAAAATCATTATGAGGCAGAACTTTTATTTGATTTTTTAGAAGTGAAAACTTCTTTAGCGCTGTTGCGATTTGAAACTCGATGAAACGAAAACGAGCGACACTAAAAAGACACAAACACGTACATATCTAGGACTTAGCCTGCGATAGAATGAGATAGACTTATCGGTGTCCTCTTCGTGTGGTGCTTCGTAGAATAAAATGTAAAATAATTTTTAAAGTTGGTAACAATATTATATAAATTAACCTCATAATTATCCTACTCCTGATAGGTACTCTGCATTCGTCTCATTCTCTCTTCTTTCTTTAGTTTTCTAAAGGTTTCGCTTCTACTGTATGTTTACTGCACATTCTGATTTTTTTTTAAAGGAGACTTAATTTAATGAGCTCCACACAGGAAACCCTGAGAAAAAAAATCGAGTGCAGTTTACACGTGGTAGAAGCGAAAGTTTACCGAAATAATCTTAACCAATGCTTGAAAAATGAGGTCATAATCATAGCGACCAATGAGCGCAGACCTAGCTTGATTTCCGTTTCATATCTTATCTCAACCAATAGGAGCCTTTAAAAGTGACATCATAATCAAAGCGGCCAATGAGGGTAGTTGATGCATCGCAGGTGTAGTAATCGTCATTTCCGTTTCATCCGAAATCCAAATCACAACGGGGCTATAGAAGTTTTACTTTAAAAAATCTCTCAGGGCGTACGGCATTTTGGAGATGCTGTGTGAAGAGTCTTTTTAGAGAAAGGAAGGAAAGACAGTTCTGGGAAGCAAAAGGTATAAGGGGTGGGTATTTGGAGAATCTGACGGGTTCACGTATATAGGAGTACGAACGTACGAATCTATCCCTCTCACTGCGGTGCAAACCTCAAATGCATCCGCCGCCAAAACCTACACAAACCTCACCCCATAAACCCAAGCATCCCTACTCGTAAGTTACCAAACTTAGTGAACAACTTGGGATGACCTATGGCAGGGGTGTCGGTTATCCAATAAATGTTCCCGGGGCGGCGATACCGATATCCGCCTTCCAATTTAATGATTGTTATCTTTTAAAAATAGTAATAATATAATTCACTCGTATAATCTTAGGGGGGTTCCCACTCCGCCTTCCCCATCCCCTCCCCCTCCTCCCCACCCTCCCTTCCTCCCTACCCTTCCCCCTCACCACCTCCTTCATTAATCCCGGTACATTCAGTTTTCAAACTGCTTGCGTGCCACCTACTGTATTTTTTTATATAAATTTCATAATGCCAGACCTCATCAGTAGTTTTATACAAAAAAAAGAATTATCGAATTTGGTGCAATCATTCGGAAGTAATATATACAGGGTGTCCGGGGGTAAAGTGCATTAACTTCGGGAGGTGATTGTAAATGATAGTATAAGTAAAAAGATAAATAACTTTTTTCGAAACTCCAACTTTTAAGGGTAGTTTTGCGGTAAAAAGATAAAATTAGACCGGCGTGCGCGGCCAGCTTTATTATTTTCCGCTGTTACGATACGGGCCAGTTACCCACGTACAATGTTGCAACGATCGAGCCCGGCAGGCTCCCGGCAAGTAAGATCGTACCTCACACTAAAGATTTTTAGTAGGTAGATCTTTTTGTATGGGAAAAAAGGTCGGAATTTCGAAAAAAGTTGTTAATCTTTTTTACTCCTACCATCATGTAGAATCACCTCCCGAAGTTAATGCACTTTACCCTCGGACACCTGTATATTTCGGCGATTCATTTTAAGAGGTAGATATTATTATTAACTACGACGCGCCAACATCGTTTCCACGGCATCCGATTGTTTTGCTTTTCTTCTGACGTTTGCAATAACTCGATTTTGTTAGGGACAGAAAACGTATGATAAATAACTTCATAACGCCAGAGCTTATTCATATTACTCGCAAATAATGTAGCTTTCTACTAGTGAAAGAATTTTTCAAAGTCCATTCAGTAGTTTTTGCGTGAAAGAGTAACAAACATACATCCATACAAACATTCGCCTTTATAATTTAACAGGAATTTATTTCCCTATAAATGGATAATCTGTTAAAAAATAATAATAAAAGGACCCCATTAAAATAATCAAGAAGTTTGTTCTACCTATTCGCTTAAGTTTTCAATTCAATAAAACGGTATCAAAATTCAACAAATTAAGCTCTAATTAAATTAATTTATACCATAAATAGCAATGCGGGGAGTATCCGGAGATTATTCTCCTGTTTTCACAGAGTTTGGGTGGCTCCATTTAAAACTTACCAATTTAGAGGATCTCCTCAAATTATACCGTGGATTCCGAGACGTCTTTTTATCAAACTAATTGCGTTCAAGTAATTACTAAAGAATTTCCTGAAAATCTTATTCCTGCATGTTCTGTTTTTGACTTTGACAAAGTTTCACAGAAGTTCCCAATCTCGAATAATAATAATAATAAATTGGATCGAACATAATTTCATACAATTTACCTAATTATATTAGTGAAAATGTATCAGAGAGAATTAGCTAATATTATACTACAGATACCATTAGGATAATTGGTTTCAAATTTTGTTCGACGATTTATTTAGTTATGATTAAAAACTCGATTTTAAAATCCAAAGCGCTTTATACAACTTTGTTAGTTAGCTAACTTATTTTTAGCGAATTCCCTGGCGTTGCCGGGCGTTACGCAGATTTTTTTTCTAAATCTTTAAGACCCTCCACACAACATCCCTAAAGATGATATAGGTCCTGAGAGAAATTATTTTCCAGTGTGCGTTTAATGTAAAAAGCCTACCTCTCGTTTTGGAGATCAAGTGTGCTAAATTTCACAATTTCTGAATAAAATTGTAGATTTGTATACAAATCAAGGTCCGCCCGCCACAGAGAACAAGCACTCTGCTTTATATAAATGGAAGATAGATAAATTACTATTTTTTTGTTCGTATCGATTATTTGTAAATCTGCGTAAATTTATGCATTGCATACGCCTGTTTTTTTTTCGTCCACTGTTCCGCACTTCCACTTTTCTTGAGGGAAATAATTTCCATCAGGGCCTATGTATTCTTTGGGGGTGCTGTGTGGAGGGTCTTTTTGAGGTGAGGAAGGAGTGAACAGTGAACATGGGTACTTGAAGAGATCCATGTTGTAGGAGGAAGGAAACACGTAGGCCATAAAATCATTCCATAGCCATGCTCTGAACTCAAGAACGAGTCGTAAAAACGACCTATCAACTTTTTATATTTATAAATAATTCAGTACCTGCTGCCCAGAGTCAGTCGGTGGGACTTTATCATTCCCAATTTGGTAATGTTTTGAGGATGAACAAAGCTAAATAGGACCTTTGGGAAACAAATGGCTGGTGAAATCTGACTACTAAATACGTCTAAAGCCTTTTCAAATAGCTCAAGATACTGTTAGTGTTTTAATAATGCTGAGATTAACATACACCAAAGCGAATTCTTCCTCTGAGTGATGAAACATTCTTGCCCATGTAGTAAATGTGTGATTTCTTGTTGATAATGAGCTCCCTCTTTGCCTAAGTGCCTCAAGTGATGAACACTTTATTTTCCGACCTACAACATTAAATCGTTGACACTTTATTCCACAGTGCTCACTTCACGTCTTTGGAATGTAATGTTCTCTTATATTCAGTGTTCGGAAGCTCATAGTAACAGCTGGAGTCTGGTGAATCACATTTCATTTCGAATCGATTTTGTGGCATAACTTTAGTTGTTTCTTTGAGTGCAAAAGCTACCTTCAAACCTTTTCCAAACGCAACCTTAAAGGCTACACTAATGCGGTGCTTTCGATTTCCATCGCATTGATGCTCCCTTTCCAATCCTTCCTTTCACATCAATTAATTAATTATATTTCACCTTCCTTCCATTAATTAATTATTTTTGCTCAGACTAAAAAAAAAATAATTTCATCTTCAATTATCTGTCAGTATTAATACCCTAGCGACTATACAGTTAAAATTTAAAAATCCGAGTAAAACTCTAACGCCGCGTCATATGGAAAACATCTGTGAACGTGAAGTTTGTGACTAAGCTACTATCGTAATAGAACCGAATTAAAGTGATTGGCTAATAATCCCAAAAGATAGCGCCATTTACGTTAACAGCTAGCACGAGGAACATCGGCTGGCAGACATAAATACTCTTGGATTTGCATTTTCATGAGTCTCTCCAGTCTGGATATAAATGATATTTAAGTGAAGTTTGTGACTAAACTACTGTCGTCTTGAACGGGTTTTTAACTGCTAGCTAATTCATTACTACATTAGTAATGTAAAGTAGTCAAGAGAGTGACCGTATATATTTTGTTATCGAAGATCATACTCTTCCTTCTCATACGTCTGGAATAAAAAGGAAAAATACAGAAGATACAAGAACTATCACTCAACTCAGGGACTACAAGTTCCGTGCCTATCTCGCTAAGAAATCCTTTGTGGAAAACAGGCGCTACAAGAATACATTCACACTTTCTGGAAAGTGAGCTACATAATTTTATTCCCACTTTAATCTGGGTTCGTTGGTCGAAATAGCCACCGGACATTAAGCCCACCTTTATGCAGCCATGAATTCGAGTAGGAATTTGAATAATTAACCAATCACGTATTCACTCGTTTGTGTGCTTATAAAGTGTTGTTTAAACTAACGAATTAATTAATTAGTTATTGGAACCCAAAATCCATCGTGCCATTTTACCGCCACCTTTATTAAAGCATTCCTATTATTTTGAATACAACAATGTCTAGTTGCCGGAAGAGGGGGCCCTGGAAGAAGGAGAACCTCATAGCTGAAAACCCTGAGACAGTGGTTTGGCCAGTCTACCGTAGAGCTGTTCCGGGCCGCAGTAAACAAAGTCCGCATAGCCAACATGATAGCCAACGTCCGTTGAACGGACAGGGCACAAGAAGAAGAAGAAGAATGTCTAGTTAAATTGTAGAAAAAAAATCGGTATTCTGCTCCTGAGCATTGTAATAATACAACCCTTTTTAATATCTATATGCATTAAATTTATAAAATTTAAAACTTGTTTGCTTGGGTGTATTCATCCGATTGCGATGAAACTTCGGGGATTTGATGTGCGCATTGGTTTCTATAAACAAAAGTAATTCTGGTGTCATGAAATTATGCGTTGCTAAACCGTTCATCCGATTGCGATGAAACTTTGGTGAGTTGTTGTGAGCACGCCCGCAAAGGTTTCTATATACAATAGTGAGCTCTGGTGTCTTGAAATTATGTTTTGTTAACCATTCATCCGAATGTAATGAAACTTTGGAGATTTTTTTGAAAACTGAATGTACCGGGACTGGATGTATGGAATGCGGGAGGGGGAGGGGAGCTCGGGGGGAGGTTCGCGGGACGGGGTAGCGGGAGAGGGGAGTGGGGAGAGGAAGGCGGAGAAGGCGGAGGGGGACCCGTGAGGGGTTGGGGACGCTGAAGCGGAAGGGCAGGAATGGGAAAGGACACGCAGGGAGAAACAATTTATTTATTAAGTGGCGTAACAGCGCATACCGGGAACTCGCTAGTTTTAAATATAATTTACTCCAATACCATTATTTTTATCGCCAGCACAAAAATTTCGCCATTGAGAAAACAATATCAATAACTTTTTAATAAATAATTTATAATACTATTAAACCGTTAACATTTCTTTAGTTTAAACGGGAAGCGATTAAAATATAGCAATAGTTTAATCTACACCTTCTAAATTAAACAAAGGTGTGTGATTTTAGAACCAAAACAATAGTATTTTTACTTGGTGTGCGTAAAGCAAAATATTGAGAAAGAAGGCATAAATCATGTTTATTACGTGTATTGTAGCACTTGTAATCGCCTAGTATTGATGCTTACGATTGTACAAGAACACACATTACTTTACTCAAGGTTGCATTTACCGCGACCGGGCCCGAAAAGAAGAAGATGGAGAGATACGAAATTACGAATGTTAGAGGAGAGCGCTAACATTTACAGCGACAAAATCGATAAAAAAAATGCGAAAATGTTTAATAAAACACCACTCGTTTAAAATAGAGCAAAAATCTCGCGGGCATTATCTTAAACAGCATTTAAGAGCCTAGCAGTCCTATAAGTATTTTCAAATTTGGTGAAATTAGTTTGCTGTTTCGTCGTAACGTCGCCCGTGTAGTTTTCACATATTTTAACTTCGGTTTTCTGTTTTAAAGTTGTACATAATTTCACAACGCTACTTGTAATCTAATTCCCCGATTTCCTCCTCCCGTCAAGCTCTAGGACGTCGACTTTACCATGAAACTCGTATGTAATTTTGTTCAGCGAGCGTTTGGTGATATCAGGGGTATAAAAGCAGTTTTATTTAAAATTTTGCAGAAAGTGAAAAGAATGATAATTTTTCCAATGTAAATTATTACTTTTTCAACACAAATTCAAAGGTAAATTAAGGTTACTTTAATGAATCGGTAATTATTTTTGTTATTAATATCATCGCAAAGAAAAAAACCTCTTGTTGTCATTGTTTTATTTGAAAACTTAACAAAATTGATAATAACGGTTGATTAGACGATTATGCACCAAGAATTTTTATTACTACAAAATGTGCATACCTATATTACGAGTATAATACAATATTATATATTCAGGGTATTTTAGGCGTACTTGACGTATTTTAACCAGTTATTCGTGACATTATTTGGAATAAAAAATGTAAATGAAATTTTGGTCTCCGGCGACTTTTTTTTTCAAAACTTTTTCCTCAAAATCAATTTTTTGTCGTCACTGGTCACCCAGCCGAGTAACCGACCAACCCCTCACCCCATCTCTAACTGTCCAACACCTAAAATTTTTTATGTTTTTTGTAGAAAAAAAAATCAAAGATGTCACTGTAGACAAAAAATTTCATTTACATTTTTTACTCCAAATAATGTCAGGAAACAATGCTTAAAGTAAGTCAAGTACGTCCCTTAAAACCCTGTAGGTATATATGCAGTCCTAGTGCTGCATAAATATAAAATATATTGATTTTAATACAATACATATATTTTATTTTATTTATTTATGTTTATTTAGGAAGCATACAATTGTGTGTAAAGTAATTGTACATTAAATAGTGAATATAATTTAAACCAGTTAAGTTCAGTGAAATCAAGTGGTTATTAAACAATTATAGTAGGTATAAATTGTAAGCACGTTGTAAAAATTATCAAAAAGTGGTAATAATCAATACAGAAATAATAGTTTCGAGTAGTTATTTAAATAAAATAAAATAATAGTACATAGTGTTAAGTAAAAAGTTATTAAAAATAAAATAATAAACAAGAATTAATAGTTTTCATTTAAGTACATTGTACGGTTAGTTTGATTTTAGTCGATTTAAGAGTAAAATGTATAATGTATATATGCAGCACTAGGACTGCACATATACAGGATGTTAAGTACTTGACTTACTTTAACCAGTGATTCCTGACATTATATGGAGTAAAAAATGAAAATGAAATTTCGGTCTCCGGTGACATCTTTGATGTTTTTTTTTCTACAAAAACATAAAAAAATGGTAGGTGTTGTACAGTTGGAGGAGGGGTGAAGGGTTGGTCGACTACTCGGCTGGGTATATACATGTTTATATATAAAGCGCAAACCAAAAAAACCTTAGTTTTCGAGTAAATAGAGTTTGAAGACTAAATTTTTAAGGTTAAATTGGAAAAAAGTTAAAGTTGCTACATGGTTACTGTCAGATCAGACAGCTTGACTATTCACATCTAGTCACCAAACACGGCTGAAACCATTTAAAGCAAAGTTTTAATTCTGAATGGTGGTCTTTCATTAGGGCGATACTGAAACTATCTTCCAATCTGGAACGTGCCGCAAATAAGAGTATACCTTATAATATCTTTAAATGATCAAATTGTGAAATAACACAAACCAATCAAATAAAATTTACTTGCGCATGCTGAATTTGAACCCGTGACCTCCGGAACGCCAGTCGAGAACCTTATCGAAAATAACAAAACTAGAAATGAAAAAAAAAAATTATAAATAAAGATATGTAAACGTGAACAAAACTAGGGTATAAGTGATTAATTTTATGTGAATAATTTAATAAAATTTCATTAAGATTTTTCAAAAATAGTTATTTGCCATCGAATAGATATTTCGCATTTCATATTATTTGTTCTTATTTAAATGTCGGAAACATTTATTTAATTATCATATGCATTTATTTAATTATCAAAAACATTATTTAATTATCATAAACATATAATATTATGTTAACTTTGAATATCCCTGAACAGCGTCGACACAGCTCGCCCGTGCGATTCGAGTAGATAGCAAATTAAAGAAGAAATTGTAAAAAGGGCCATTTAATAATTCCGACAATGTATTCAGGTCTAGTAAATGACTGATCTTTTGGGTGATTCAGCTTTTACTTAAATTATTTAAAGTAGCGTGACAGACAACCTTCCGTCTTCGGGCCTGTCCGAGCAGTGATCTCATAAATATACACACTGATCTGCTCCTGAGAAATCTGCCCTAATATATGATACGAAAATTGATGCAAACCAAATAAATCATTGGATTTTAATATATTTATTTTTTAATTGAGATTCTTAAAATACTGTTATTGGATGATATTTTTATTTTATTAACTAACCTGTTTTTTGGTACATTAAAACGATTCTAAAGTTGACTGATTTATGCAGTTTTTTTAATAATATTACATCGTAATTTAGCTAAAAAGGCTCTTTAATTAAAAAATTTAAAAATGAAGCGGTATACGTTGAGATGTTTTCTATCTAAAAATATTTTTTTTTCCTTTATGCATACGACAACATAAGAAAAATATTTGCAGGTCGATTGAGATGTGTTGAAAACAACTATTTTTCAAACAGTTATAAAGTATGAAAAATATTTTTTGTTAATATTTAATTATATTTCTGGGGATAGAACGTAAATGTAACTATCATTCTTTTGATATAACTTTTTTTTTGTTTGTACGGTTATGGACGTAGGCGACTTCGAAAACGCGCAAAAATCATTAAATATTGAAAAATCTATCGTACCATCTTAAAGAAACGCTGTGAATTTTTTCATACATATAACTTGTAAAATAACTGAAGCAAACGTGTTAATAATAATTTTTGGAGCATACTATGCGATTTTTTTCTATCGAGGGAATTTTATATAATTTGCGTTTCAGCGCGGGCAAAGTCTAGATATTATCTTCAAGAATAACATATATTTTTTTAATAGCTTTAAAACTTACCATGTTTAAGGGAAATCTGTAATAAATCGGTACAATTCCCGGTTGCGTTTAACCAGCCAGCGGCCGAAAATCCACATTTCGTCGTAAGTTGTTCTTACGATCGTGCAGGGCGGTTACAATCAGAAAGATTAATTATTACCAGCTTTTTAAAATTATTACTCAATATCGATTTTTGTCAAGAAACACATGTACTCATATATTTTTTAATGATTTTATTTAAACTAAAATTAAAATTCTAAAACATCCGATACCCAGATAATGTATTGATCTATTTTACTGCATGATTATATGATTTGAAATAGATGTGGTACGATACAAAATCTTTTTTGAAAATTTAGCAATGCCAATGACCTATGGTATAACCTTATTATACTAAAAATAAACATTTTTTCTCTAAATTTAAAACACGCGAATGCTAGATAAAAGAACAATCTTTCGAAATCCATTTTTTGTGGAATAGAGTCAATACGTCTAAAATCTGATTTAAAAATGACATATTTCTGGTTTTCTCTGGTAATAACCTCTAAAGTAGTTTGAATTTATCATCATCATTACGTAGTATAAAATGAAGTTGCTCAAAATGTATGTGCGCATAGATCTTTTAAACTACGCAACGGATTTTCATGCGGTTTTCACCAATAGATAGAGTGATTCAAGAGGAAGGTTTATATATATAATACATGCTTATTATAGTAGAGAAAAGCCGAGAAATTCAAATATTCAATTCAGGCAGCGGGCAGCTGGCAAGCGGGTGGTATGGATTTTATAAAGTTTGGGTAAGTGCGTTGTGTTCCGTTAGCCACAGCAACATGTGGCCGGGTCTGCTAGTTCACAATAAAATATTTACGTTTACATTCTTCCCAGGTGAGCATCGGCTCGGTTCCCCTATTACTTCTGACGAGACTGCTTTTTCAGCTTAGGGAACGTACCCGTACTACGTGACACGTTTAGGGGGGGGGGGGTCTTCAAAATGTAACGCTTGGTACAAATGAGCGGCGGCGGGCTTAGGTTTTTGGTCACCGGGGGGGGGGGGGGGGGGTTAAAAATTGCAAAAAGTTGGTCACGTAGTATGGGTACGTTCCTTTACGAAATAGAAAGAAGAAAGTTTAACGGAGTCCTATTGTATTAATAAAATAAGGGCTCAAAAACCAATACCGCCACAAAACGAAAAGTGTTTTCAATGGAGCCCATAATAACACTCTTCCTTACATCTAAGCAAGAACTGCTTTATCGTGTATGACAGCAGGGTTTAGTCAAGATCCAAATCTAAAATCTTTGAGTTTTACCCTATGGAAACGTTGGCTAAAGAAGGAGGTAGCGCAACACGGCATAACACCCCAAAAACAAATACCGAAAATAACTTTTAGCAGTTTTTTTTAACAGCAGCAAACATTTATCCTAAGTTAGAGGTAGTACCGCGGAATATATTTATAATATTTGGGTGCTTTCTTTTAGAGATCAAAAAACCACACAAGACGTTGGACTGGTTAGGGAACGTACCTATACTACGTGACCAACTTTTTGCAATTTTTAACCCCCCCCCTCCCCCACCGGTGACCAAAAACCTATGGCCCCCGCTGCTCATTTGTACCAAGCGTAGTATTTTGAAGAACCCCCCCCCTCCATTTGAACAGGTCACGTAGTATGGGTACGTTCCCTTAACCATTTTGCAAGTTAATCTAGTTAGAAAAAGGTTGCACGAATGCTACTTTGCATGACAAAACTCGAACTGGCGGTCAAAAAACTTCCTGAAACTTTGGCGTCTAAATATACAATTGACACTTTCGACGCCAAAATTCCAGTTTATTTCTGTAATTTGAAATATTGAACAATATTTTATTGTTGAAACTGGAAAAAAATCGTACACCTTTTATTTAGGTCAGCAATATTCGAACGTTCGCCATAAAGCAAATATTATTTACACGTGTCTGTGGTTAACGGTGACAGGCCAACTCAGAATGAAACCAACTCAGAACGATGCTTAAAAATCAATGATGATAAAAATATAATAAAAAAATTGGTTAAATAGGTTAAGTTAGGTTAGGGTTACCGGCTACTTTAAAATATTTTTTGCATAGCTTTTAATGACCTTTCTGAGGTGGTTCTGAGTTGGTTTCTTTCTGAGTAGGCATGGAACCGTGGTTTACATGATAAATGAGTTATAAAATAACACCGGGAGTCATTGTGGTCCATCATATGACATATTGAAATATTCCACCGAGTGATCCAGGAAATATCAACATTTTAATAATTGTAATTTTTATTTTAGTAATTTGTACATTTAAGTTTAGAAATTTCTAATTAATTATACTATTTCATATTCAGTTTATTTTTTCCAGTTTTATGTAGCTCCTACAATACATCTTGAACTTTCCAATTGATGTGGACTTTTCGTTTCTGCTAGCGTGTTATATAACTTCATTCCCTTGTACAGTAAACTGTTCTGCGTATTCGCTTTGCCTTTTTTTGTAGCCTTATTTCCTTGCACGTCTGTTTTCCACCACGGTTTTAGTGCATTATTTTGGTGGTATTTATGAGTAATATTAGTATTGTACCAGAAAGAGGGTACATTTTAGAAATGGACGATCAATTGTTCAAACCTCCTTAAAAACAGTATGATGTTGACTTTATTTTAGTTTTTTTTTGTAGTAATATTGCAATGTGGTATTGTATTAATATCGTAATATTTGGTTGTACACTAGGTAGGAGTGAATTCTTTTTTTTTCACTGGACGGTAATGTAAGAGTCAAAATTTAGTGCCTTTTAGGCTTAATTTAAGCCATGTAAAATATTATTCAATTTTTTTTAGGGTAACTGCCTCCGCAATGGCATTGAATTTACGAAAATAGTCGGTTTTTCACTCTAATTGGAAGTCATATTTATGTACGATATTTTTGAATAAACGTACTAATTTTTATCAAGAAAGTTTACTTGGTATAAATATAGATTCGACATAAAATAAAAAGAAGTTCGAATTTGTATTTTATAATTTAAATAAAGGGGAGAGAGGAAGCGCGGGAGGTGATACTTAGCTTGCTTGCTCTATTTGTTCGAGGCTCGGATCAGTCGCTCGCTCGTTTGTCGTTAAAATTACGTTTGATATTCTTACATGGCAACTATGCAAAGAACTCGGAGTGTATTCAAATGTCCTCTATTTGGTGATGTTTGTGAGATGAAAGAGAACTTTCTACCTACTTACGAAGATGCAGTAAAATACTATTATGAGTGGATGAGACATCAACTGAAATTGCAATCAGAAACTGCAAAAGAACCAATTTCAACCAGAGATCGCAGATATAGTAATGTCGAAATTGAAAATATATGGCACACTGCATCTATCCCTATATTGACGCGAACAAGGATCGCTCAAATGTTGAAAGCATATAATTTAAAGTGCAAAAATCTACTCAAGTCTATCAAGAGGCTCTCCCTGGACAAGTTAAATAGTTTTCAGAAAAGCAGTAAGATACTTTTTGATATTTCAGTATGCAAGTACAAAGCATTCGCTCAATGTATATATCCTAAGGATAAAAAGGTTCCCAAACAAGAGCAAACTTTTTTGACCGATCAAAGAACGTCTCGGGTAATGGTAATCAGCGGAAAAAGGAACCTATCTCACTGATTCAAGAGCCGGGATCCATTTACATGGGATACGTGGTACCTGATGTTGGTACAGCAAAAGGAATAGATACCGTGATAACAGGGTTTCTGTTACATGAAGAAGTTTCCCAAGATAGATTTTATGGCTATTGATTGTGATGGTACGAATGTTAATACTGGAAAGTATGCTGGAATTTTAAGACTGCTACAGAAAAAGGCTACAAAAACCACTTCAGGATAATTTTTTTACTCCACATTAACGAACTGCCTTTGAGACATCTGTTTTTTCATCTCGATGGGTGTACTTCGGGACCTAAATCTTATATTGGTCCACTGGGAAAATCACTGGAAACCTGTAAAAAGCAGCCTGTTAAAAGTTTTGAACGCATCGAAGGTCAAATGCTACCAGAAATGGCCAAAGATCTGAGTCCAGACCAACAGTACTTATATAAAATTGTCTCGGCTGTAGTTTCAGATGAAATTCCAGAAGACCTAGGCAATAGATTTCCAGAAAAACTATCATAAGCCCGTTGGATCACCGAAGACTACGTTTGTATGTATCTACTGAAGAACCGTCTGAAAATTTTAAAACTCTGGCTACTTTTGTGGTCAAAGTTTACGCACCGTTTTGGTTCTCAATTAAAAGTAAACCATCATGCAAAGATGGCACGTGTTACCTGTTCAATATTATTAAGGCCTCCAGTTACCTGCCAGAAACTCTAAAAAAAATTATAGATCCTTTTATCCAAAGAAACGGCTACTTTGCCATCCTGAAGGGATTCTTCTTGCGATGATAACAGATGATAAAAAAAAACATGTTAGAGAGCTGGCAGCCCTACTAAAGGCACGCAGTACTACTCAACCTCCAACACCTAGACTGTTTCAAGTGCCATCAATAGATTTTAATGCTTCTATGTATAGCGATGTAATAAATTGGCAGGAAAACTTAACCGAACCACCGATTTTGAAAAACTTATTGGACTAGGAAATTCAGAATGTCGTGGAATCTGGTGGTGAAAACGAACTATTGTTTATAAGGCTTCCCTGCCATACCCAAGCTGTTGAAAGAGCTTTAAAGAATACAATGGAAGTTTCCATTTCTCAGTGGATAAGAAAGTCGCGATTAGGTGCAATAAATGCCAAGCTGCAATCGCGAAATCAAATGCCTAAATTTGAAACTAAAAAGGATTTTAAGCCTAAATAATAAATGTATAATTTTTCGAGTTTGTTTCAAATTTCTTTATTTTTTACAGCGATGCCTTAATAAATATCTTAATTATATATTGTTTATAATTTAACACCTACTTACCACTAAATTAATCACAATGTATCGCCTTATAAACTTTAAACTTTTTTACCCTAATTTTCAATTTTTGAAGTCACTGCGGAGACTGAAGATCTTAATCAAGTGAAATGAAAAATCCCACGTATTTTTACTTTAACATAAGGCACAAATCCCCCCCTCTTAGAACTCTGAATCTTAAAAAAATTTTTTTTTCATACATCCGTGCTCCACCCTATTGTACACTGCGCCTATTCTCACACAGGATTTCTTAATGAGACAAACCAGTGTAGTAATGTTGAAATAGAGGATTAATAAAAAAATTACAAAGGTACAAAATATTAAAATTGATCAATTTTAAGGTTTTACTGTGATTCTTTAAAAAAATATATATAGAGTTTCAAGCACAATCAATGCTAAACTTTAAATAAAAACCGGCTTCTCGATTAACATGTTTTTATATTCAGATTTCGTGCTCAAGCTCCCAATAAACGAAAACAATAATCACGGCTGCAAAAAATCATCGAAAAAGTGTGAGATTTATTAAGTCCCAAAGTGTGGCTTTTTGTCGAGAGGCGGAACAATCGGATTATTTATGGTACCTTTGAACCGTGACTCGTCTGGCTTCGCTGATTGAAACCGAATTATTACGGGCGTTTTATGTCAAATGCGTAGTTGAAAATAATAAAGCGTGAAACGTGCTAAAAATTACTGATTTCAATTGCTGTCACTTATATTAAAATCTTTTTTTGGTTATTTTGTTGTCACCACTCTGCCTGTTTTTGTTATTGATACGGCCTGTTTTTCGGTATGCTAAATTATAATAATATGAGTTAACAAAATCTTCAATTTGAGAGGCGGGTAGCGGATAGCAGGTACAGTCCCCCAGAACCATTATTTATTAGATAATCAACACCTCTGCCATAGATCACTCCAAGTGGTTCGCCACGTTTGGTGATAAATAGAGGTGCCGGGTTCATGTGGTGAGGTTTGTCCGGGTCTTGGTGGAAAATGCGTCTGCCCGCCAACTCCGTGGAAGGCCAGATCGCTAGAAATTGGTTGAGGGAGACCTTTTGACCCATCTCTAGCAGAACTTTATCTGGCAGTGGAAGGGGTGGATTCATAAACACATTGTTCGCCCAGAAAATTTTGGATAAAATCGGCGGTTAATGGGGATCTTTCTCATATAAACAAAAACAAAAAAAATGTCGCTGAATGACCACTTGATTTCAATGTTACATTTGAATTTCTGCTGACAAACTTTCTAGATTGATGTTTAACTTGTTTTTTTTTCTTTTTCGTTAACTCCACGCAGGAGGCCCTGAGGAAAATAATTTCCCTCAGGGCCTATGTCATCTGGGATGCTGTGTGGAGGGTCTTTTTGAGGAGAGGAAGGAATGAACATTGGTCTTGAAGAGACCCATGTTGTAGGAAGTAGGAAACACAGAGGCCGGCAAATCATTCCACAGCCGAGCTGTTGAACACAAGAACGAGTCGAAGAAACGACCCGTTCTCATCTCCATTCCCACCCGACGCCTGTGCTCTAAAGATTGCAATCCGTCTGTTAAGATGGGAGAATCTATCAAACGGACCGCCCGTTTCTGCACAGAGTCGAGGGTATTTTTCAGGTATTTTGGAGCTCCAGACCAGAGGTGGCTGCCAAATTCAACCGTGGGGCGCACTTGTGATTTGTACAGGGTTAGCATTTGTGTACTATTAAAGTATCTGCGGGCCCTGTACAGTACGCCCAGTTTCTGTGAGGCTAACTTTACTCTGGCTTCGATGGAGCCCCCATACCTGAGCTGGTCACTTAGGGTTACACCAAGCATTTCGATGGAGGGCCTGTTCGGAAGATTGCTTCCGTTGAAAGAGACTAGATTTTCATTTCGATCCCTTTTAGACGTAATCAGACAAGATTGGGTCTTTGAAACATTAAATTCAACGAGATTATTTTTACCCCAAGAGAAAACACTCTCGAGGTAACCGTCCATTCTTTGCTTCAAAGCCCTACGAGCTGTTGGAGTTTGTGAGCCCTTTGGGGGCTTGTCAAACAAAAAGCTATAATGAACTGTACTGTCATCCGCGTAACAGTGAATTGGTGCACATGACAAAAGGTCGTTGATGTGCAACAAAAACAAAGTCGGAGACAGAACCGATCCCTGCGGGACGCCAGCATTTATCGAGTGTGAGGAAGAGGTGAAACTTGTTGGATACAGAAACTAAAAAATTACTTAAAATTAGCAATTTAATGGTCATCAGTCACAATAACATGTTGCAAACGTTACAAATATTTTTAGAATAAGCGGTAAAAAACATTTTGAATCGATAGGAAAACGGTTTTAACGTTTGCAAACCTTACAAAGATTTTAAAAAATCTGATACAGTCGTGAACGTAAATCATATTGTTCGTGAACGACAGGAGAGTTGAGAAGAACATTGACGGAAGGGTTAACGAAGGAAATTCAATTAATGGAGGACAAAGTGTGGTATTCGAAAAAATATATTTTAGGTTAAATTAAACGAGGGCAGCAGTCCCCTGTAGATTTTTAGTGCTTAATGAAAAATTTGAAATTGTTTAATTTTTTCAATTATTTCTTTATTCATTTCAAAAATATCTTTTTAGACAATTTCTAAATACAGTACGATACAAACGTAACATACAAGTAATGTAAAAGTAAGCAAAAATTAAATATTTTAATATAAAAATGCTTAATTACATCAACAAGAACCTAATTATAAAACGTTAATTTTAAAGTAACGATTTAAAAACATAGGTACCTATTTATGAACGTATTATAAAAAAAGTGATACAAAAAAGTTTTTTGGAATTCATTTTATTTAATTTATTTTTTTTAAATATAGTTCCAAGTAAATAAATAATGTAACTCTTGAAGTTACAGTGGAATTGTATTGAAAAGTGAAATACGAAGGTTTACAAATACAGGAAGAGTGTTTCAACATTTGCATCTTGTTTTGGTAGAAGCTTGAAAAAGTACTCCGGCAAGAGTCATTACAATCACGTTGTACTTTAGCATTGAGAGAATTTTTTTTTTGAGAATTTCAAAATCGGCATATTTGGAAAAGATGCTCCATATATTTACAATTAAAACTGATTTTTTTTGATATTCACAATACCTGTACATCGCCAAAGCTTTATATTTTCGCGATTTTACCAAAGTATTTATAGCTCTAAACGCGAAATTAAAGACACATAAAATTTGTTTTTTACCATTTATTTTACAGAAAACATATTCATAGATTGGTAGAAAGGAATAAATAGCGGAAAGAAAACATGTACACATGTCATTTACCGCATTTTTTCCTGGTCTGCATTAGTAATTCCATAACAGTGTTTATACATTAATGTTGTTAATTTGTTTTAATTAATATTATTTTTGCTAGGACAATGGCTTGTAGCGCCCTGTCACCCAATTCTCATTGATAAAATGGGGTGATAGTGTGTTAAATAAATCAATAATGGCTTGTTCGATATTCTGAAATAAATGAAATTCATCAATCTCGCCTGTGCTTTGCCCACCGGCGTTCGAGTAAAAAAAAAATTTTTTTAATGCGACTTTAATCTTTGTGTACAAAGAAACTGTTTGAAAGACAAGCTCAGAATCGCATGAACCAATATTAATCTGGAGTCTACTTTCTATTTGAACATTGTAACTTCTCTATGATTTCAAAACAATTTTCTATGACATTTGCTTGCGACTTTTGCCAGCTGTCGATGGCGGAAATGACAATATTGTACTGGATATATATATTTTTAAAAGAGTATAAAGGTCATTATTTCTTTGTAAACTCCTTTGAATTGTTTTTTTTTCATGTTGGTTATGTATTCTGGTTTGTGTAGAAATAATAAAATCAGTTTCCATTTGTATGAATATATATTTTTGAAAATTGTTTCCAAAGAGGGAGTTTTATTATTTATTTTTTAGTTAGTTAGCTATTCTGGAAAACTTCTTAACAAAATACTCTGTTTTTATATCGATATTTGACCAGAAGTCATCGGTAATTTTCGCGTGGTTTTTCGAAATATCATCCCACGCTCCCATTTTATATTTAAATACACGATTGTCACCGAAAAAGAAAACAAAACATACCTATTTACGTCATGTAATCAAACATGTGCGCAGTTATGGATTGTGAGAGTGCCTATTTCCAATTGGGATTCACTACAGCGGAATGTAAATTAATACCACTGGGTGATAGCTCACTGATACGCCCCTATGTGATTTATATTCTTTAGTGTCATATTCATCAACGTCAGAAGTCACTATTATAAACCAAACATAGATAATACACTGAAAATGTTGTACGCAGATTTTTTTTTGTTCTAATGTCTAGTAATTAGTGCATACATTTATTTGGTTAATATTCAGAATCGTCGGACAATTATTTTTAAATAACTCCAATGCGGCGACCGGCAGTGCTGGTTTTTCAGTTGCATTATTTTAGAAGCATTTTTGACAGATTGCTATGGTATCGGCTCCCGAACTGTCTAGTTTTGACATGTCAGATCAGAAAAATATCGATTTTGTTAGGGAGGTTGATTGCAATTGCGTTGAGAACTGGTTCCTTTTCAGATTCTCCATGAGGGGAGGTCCTAACTTGCTATGAAAGACAACTATTTATTATAAAAAATAAAACAAACACTTTGTATTTAACCACGAATTTATTATTTTATATATCAACCGGTTTCGCTTCGACCAAGCTTCCTCAGGATATAATAATAACTAAATATTAAGACAGAGTTATCAGTTATATACTGATAGACGTAACTCTGCACTTAATTGTATAGTTTTAAATAATAATCAAATAAATTTATCTAATCAAAAAAACACAGCCTATAGCCCTATCTTTAACTTGTTCCCTTCAATCCATCCCAGTCCTTGATATGTATTGTTGTCTCCCTCCCTCTAATTGATTATCTATTGTACCGCTTTCAAATACTTTGTCTCTGTCTAAATATGTTCTTTCTCCCTCTGTCGCTCATTATATATACCTGATCACTCTGTCTTAATATTTAGTTATTATTATATCCTGAAAAAGCTAGGTTATAGCGAAACCGGTTGATATATAAAATAATAAATTCGTGGTTAAATACAAAGTGTTTGTTTTATTTTTTATAATATAATGTCTAACACGAAACGAAAAAACAACTACAATTTATGTTAGGGCTCTTTCAATTTTCGAAGACGTTTCGTGTCGGACTGCTGCCGCACGTTCACTGTGCCGCTGGATGTAACCCGCTGCCGTGCTGCTGCCGTGCCGCTGCAGTACGGTCGCAGTCCGATACCAAACGCCTAAATTGAAAGCGTTTCTGACTGCCGTGCTTTTGTATGCTAGTGATGTTTAGACGTGGGTCATTTGATGTTTTAAATTAATTTTGAACATATAAGATGTTTAAATAATAATTATTATTCTGAATTTGCCAACCATATTTTGGAAACAAGTCATTCTTTTGATATTAATACTTACACTACTGGCATACAATTAGATAATTTAGAAATTTTAGACATTAGAAAAAGCGTTAACAGTAAATTAAATATTATAAATAACCAAACATTTTTTTTAAAATAGACATCTCTTAAATTTATTTTCTTATTAATAATTATAATTATTTATTTTGTTAATTAATCGCGTCTCCTTTTTAATATTTTTGTCTATGTTCTAATTTATTCTTATTTGTCTTTACTTGTTCGTCATTTATTTTTTAAATTTACATCTTTCCTGATAGAGGTAACATTGTTATGGAAACATGTAGATTGATTATTAAATATAGTGGTGTAAACAAAGTTATATATTTTTCATTATATAATAATATTTGATTTAAATAAATAGTTACCTGCTGAGTTTTTTTCACCTGTAGTTTTATTTTTAAAATCCTCTATAAATTTTTCACAGATCTTCACCTTCCCAAGCATTTTTTGTTTCCGTGCGATTACTGTGTTTGTCGCTTTTGGAGTTCCATATAGCAGGGCGTATTTCAATTTCATATATAAATTCTTCCACGTTTATATCATCCATTTTAAGCAAACAGTACACTTGAAAATTCGATGAAGTTAGCTCTCAGCTCTCAGCTCTCAGCTCTCACGTCTTGTCACCGCACTTTTCAACAGCGAAATGAACACGTGGAGCTTGAGACGTTGCCGTCCTGTTGTCGAGCGTTCTCGGTACCGACGCCGCACTGTTGCCGCATGGTGCATTTTGTATGAAAACAAATGACCGTCGGTGCTCCGTACGACAAACACACTGCTTCGGCACTGCAGCGGTCCGACATGAAACGTCTAAATTGAAGGCACACTTAGAGGTCATGGAAAATATTGTTAAAGTTAATTTTTTCCAATCAAAGTTAAAAATTTCACATGTTTTGACCGTTTCAACTAGATAATAAAATTATCAAATTTAATTGAAAATAAATCCAATTGAATTCTACGAATAGCTTAGTCATAAAACAGGAAATATAATCAAAGTTTGGTAGGTATAATCAAATCAGGTGATTTGCATGCCTTTCAATTGTATTAATTTCTGTTGTGGGTCTGTGAGTGATTGTAACTCTTAATTGTCTTTTTAAAAATTGTAAGTGGAGTGTCAAGAAGTCAGTCGAGCAATAAAGTACCTATGTACCTATAGAATTTTTTTTTTTCTTAAAAATTAATTAAGCTCTATATTATTATGTTTCAATTTCTCAGGGTCAATAAGGCTTAACGGAATTGTTGTATTGCAGTGATAACACATACAAAATAATTATAATCTAGTGTAGCAAAGGGCTTTTTAAAATAACACGTATATATTGAAGTAACTAATACTGCCAAATATTTGCCGTTGTCAAAAACTTCGTAAAAAAATTGTATATCATCATATTTCCTGATATTTTTTTCATTTAGTTCAATAATTTGAAACAAAAAAGTCAAAAGTTCTGCTAAGGGCAAGTAAAGTCAGATTTATGCTTTTCCGTTTACAAAAAAGCATTATATTTTATCTTACCCGTTTTTGGAGGCGGGTATGGGCACTGCCGTCCCGGGAACCATTTATTGGATAACCAACACTTCTGCCATAGGTCGCTGCGTTTGGCGACTTAGCAGGGGTGCCCGGGTCCATGGGGTGAGGTGTGTCCAAGACTTGGCCGCCATTGCGTGGCGGACTGGATCGGGAGACTGGTCTTTTTACCTCCCCAGTCAGAATTCCTCGACCCGTCACCTTGCACCGCAGGATGGATTCATACGTTCGTCACATCTGGACCACCAGATTCCACCTACCCACCCCTCATATCTTCCCAGAACTTCCTCCCCTCCCTTTCCTTAAAAAAAACCCTTCACACAGCATCCCCTAAGATGACAGACCCTCGAGACAAATTATTTTCCTCAGGGCCTGGAGGTGCCTGGTGGAGCTAATATAAAAAATAATAATAACTTTTTTTATAAATTTATTTATTTTTTATGTTTTATTTCATAAATTTTATATTAGAGTTACAGATATTTGTTTTTTTTGGCTACCACACTGGGCTCATGCCCGTGTTATCGTAGTCGTATATTTAATATTTATTTAAATTAATACAAGTACAATTTTATTAAAACAGATGATTAAATACACTAAATAAAAATTATGAAATATTTAAAAGTAAGTGAAAAATAAAGAGAAAAAAAGATCATATTTTAAAGAAAAATAGAAATAAAAATGAAAATTTTGAAATACAAAAATTAATAATAAAGATTAAATGTTAAGAACTCAAGTGTTCTATACAAATATATAAATTAAAACATATAAGTAAATAAATTAAAATTAAAAATAAATAAAATTTAGTGAAAAAATTAAGAGAAAAAAAAATAACAACATTTTAAAGAAAAATAGAAATAAAAATGGAAATGGAAATTAAAATTTTGAAATGCAAAAATTAATAATTAAAATGTAGTGTTAAGAACTCAGGAATTCTTTAAAGTACGCTCGTCCACTTTCGAAAATCCAATGTTGTACACGTGTTATAAAAATTTAAGGAGCATTACATATTTTAGGAGCGATGAACCAGAATTGTCGTTGAGCGAATGAGGTTTTAGTTTTTGGGATCACGCAACCATATTTGGGTTTGATGAAAAGCGGGTGTGTGCTTGATGTTGTGGAGCGATTAGTAGATTATTTTTTCGTATATAACAAATGCTTGTTTTAGTAAATAGCTGTCGAATATCTAATACTAGATTTGATTTGTTAATAATAATAACGGTCCGTTTGATAGATTCTCCCATCCTAACAGACGGACTGCAATCTTTAGAGCATAGGCGTCAGGTGGGAATGCTGTCCTTGTTCTACCGGTATTACAATGGAAGATGCTCCGAGGAACTAGCATCATTGATCCCCTCGGCTCCGGTGCATAGTCGGGAAACACGCCAAACACGCGCCCAACATTTGTACACGGTTGACATTACTCACATGAGAACGGGTCGTTTCTATGACTCGTTCTTGAGTTCAACGGCTCGGCTGTGGAACGATTTGCCGGCCTCTGTGTTTCCTCCCTCCTACAACATGGGTCTCTTCAAGACCCATGTTCACTCCTTCCTTTCCTCAAAGAGACCCTCCACACAGCATCTACAAAGATGACATAGGCCCTGAGGGAAATTATTTTCCTCAGGGCCTCCTGTGTGGTGTTAATGTAAAAAAAAAAAAAAAAAAAAAAAAACATATCTACTCTAATACGCAATTCAGTTTTTTAATACTACAATCACTAAAATGAGTTGTGTAAAAAACAAATGGAATTTTTGAATTTTATGATTTATTAAAAAATGTGGAGTGATGGTAAAGACTGTTTATAGTATGTAATATATATGAAATAGTATGGTAACCAATTAACTCAGTTTTATAATCTCCCATCTTGTTTAAAATGTTCAATCATTTTCAATTTTTTAATAATATTTACGCTCGATTAATATATTAGCGAACGAGTCATCGGCTTGTTATGCTCGTGACGTATATTTTCCGGGATATTATTAAAATACTTTTTCACACAATGAATGGGCAACTTATGTTTAAATTGTGATATGACGTTGTATAAACTCCACTACGTGTATTACAAATACGCGGAGTAAAACATTTAATATATTTGTATGAAGTTGAGTATGTAACAATGAAAATAAATATTTGATCTACAGAATGCCAAGATACTTTTTACTTCGCTAGTTTTAAGACTTAACTCTTTTATTTCGCTAGTTTTATGACTTTTTGGGAGAAGTTTTTAGTGTTTCATCGGGTGTCATATTAACGTCATACAGAAAATAATCAAACATCTCGACGTAGTAAAGGTTTATGTACTGGAGGGATATTAATTTTAGAACTGCAACAAATGTCAATGTGTAGTGTAATTGGCTTTTTAAAACACGTTTGAAGAATTCACTCAAAATAAATTGAATGCAAAATAAATAAAATATTTGGTTTTTACCACTTTTATTGTTGAAACAACTAACATGCTTCGTGAGCAATGCTTACTTCATCAGCTTAAAACTAATTACAACAATAGACTTAAAGATGTCAATGAATTGATGAGATTGGGAAGGGGGGATAATAGTGCGTAATTTACAAAGTAGATAAATTTAATAACGGGTTATTGAAAAATATTTATTGTTTTTTATAATATTTAAACTCATCTTTACACCAAGTTTTTAAGTTCAGCTAAATGGATACCAATACTTTAGTTCATCTAAATTGATTACTATGTAGCAACTCTATAACCGCTACGTTTGGTGCCTTAGCAGGGGTGCCCGGGTTCATGGGGAGAGGTTTGTCAAGATCTTGGCGGCCGATGTATCTGCCCACCTCCTGCGTGGCGGGCCGGGTCGAGGGAGACTGGTTGATTTTTACCCTTCAGCCAGCCAGTAGATTTTGTGTTTTATTGTCAAGGTAATATGTTGTGGCGTAGTATTTAAATGTATTTATTTTTCTGTCAGATAAGATTTAAAATTTGCACGGTCAAAAGTATTATCGTGATTTATTTTGTGGTATTATGTTTTGCTCTATCTTCTTCTTCAGCCTAAGTTTGGCACAACGTTAAGTAACCCTTATCACGGCATATAATATTACACGTCTGCCCCGACGATGGACACAATAACGTTGTCCGAAATGATTCCGCGACTTTTCAACCCGCGACAAAATATCCGCAACAAAATATCCCTTCGGCACCGGTGCATAATCGGGAAACACGCCAAACGCGTGCCCAACATATGTACACGGTTGACATTTGTCACATGTGAACGGATCGCTTCTTCGATTCGTGTTCGTATTCAACAGTTCGGCTGTGGAACAATTTGCCGGCCTTTGTTTTTCCTCCTTTCTACAACGTGGGTCTCTTCAAGACCAATGTTCATTCCTTACTCTCCTCAAAAAGACCCGCCACACAGCATCTCAAACGACATAAGTCCTTTAAAGGAAATTATTTTCCTCACTGCCACACAGGCCCTGAGGAAAATAAATCCTTACACCAAAAAAAAAAATATATTTGGTGTGAGGATTTTTTGTCCATAGAATATTTTGTCGGGTATCTTTTGTCGGGGATATTTTGTCGGGGATATTTTGTCGGGTATATTTTGTCGGAGATATTTGTATATTTTGTCGGGGATATTTTGTGGGGGTATTTTGTCGGGGATATTTTGTCGGGTATATTTTGTCGGAGGCATTTGTATATTTTGTGGGGGTATTTTGTCGGGGATATTTTGTCGGGGATATTTTGTCGGGTATATTTTGTTGGAGATATTTGTATATTTTGTCGGGGATATTTTGTGGGGGTATTTTGTCCGGGATATTTTGTCGGGTATATTTTGTCGCGTGATGAAAACGCGCAGTACCTACCGTCCGAAATATTGGCTAAAGATAAGGTAGCGCAACACGACACAACACCCCAAAAATATATCATAATAATTTTTTTTCTGTGTTTGAAGCGAAAATCTTTATTTTGTTTATTATTCCTGTAAACAGAATTAAAATAAATCTATTTGACAAAGTCTATCGAATCCAATGAATAGGCACAAATTTAACGTGACATTTTCTTTTCGCCGAAAGAAATGTCTCCCGTATTCATTTTGTTGTCACTGGCATATAGTCTAAGGTTTTACCTTTTGTATGTCTTTTAGTATATTCTGGTATCTTTATTGATGGCTCGGCATCTCGGGCTATAAGCTGTTTACTGTATCAATCGCTTCGGCTCCCTTCCTAGTGGAGATAAGCAGCTTGATTATATCCAATCTTCTGTTGATGTCGCAGCAATGCCATTATTGAACGTTACGCTTTCGCATCTGCAAAAATGAACGCTTTTAGGATTTTCTCTGAAAAGAAACTTGAATATCTCAGTGAAAGACAAAGCATAATTAGGTGAGCACGAATCATGGGTTCATTGACAAGATTAATGATGTTTATGAGACCTTCTAAACTAACAATAAAACAGAGCATTAATGAATTTACGTCATGCCCGTCTTTACATACTAAAATAGCTGGTACTACCCGGATAGGTTCGAATTAAAAATCCCTTTTTTAGATTTTTACAATGTGCGCGTTTTAATTTTTTTATTGTTTATATTGCTTTTTTACATTATCTCCATACCAAGACCAAGAGGAAAAAATCTTTCAAGGCCTATGTCATCTTTGGGGATGCTGTGAGGAGGGTCTTTTTATGAAATGAAACCAGAGGTAGATGCGTTTTTAGATTTTCAAGGCCAAAATTATTTTCTTTATTTGTTTTTGGGGCGTTATGTCGTGTTGCGCTACCTCCTTCTTTAGCCAACGTTTCGGACAGCGTTGCAGTGTCCATCATCAGGGCAGATCCGGCAGATGTGGCTAAAGAAGGAGGTAGCGCAACACGGCATAACACCCCAAAAACAAAAAACAAAAACAAAAAAAACAGAGGTAGTTCTGGGAAGGGACAAAGGTATGAGGGGTGGTAGGAATCGGAAGGTACATTCTTAATATACCTCTCATATTCTTAACGTTCCCCTCTTAATCTTGTTAATTTTTTTTATTCGGTCCACACAGGAGGCCAAGAGGAAAACAATTTCCCTCAGGGCCTATGTCATTTTTGGGGATGTACTCGTATATGAGGAGGGTCATTTTATGGAAAAGAAGGAAAGGAAGTTCTGAGAAGTAAAAAGGTATGAGGGATGATAGGAATCGGGAGGTAAATGTGTCCAGTAGTGATGAACGAATGAATCCATCCTTACCACTGCAGTGCAAGGCGATGAGTCGAGGGGAAGTCGGTTGGAGAGGTCTTTCTCAATCAGTCTCTCCTGATCCGGCCCGCCACGCAGCAGGTGGGAATGATAGTGAATAGTGATATGTGAACTCGTTTAATTGAAGCTCCCAGCAGATCACTCCGAAAGAGCTGTTGCGTTAGCTCATCATTCCACTTGCTTTGCTGAGGCAAAAAACGAAGAAATTTTCTGCTTCATGAAAAATAAGTCTAATTATTTAAAAAAAAACTTAAATCTTAGTCCGTATTTGGTTTCGTTATACTTTCAAATCTTTCTGATTACATGAAATGTTATTTTATGAAAAACATTAACTCTGATAAAATATTAAAAACGTTTCTAAGAAAACAATTATTTCATCTTTCTTATACCTGATGTTGTCTTTCATCTCTAATATATTATTATATAAACATCTACGTACCGTTCTTTTGCCTACGAAGGTCATCATTTTAGAATTTTACTTCATTATTTTTGTATCCTAGTAAAATACGATTATCCTTTTTTTCATAAATAATGAAAGAAAACAAAATATTCTTCGCAGTATGGTTTTCGCCCTACTAAAGATATCATCAGATTCACCATTGTACCACTTACGATCTTTCAAGTTTGGCACAGTTCCAAGAGCATGTCTGTTTAAAATCGCTTGAATCGTATAATTTTCATCGTCATTGTCTATTCCACTTTTCAATAACGTCACTAGCCATTGTATTTAAGTCTACTATTTGTCTTTCTTCTTTCAATATTCCTTCGAACTGATTCCTTAGAACTAAGCTGTTCCTATCACAGACTTGGCATTTTATGTGACAGAAGTATGAAGCTTTTATTACTTATTAAAAAAATCGGCTTTGTTGGACTAGCCCGGCTGTATTATTACTTTATTTTTATCAGATTTAATCTCAATTGACCTCCCAGATAAGTAAGGTCCTGTATATTTTTATCAGATTTAATCTCAATTGACCTCCCAGGTAAGTATGGTCTTGTATATTTTTATCAGATTTAATCTCAATTGACCTCCCAGGTAAGTATGGTCCTGTATATTTTTATCAGATTTAATCTCAATTGACCTCCCAGGTTAAGTATGGTCCTGTATATTTTCGGTCTTTTCAGATTATAAATAAAGCAATATATTATGTACACGTCAATTGAATTTCACATATAGTTTTGTGTTAGTGTTCGACGAACCGGTGGATGCAATCTGTTGTTAGCCATTAGTTGTTGTAATCTATTCTACAGTTAGAAGTAAGTATATTGTAATATAATAAGAAGTATAGAATTGTAGAAATAATTTATAAATTTGTACAGCGTTGTCCTTTAGGTAATTTTTCACAAAAGCGGCGCTGTAAAAATCATCCAAATATTATTTTAGTTAAAAGCATTGGAGTTTTTATGTTTTCATTGTGATATTTTTAGTTAGTTGAACATCGTTTTTTACTATCAGTAGGACGGTACTTACACTTTAAAGCATTTTTTAATGATTTCTTACACAATGTTTTCATTGTCAAAATATATTTTTTTTATATTTGTCAGGTGAAGAAGATCCATCCATTTTTACATTAATGCCACACAGAAGACCCTGAGGAAATGTCGTTTGAAATGGGTTTAACCATCTTTAGTGAGCAAATCTAAATAGCCAGGTGCTTCCAAACAATTCTTAATCTCGTCTCTTTTTTCTTGCTTACTTCCTGATTGATTAATAGTATGATACTTATGATACTCTTAAGTTAAACGCAAAGCAAACTAGTATAAGAAAACTAAATCAAAGGAAACTGTAATAGAAGAAATAGATTTTTTTTTAATTTGTTTCTTATTTACGTTAACGCATAATGAATAACGCATAATCTTAACGTTAACGTTAACGCATAATCTAATGAAAAATTTTGTTTTACGGCTTACGCTTTATGTTTTATAAAGTAACTAGCTGGTACCCATCGTGCGTTGCTGAGCCATTTAATAAAGAAATTGTTTCTCTCTTTGTGTCCTTTCCCATTCTTCCCGTTCCCCTTCCGCCTCCACTTCCCCTCTCGCGTTCCCACTCCGCCTCCTCCACCTTCCCTCTCCCCACTCCACCCCCCCGTCACCTGCCCCGCAAACCACCCTCCCGAGTTCCCCTCCCCCCTCCCAGGCTCCCCTCCCCCTCCCGCATTCCATACATTCATTCCCGGTACATTCAGTTTCAAACAGCTCGCGTGCCACCTATTGAAATTTTTTTTATACCAATTTCGTAATGTCAGAGTTCACCATTAGTTTTGTACAAACCTTGTCCTGACAAAAACGACCACAAAAAAAAATTATCCTATTTGGTGCAGTTGTTCGGAAGTTATGCGCGTACATACATTTCGGCGATTCATTTTTATTAATACAGATTAACAACTTTATTTTAATTTCATTCAACGGAAACGGTAGGAAAAGCTTCAATTCATTCAAAGCACATTTTTTGTATTTATAAGGCAAACCGACTCATAACAAAAAATAATCTAAGATGGTTATTTAGTTAAGCTTCGCCTTAAGCGAAATATGGCAAATGCAATATAAAATAGTAGTTAGAGGCGTTGTCCCGGTAAGACAGATATCCAGGGTTCGATTCCCAGTTGTGACAGTTATCTCTTTTATCTGTGTCTCGTCTATTTTTGTGTCGTGTCTATTTTTGTCTGTGTCTTGTCTATTTTTTTTTCCATTTCTTGTTGTATTTTTTTTTATAAGTGAAAACTTCTTAAGCACCGTTTCTGATTAGAAACTCGATGAAAAGAAAAATGGCGACGCTACAAAGAATACATCTACCGGATTTAGCCTGCGAAATAATGAGATAGTGTAATCACTCTCCTCTTCGTGCAATGCTTCGTAGCCTTCCCACTCTTGTCTACCTTAGTTTTCTGAAGGTTTCACTTTAACCGCGTGGAACTGCGCACTTGTTTTTTTTTTCTTCATTTGATTCTAAAAATTTGTTTTCCTTTCCAATGATTAAACCTTATATTGACCGAAATAACCCACAAAAGCTTTAAAAAAATGTACTCCAATAAAAATAAAATCTTGTTTTTTCTGCAATATTTTAAAAGAATACCATTCCCATCGTACTACAGCGTTCAGTTGCCGATGACTGCAGTACGGAAGAGCGCTTGTGCTTTTCCAATCATCGAGATTGATGACAGTAATCAAAACCGGCAAACACGGACCAGATCACCACATCACCAAATGTATACAGATTGATCTCGCGTGAGACGCGTGGCGGCTGACGACTGACAAGGACGACTAGGCAGTTAATCGGTAAACAGTCCATGTATTATTTACCCAAATTCTGCCTGTATCGAGCACTAATTGATGATAGCGTGTCAGACAATCAACACAAATCATATAATACGAGTCTAAATTTACATTATATTATATCATGCTTGTTCGGAATGTATATTTATACATAAATAATGGTAATCAAAGCCTAGATATCTGCGCAACCAAACAAACTTTGTACAGAATCAGTGCCTAGAACGTGACTGCTTTTAAATAGATTACAATTAGTCATAAATTATCGTTCAGTGAAACATCACTTAAAGGACTCGCTGTGAAACCATTCTCCATCTTTCTTTGAGGTTCTTCGTGTATGCATAATGGATCTCTTTGAGGCTGGGGAGACCATTATTTCCTTTTATTTCTAAGTTATCTTCATTGCGCATCCCCAAAGATGATGTTGTGCGGAGCTAATGTATAAAAAATGATTACATGATAGTAGGGGTACGGGGGCTATCGCTAAATAACAGGTCCGGGTCCGGAATCTTGTGGATCTTACCACAGTGGATGTTATATAAATAGTTGACACATTGTGTTATTCGCACAATTCAGGAGATTTTTGTTATTTATTTTATGGTGTGATGCCGTGTTGCGCTACCTCCTCCTTTAGCCAACGTTTCGGACAGCAGACACATCTGCCCTGATGATGGACACTGTAACTCTGTCCGAAACGTTGGCTAAAGGAGAAGGTAGCGCAACACGGCATCACACCACAAAAATAAATAACAAAAATGCTTTTTACCGTGAAAATCTAAAATCATATCCAATTCAGGAGCTGGTTTAGTTGGTTCTTTGTAAAGGAATATGAAAAGTTTGAAGTTTTATTGATATTAATTTTGTTTATTGTCAAGAGGAATTTGATTGTGGTATCAGAAAAAAAGGAGCTCTTGTGCCTGATAAGGGAGCCACGATCTTAGGTTGTATGTTACAATGTGCTTTTTATAAAATATATATATTTTTGTAATTATTTTATTTTATTTATTCTTTTTGATTTATTGATGATACCATGTTAATACCATTAAATAAATGAATGAATCTTACGGTATCACATTTGAAAAAAATAAGCCGAACTGTAAAAAAAATTGACCTACAAGTTTAAAATTTTCAAATTTCTTTCCAAGAAAGCAGATTTTTTTTTAGTAAGCTCTGTACCATTGATGCTTTCTTCCCATACAAGTCCCCTGGGGTCCACGTGTGAGCACGTACCTAACTAATACATCAAAACCAGTAGTGGAGTTTTCATCATAATTTTTTGTATTTCCTACGTTTCTAGGATATGGAATTATTGTAAGGCTGTTGGGATAATACCTCTTTTAAAAAGAGAAGAATATTAGGCGAAGAAATTCAAATAAAAAACATAGTTTTTACTAAGACAACTATCGCGACCGTAAGCTTTTCATTGTTCTTGCCACGACAATCACAAAGTAAAAACAAGAAGATTCCTAAATATTTCTAAACTTATTAACAAACTTTGAAGTAAACACTTTTACTGTAAGACACCGCCTCACATCTTGAACGACCGAAAATCCACATTTCGTCGAAAGATGTTCTTACGATCGTACAGGGTGGTTCAAATGAGAAACATCAATTATTCTCCGTACCAGCTTTTTAAAATTATAACACGATATCGATTTTATTTAATTCCAAATTTGCATCCAAAAATGTTAAAAGGCGTGATGATGAAACTATAAACATCATGTACTTTTTGAAATTATTTTTATATCATTAGTATTTATAACTTTTCAATAATTTCTAAGCAAAATAAATGTGCAAAAATAATCTTACTTATATATATATACTAGCTTTTTCCCGCGGCTTCGCTCGCATGGTATTAGGGGATTTCCACTCAGCCTCCTCCACCTTCCCTCTCCCCACACCACTAATCCATCAACCCCGCTCTCCCTCTCCCTCTCCCTCTCCCTCTCCCTCTCCCTCTCCCTCTCCCTCTCCCTCTCCCTCTCCCTCTCCCTCTCCCTCTCCCTCTCCCTCTCCCTCTCCCTCTCCCTCTCCCTCTCCCTCTCCCTCTCCCTCTCCCTCTCCCTCTCCCTCTCCCTCTCCCTCTCCCTCTCCCTCTCCCTCTCCCTCTCCCTCTCCCTCTCCCTCTCCCTCTCCCTCTCCCTCTCCCTCTCCCTCTCTTCTTTCTATTAGTGAAAGAATTTTTTAAATCCATTCAGTAGGTTTTGTGTGAAAGAGTAACAAACATATATCCATACAAACTTTCCCCTTTATAATATTAGTAGGATTATTTATCTATAATTTTTTTATTATACATTTCGGTGATTCATTTTTAGAGATAGTTATTAAGTACGACGCCAAAAAAGTACTCTTTTTAGGGTGAATTGCATAATTAAAAAAAAAAAACGTCGTTTCCAAGGTGACAATTGGTTTGTTTTTTTCTGACGTTTACAATAAATCGATTTTGTTACGGACAGAAAATGTATGAAATATGAAAAATAATTTCATAACGCCAGAACTCTAAGCTATAGCCTATAGACTATTCTGATGTATGAGCTATATTATTGTAAAGTTTCAGTATAATCCATTCAGTAGTTTTCGCGTGAAAGAGTAACAAACATACATCCATACAAACTTTCCCCTTTATAATATTAGTAGGATATATATAAATTTTTAAGTCCGTAAATAGATAGACAATAATAGATAGATAAAGTAAAGAAAATTTCGTCGGTGTGTTCGGATATTTTTTTTGAATGATTTTATTGTAACTAAAATTAAAATTTTGAAACATGCGTTTACTAGATAACGTATTGATTTACAATAATGTACGATTACGTCGTATGAAATATGTCTTTAAAAATAAGATTTGTCTTTTGAAAATTTAAGAAATCTGCCAACGACCTGTGGTTATAACCTTATTAAATTAAAAATAAATATTTTTTCTCAAATTTTAAAACATGCGTTTACTGGATAACAGAACAATCTTTCTAAATCAATTTATATTTTTTTGTGGAAATAGTCTATACGTCTAAAATTCGATTTTAAAAGGACATATTTCCGGTTTTCTTTGGTTATTCCCTCTTAACTAAAAGCCGAGCGCATAATACCACACAAATTTTTGTGTATTTGAATCTTCATCATCAATTAATTAAGAAAATACATGTTTTGTGCAGATAAAGTTGATAAAGCCTTTAATAAAGTGAATACTGCACAACAGTCCCTACTGCTCACTGCTCCCAACCATCTGGTGCTAGTGAGACCATAGCATCCCCAGTTTGGATATGTTGTGTGGCTGAAGGTAGTAGTTAAGGGACGGATATGAGTAGGGAGCACATATTAGGTGGGGAAGCATATTGCTCTTCAGATGTGGTCACCAAACATAGCTAAAGCCATTTCAAGCAAATTTGAATTGTGATATTTCACCAGAGCGATTTTGAGAATATCTTCCTCTTCAGAACGTGCCGAAAACATAGGTAGGCTCTATATATTATTTATAATATATAGAGCTATTTCAACTCTATTCAAAAAACCACAAATACCGATATATTTTTTGATTCCCTCCCTCTATTTAAGAAAAACATTTTTAGCACACTGAACTCGCTCACATAACACACACATCCACACACACCCTCACACACCCTCATTTACACACATACAAACACTCTCCCACACCCCTCTCCTTTAATAAGTTACTAACTTAATTTAGGTATAATGTATTATTTATCACACAAAAATATAAGTATATAACAGCGACATGTCATTGGTACCAATTATTGTATTAATTCTATAACTTTGTAAATATTTCCCATTATGTAATAATGTACTGTTTGTTTCTGAAAAAATAAAAATAAAATAAAATAAAACAAATAAAATAATGAATTAATTGTATTGTGAAACAACACAAATTTACATGCGTAAGCCGGAGTACCGAACCCACAAACCACTCGTCATGGAGGCCGTCGAATTATACCTATATTCAGAGGTCCTAGGTCACTTCTCGCAAATGTTGCCAACTAATAGTAAATATTTAGTACTTGACGACGGGAATATTCATATAGGGGTGGGAAGTTATAATTCAAGAAAGTACTTCATAACAGGGTCCAGAAGTGGAAGGTCATTTAATAAAAATGATATTAAGATACCATATCAATTTAAATCCGATAGATAATATTCATTTGTAAATACGTACCTCACAAGTTTGAGAGTCAAATTACATTTAATAAATGTACTTAGGGCCGGTTTTATAAACGTCCGTTCGTTACGCTTGATACCATTTTTGGTTTACCGCCACAAATATTTGGTCTACCGCCAGATTTTGCCGTTTTATAAACGTCCGTTAGGTTATCGGTAGGTTAAGTTTCGGTTAATGCTTAACTGACTGATTTTGACCAGTTAAACGAGTAACGATCCGTTTTGTTGCTTGTTGGCGCTCAAATGTTTTTTGACAGCTGTCAGTAGTAGTTGGTTATTACCCGACGATCCCTTATTTTGAAGGGACAGTATTATACTATTTGCATTTGTGATATGGATTATTCATCGAGCAGTGAAAGTGAGGATGGGCGTTTGGCAATGCTTGAAGATGACACGCCATCGACGTCATCTAATGGCAGTAGCAGTGAAGACGAAGCTGCGGTAGGACGGAGACGTCCACGTGTTTTTATGAATAGACCGGATTATTTTAATTATTATGCGGACATCGATTTTAAAATGAGATTTCGGTTGTCAAAGAGAACCGTGGCTCAAATTTTTAACATAATTGAAGCTCAATTAGTGCCGGCGACACATCGAAATCAGCCAGTTACACCCGCACAGCAGTTTTACTGACACTACGATTCTACGCGTTGGGATCAATGCTGCAAGCTGCTGGCGAACATAAACTTACATAGTTCTGAAGTATATTTTAGAATTGCGTTGATAATTATGTTAATAATCGCGTCAGCAAACACTCCAAGCATTTAAAATAACAATCATCTTTAACAGCTAAAGTAATACCCATAGATAAAAACAATATCAGAGACAATAATTTGCCGAAAACATTGCCAGTAAAAAAACTTTAGGACCAAACGTAACCGATGACGGCTAGTAATGCAAATTTGTTTATAGTACGTAAAATAAAATAACGAACAGATAGCGGTCCGTTAACGAAAAACGGTTCGTTACGTAACAGAAATTTGGTACTTCGTTTATAAAACCGGCCCTTAGTAAATTATTATGCAATTATAAATTAATATGCGAAATCAACCTACATTAATCAAACCATCTTTTTCAGACGCATAATATTCATCATGCTCTCTCCATTACGACAATGACCCAAACTGTCTTCAGAATTCGGAACCATTTTACTAGGCGACATAGTGCCATATCGTTTGTTCTACGGCACGTAAAGAGACAGAAGACATGATTTTGGGACATTTGATGAATAGGCCCAGCCAATCATAGTGCGTGGGAAAGAAAGCTTTAATTTAGGACGTTAGATGTCACTACTTGCCGCTGGCTGCTGTCTCGCGGTGCATTTCAAATACATTTGAATAATACCAGTTGTTTTGATTTGCATAATATTATGTTTTACAGTCATCGTATAATTTTGGAAGATTTTTGACCAATTGACCCGAGGGAAGGACCGCCACTGCCTATATGTATACATTTAGCTACCTATTGAATATATGTAATATGGGTACCAAACATCACAACACATGTCAACATTAATCAATGCCAGTTCAATCAATCAATCAACAAATCATTTACAAATTAAATAAGAATAATATTATTAACGGTTTTTGTCAACTTTTTTTAATTTTCAGAAGACTGTTTTAATTTTTATAAGTAATATATTTTAACTTCTTTTATGCATTGAATAATATCATTGGACTAGCTTTTGCCCCCGGCTTCGCTCGCATAGTATTAGGGGGGCTCCCACTCCGCCTCCTCCACCTTCCCTATCCCCACTCCTCCCCCCACTTTTCTTCCCCTCATTCCCCCACCCCCTCCCCTCCCCCTCCCCTTCTCACTCCCGCTCCCCCTCTCCCCCCCTCACCGCCCCCTCCATACCCGTTACATTCATTTTTCAAACAGCTCGCATGCCACCTATTAAAGCGTAACAATCAAACACACGCAGTTTCGCATTCATAATATTAGTATAATTTTAAGTATTAAAAGAATCTCCACAGTAACCTAAACAAAAATGATAGCGCACGTCAAATTACTCATATGTAGTTACCAAGCAATGCTTTGCTTTTCGTCTGGACAATAAACGTATAATAAATAATTTCATAACGCCAGAGCTTACCAATATTTACAGCCTATATTACTCGCAAATTATGTAGCTTTCTATTGGTGAAAGAATTTTTAAAGTCCATTCAGTATATTTTGCGTGAAAGAGTAACAAACGTACATCCATACATCCATCCATACATCGATAAATCCATGCGAACTTTCGCCTTTATAATATTAATAGGATTATAGGATATTATAAACAAGTTCTCCCATGTAATTATTATTACGCGTGACAGCTTTTCCGCCCTCTGTAAACATTATCAAGACGACAGTTTAATAATGCCTTCAGAGGGCAAAAAGGCTGTCACGTGTAGTAAAAGTTACATGGCGGAACTTGTTTATAAATTAACTGTGTTTATAGATTATATAATAATATTATTGAATATAAAAAGAAAACAAAAATTAAAATTTTAATTTAAACTTGATAACAGTGAATAAATTCTCTAATATAATATTTTGAAAAGGGGCGCTGTGTAAGATAAGAAGCTTACAAAACAGTTCCTTCACTTATATTACCCATTTTTCAAACAAGTTTCCAATAATTTACTGATATGCCGCTGTTAATAGCTTAGAAGATAAATAAATTTATTAATTTCTTATTTATTGTTTCAAGCGCTTTTGGCGTAATGTAAGGTTTATAAAAATAGTCAATTACGACACAGATTTTTCATAAAAGGGAAGGTAATTTAATTTATTCGGTTCTACAAAGTTACGTTCTAAGCAAAACTATTTCAGGGGTTTCTTACAAGGAGGTTGGTTATCTCGACCTATTGTGTCAAGAGTGCTCTGCAACCCAAGTTGTTGGGAGTGTTTTAGATGAAAGACAGGTCATGATTGAAACCCTTAAACCACATTATAACATGAAGTGTTGTTATTTGAGGGCCTCCCTCGAGCTCTGGCAAACACTTTGAGAATTAATTCGCCCCACGAAATACCTCTGACATGTGACACGCATTAACTTGACTGAATGTTCTCTCATGGGTAATGAGAAGATACATGCTCTAATCTCGTCTTTTCCTTGAAGGGGAAACAATTCTTAAATGGGCTTCAAATAATATATTATTTTAAGATCTTGACTTGCAAATAAATCGTACCGTAGAATTCAATACAATTGCTTTCATTTTCAACCATATATACTTGGCTCCTGACGTAACCCGACAAAAGTGTTTTTTTTTTATTCTTTATTGTGCCATGTTTGATCCAATGGAGCGACAGCGCATTTTAAAATATTTTTCTTCGTTTGCTCGACATTTTCAGAAGATCATTTTTAAATTTTTTCGCCAACATAAAAAAAAATATATCTTCGAATTTTGACACGGAAACATACAAACTTATTATAGTGCTATATGGCCAATTAATCAACCTGTATTTTACCGTTTATTTCATATTTGTAGGATTTATCAAAAAATATAAAAAAATCGTAAAGTTTATAACTGCGCGAATCCTGCGTGGTTGTTACTTTGAAACTGCCATGAAAGGTACTTATTCGAGTCAACATAGAATATTTTCGTTTTCGTTTTGATAATGTAAGGTGCTTTATGGAAAAGGTACTTAATTTTAACTGTAAACAGCTGATCAGAAATTCTGCGTGAAAAAAATTATCTTTAACATCGTTATACAATAGTCCACGAAGTTCGAATTTGCAACATTGATAATAATAAATAATAGCATTTCAATAGCTTCGTGTTTAGTCCAAAATTACAAACGTGGAAGCTACCAATACTAAAAACAAAAAAAAATGCCGAATCAAGGAGATAATTGCCGATCTTATCCGAAAAGCAATTGGACACATTTAATATGGCGCTAATACATGGCAAAAATCGCTCCAGTGGATGAGTCCTCCTAGACTATATCTACTTACATGTCAACTCTAACAATTATTGATTCTCCATCGTCTCCTATTGGACTTCGGATATGAACTGAATCGAAATTAAATATATGGGTCACTTCGTAACTGATGATTTAAATGACAAGAGGGCAAAGGGCGACAGTGAAGAGCACTAAGCAATATGCTTATCAGAAGTTTCAACAAGCGCAGTTTCCGGGAAGGAAAGATGTTCCATACATGTACCTACTGCATGAGTCTGTAATTTGCATATTCTGGTACAGATACACACAAAGTGTCTTGAACATGCTCCGAGTATAATATAACCAGGTGTACATGGCACTGTTCGACCTCCCCTGGCGATGCAGCGCCTCACAGATATTTGTAAAGGGAAGGAAACATGGGTTTGTTGCTTTGATGCGCCTCAGAATGGCAACATCGAGAGAGAACGAACGGAAATCCGAAAACACTCTCGTGCAGCCCAGTGGCACAACGCGCCCCTACGTCACAGATGGAGAGTTTCTCTCAAACCACCGTATAACAATATGTGCACGTATATTCAATTTCCTTTTTGTACTAATTTATGTCTTTTCTTTATTTTTACTTTAATCACATGATTTTAATAATAATAAATAATATTAATTTATGTCTTTTCTTTATTTTTACTTTAATCACATGACTAATAACAATCACCGTGCCATCTACTAAGAAACTCCGAAACTTTGCGTAGTCCTTTCCAAAGAATAACTTAATGTAAACGTAACATAAGTTATGATCTTAGCGTTCATGGATGGCGCTTTTTTAATTATTTTAGAAAAACTGCTTTTTGCACCTTACGTAAGTATATTCGTTTCTTGAAAGAATTGAGTTTTTTACGGACAAAACTATTTAAATATTTCTTTTGTAGGTACACCCGCCAGTAAGCAATTCATCGTTTTTTAAAGCATGACGTGCAAACAGTGTTTTTTTTCAACAATATTTTAAATGGTACCATCAATTAACGCGAATATTATAAATTGTGAAACTCTTAAACCTAACCTTCTCCCAACCTTATACTTTAAGGCGGTATACAACAGTAATAATTTTCGTTTGCTCAAAACTCACATTTTTAATCATTTCCGGCGAATTCGTAACTGTAATAACTTTTTATTTCCATTCCGTACAAGGGATGCGAGTTATTTATATTTTAGATTAATAAAAACAGTACCTTACCATTAATATATTTTACGTACAAGGATTTTAAAACATAACCCGTTTCTCAATTCTTAAGTTAGCGGTATGCACCAGATTTTTTTTCTTAGACAATGTATTAATAACTTCGGGAGGACAACATGGAGAGGAGATTCATTTGAAATATTTCTAATACGTTCTTCAGAATTAATTAAAAACGAACGCGGCGGAAAGGTTGTATCTCCAGGCCTGCTAGGGTGAATTCGACCGTACGTTCGTCCAATACGCCGTGCCGTGGAGTATATTTGTTCACTCGCTTTCTTCACTTACGTCGTTAAGATTCCCACATTATTTTTCTTCTTTGTCTTTTCTTTGATATGGCAGTAGTTCCGTTCAATGCATGGATCGCGAGTCGCAATTTGTATACACGGCTTCTTTACTTATGTCGTTAAGATTCTGAATATAGGTATGTTAGGGTATATTGTCGTCAACAATATATCAAGTTGCTGGATCCTGGATATATTGTTTAGCAATAACCTCTAAAAGTTTACAAAATTTCTCGAATCCCCTGTTTTCGCGTGAATTTAATTGACCCAAACATTATTATTATTATCTCTTGTTTTTGTTGTCGTCTCTTTACATAGGTAGTTACCTACCTACTCAATGTTTTATTATTACATATTTTTGTTTACCGGCGTTGGGTATTTTTATTCTTTAATTTCCTTATAGCACTTCCCATAGTTAATTATTTGTGTTTTGTGTATATTATTAAATATACATACATAATATACAGATATTGTGTTGTCATAAAAAAATTGGCAGGAATATTAATTGCACACACGCTCTGTTCCGCTGAAATAAACAATACTATATTATTGTTATCGTAATGATTTGCATTGCATACCTATTATCGTAATGATTTGATTTGCGAAGCTCCGCACAAAGAGGAGACCGATTATACTATCTCATTATCTCCCAGGCTAAATCTTATAGATTTATGTGTTTGTCTCTTTTTAGTGTAGTTTCTGTTTCAGTTAATAAGTTAAAATTAAGCATACATAATCGTAGTCCATATTCCAAAATGATTAAATATTATTACAATTGTTGCTAAACTCGAACCCTGTTTTTGTTTTGTTTTTTTACGTAAATGCCTCAGAAGAGTCCCTACTGCTTCCGTTTGGAGGCAGTGATACTATGGCATCCCCAATTGGGGTATGTTGTGTGATTGAAGGTAGTAGAAAGGAGAAAATGGGTAAGAGAAATGTGAGAAACTACCAGTCTATTCAGAACTGGTCACAAAACATGGCTAAAGCCATTACAAGCAACTTTTCAATTCTTAATGTTGGTCTTTCGCCAGGGCGACACTGAGAGTATCTTCCACTCTGGAACATGCTACAAATATGCTATATATTATTTTTAATTAAAAAAATTGTGCAATAACACAAATTAATTAAATATTAGGTACTTATATATGAAATTGTGTTTTGTATGGGAGGAACAAAAAGTCGATTTTTTTTATATAATATTTTTATTTAATGTACCATTGCTATCTATGCACTTTTGCCGTCTCATAGCTCATAGGTAGATCGATCCCTTTACAATCAATAAAATCTTTGAAGGCGGTTTGGACTGCCCCATCGGAGTTGAATTTTTTTCCCTTGAAGAGAAGTTATCCAAATTTCGAAAAAAATGGTAATCTGTTGGGGCAAGGTCCGGAGAGTACGGTGGATGTCCAATTGCAGCTCCTCTAATTTGGTAGCCGTCTGTTGTGCAGTGTGTGGTCTAACGTTGTCATGAAGCAGCAGTGGCCTAGAGCGATTAACCAGCCTCGGTTGTTTAGCAGCTAGCTTTTCCATCATGGTTTGCAGTTGCTGACAATAGACATCTGCCGTAATCGTCTGGCCAGATTTAAGAAAGCTGTAGTGAACGACACAAAAAAATAACAGTGTTTTCTTTTGCGGCACCGTCGCCATACACATTATATATCCTTCGAGCCGTTTCTGCAACACTGGTGCCACGGTGGAACTCGTACTCGTAAATAACGCGATATTTCAAGTTTTCCATTTTGTAAACTAAGTGACGCAAAGAAAAAAAACAATTAAGGAAAAAAACAAATGAATTATAATTTTCGAAACAGCTGTATAAATTTGAATTTGGAATTCCTAACCAAAGAGAAGATATTTGAGATCAAAGTTGCCAGTACGGCAAAACGCCAAATCTATTTGCACACGCCGGGATTTGAAGACGTGTCCTCCACATTATTATTTCTCATATATATGAACTCCCTATTGAAACTGGACATTGATGGTAATATAATATCTTTCGCCGATGACACGGTTATCATATTCACCAGCAAAACATGGAAGACATCAATAGAAAAGGCAAATTATGGTCTTAACAAAATTAAAAAATGGCTAGACTCCAACCTCCTCACCCTAAATGTACAAAAAACACAATACATACACTTTTCAATCCGTAAATTCACACTCCCAGAAAACCTTCCTAAATTAATCATTCACACTTGCTCACAAAATCTAGACACATCTCCACAAACACCCAATAATAGCTGCTCATGCCCAAATCTTAAACCATCAAATGAAATAAAATACCTAGGTGTCATAATAGATAACCAATTACGCTGGGAGGCCCATATTAACTCCATAACTAAGAGGCTCCGTAAGTTATGCCATATTTTTTATTCTCTACGATCAATCCTTGATATAAACACTCTAAGAACTGTATATTTTGCTCTATTTCAATCGATAGCAACGTATGGCATTATAGGATGGGGAGGTTGTGCAGCATCCATCCTCTACCCTCTAGTGACCGTACAAAAACTTTTGCTAAGGGTCATCTTCAAATGTTCCCCCTCTCATCCATCAGAGCCACTTTTCAAGAAACTCACAGTCCTTGACATTCGCCAACTATATATCAAGATAGCTCTTATCCATATCTGGAAAAATGGATTGATAAACTCTACGCAAACGGACATACATACACGCTACTCAAAGCATGGAAAATGCATAATTCCTGTAACAAAAACCACTTTTTCACAAAGGCAATACTCATACATCGCACCTAAAATATTCAACACGTTAAATAACGACATCAAAACATCAAAAACACTTACTCACTTTGCAACCGGTGTGCATAAATGGATATCTGAAAAGGGGCGAAATTTCTTTAAGGAACATATGAACCTATACCACCAGTAAATAATTTAAACAACTTGTATATTGCAGAACAATATATTTCTCTTTCATACTCATCATTAAAAAATGTTTTACACTACTGACATGTTTCTTATACCCAAGTATTTATTACGAAAAATATTGTGAAAATAATTCCATATTTGAGTACATATTTTTAGCCTTAGCTCAAACGTGGATTTACACAAAAACTTCTGATATATATCTATATACCTATGTTACCATAACACGCACATGCAAATCGCTCATCAAGATATAACTTATCCCTACTCTCTTACCAAATAGTACTTTCTTTGATTTTATATTGTATCTGTATTTTTTACAAACACACTTGCACTTAATGTACTTGTATTTTCATTACATTTTAATAGTATTTTAATTACACAAATGTACTTGTATTTTTTTATTTTTTTGATACATGCTCCTTGTATTATTTTTAATTCAATAATACGTATTTTCTTTCATATACTTTTCATATTATTTTAAATTTTTCTGTTTTTCCATACTTATTTTTTATATTCATATATCTTAAACTTATGTAGATATTTTGCATTATTTTTAATTCATTTATACATCATACTTGTTTTAGATGTATAAATTTTTATTATTTATTTTTATATTATTTTGTTTTTCATTCAACTTATTTTTAATTTGTATTATTATACTTTACATAAAATTGGCCACTACAACACGGGCATGTGCCTAGTGTGATGGCCAAAAAATTATCCATTTACTGTAATGTATAAACTTTACTGAATAAAGAACATTAAAAAAAAAAAAAAAATATTCGAGATCCTTGCCCCTCGACCACGGAGGCCGTCAAATTTTGAAAATAGATAGCATTTCTATTAAAATGTAAGCGAGTTTAGCGCGTTAATTGTAGATTATAGCATAAACCCAAATTTAAACACGTTTTAACCTGAATGTTAATTTTTTTATGACAAGATAATTTATTTTTTATTGTACCTGTTTCTGCAGTTCAAGTCACGTAGGTTTGGTAATTTCCCCTTGTAATTGAGAGATTAAGAGACGTTATTACGTTAATATTTTGTTCTTTCACAATAAATATATTATAATGGCGTCATTTAAAAAACCATCAGGATTTCGCGGAACGTGGCATATTGCAAGGGACCGGATAACAAAACAAAACGAATTTCAGAGCACGAACTTTGAATACTATTTATCAGCTTTTTCGTTTTATTTTTGCTGTGTGTGAATGCTGTGCTAGTTTTGTAGTTTGCGCTGTTTCAAGTTAGTAATTACGAAAATGAATGGCCGTTTTTATGAACATTTTTGCAGTAGTAATACGATGCAGTGGTCATTATTATGTACTGGGCACAGAAGAATAATATTTTACTACTCGCTAGTTCCCGGCATGCGTTGCAATGCCACTTAAAAATATATTGTTTTTCCCTGCGTGTCCTTTCCAATCTGCCCCCGTTCCCTTTCCGCCTCCTCTTTCCCTCCCGCGTTCTCCCTCCACCTTCCTCACCTTTTCCCCTTCCCTTTCCCGCTTCCATCGGATTCATTCGGATCATTTATTGGATAACCAACACCTCTGTTATAGGTCATCCAAGTGGTTCGCTACGTTTGGTGACTTAGCAGGCGTGCCCGGGTCCAAGGGGTGAGGTTTATCCGGATCTTGGCGGCGGACGTGTCTGCCCGCCAGCTGCGTGGCAGGTCGGATCGGGAGAGACTGGTTGAGGGAGACTATGTGACCTCTCAAGCGAAACTCTTTTAGAACATCGCCTTGCACCGCAGTTGGAGGGATGGATTCATATGTCCGTCACTCCTGAACCCACTGACCCCAGATTTCTACCCACCCCTCATACCTTATCCTTCCCAGAACTTTTACTCCTCTATTTCCTTTAAAATACCCTCCACACAGCATCCCCAAAGATGAGTTATGCCAAGACGGAAAATATTTTTGTGGAGCTATTGTACAAAAAATAATGCTCTTTGGAAAGTTTAAAAAATATTCAATTGTATTTTTTTTTCATTTATATTCATTTAAAACCATAGGGTGGTTTTAGAGTATAAAAGTAGATTGCAATACTAATGTGTTTTGCTGTAATATAATGTATAAAGTCTTACCAATGCTTTTATTACATTGAATCCAAACAAGAGGTTCAGAGGAAAACAATTCTCCTTATTGTCTATTTCATCTTCGGGGATGCCGTGTAAAGTAAATTAAGTTCAGGGAAGGAAAAAAGGTTAAGAAGTTTGGTAGGAATCTGGGGGTCAGTGTGTCCAGGAGTAACGGACATAAGAATCTATCCCTTCAACTGCAGTATAAGGTGAAGAGTCAAGTGAGTCCGGCTGGAGAGGTCAAATGTCAAAAGGCATCCCTCAACCAGTCTCTCTCGATCTGGCCCGCCACGCAGTAAGTGTACAGATGCAGACGCCTCCGCCGCCAACGCTTAGACAAACCTCACCCCAATCTGAGCTCCTGCTTAGATACGAGATCCGCTTGTTGTGACCTTTAGCAGAGGTGTTGGTTAACCAATAATTGGTTCCTGGGTGGCGATACCCAAACCCGCCTTCCAATTATTGAAACAGTGTGAAATAAATAGTACATTATGCATATTTCAGGTTGAGTCTAGTTCACAGGGAATTATAATATTTATAATGCACAGAAATTAAATATTATACTAGTAAGTTCCCAGTATGCGTTGCAATGCCACTTGATAAAAAAAATCGTTTGTACCTGCGTGTCCTTTCCCATTCGTCCCGTCCCCCTCATGCCTACCCTTCCCCTCCCGTGCCCCTTCTCCTCACACGTTCCCCCTCTACCTTCCCCGCCTCCCCTCTCCCTTCTCATGCTTCACCGTCCCGCGAACCCCCCTCGCCCGTTTTCCTCCCATCTCCCGGGTTCCATGCATTCAATCCCGGTACACTCAGTTTTCGTGCCACCTATTGCAAATTTTTTATACAAATTTCATCATTCCAGAGCTCATCAATGTGTAAAGAAACATTCGCGGATATGCGATGTACAACTGCGAGGGTGTACAACTGACCAAATATTCATCGCAATCGGATAAATGGTTTAGGGACCGCATAAGGAACGTCCTATGAAACAAAGAATCATTCATTTTTATATATATATTTAGACAATGTCTAAATATGTTGAATGAATGTTAATAAGTTTTGTGAACACAACCACTTTTACGCTATATTAAGAATTTTCCTCGTGTTTATGCTTTAATTGTTTGTACACCACTAGAAAATAATTTAGCTTTATAAAATTTCTTTACGTATCAAAGAAATTATCTTGAAAAGTCAATCAGCCTCATTCAATAAACATTTTGCGGTTTTTACTGCGCTACTTTCCACGGATTTGTTCTTCAAAGCCTGTACGGAAATTGCTCCGTAGTTTGTGAAATTGATGGAAACTGCGGTAAATTCTCCATAAAACCACCGATCACAAGCTTACTGCTTACTACCAATGCTTTGTTAACATCGCATAGCGGAACAAAGTGAAAAACAAAGTAATCCGTGTTGTCACGCCATTTTTCCAGCGGCATTTCCCGGCCAACTTTCCCGGGCTTAAGTGAAACTCAACAATGTCACTTTTGTTGAAAGTTGTGTGTTACCACATAAATATTTCCACCTAATTTCATAGAATCTAAAAAACATTCTTGGTGTTTATCAAACTTTATGTTACTGCTCCATAATGTCTCACGACAGTTCCAACCGGAGCTTATATAACTATTGTGCCATTCTTTTATGTAGAAAATTTTAAACAAAGAAAGGAGAGATAGTCGTACTAATATTATAAAGACAAAAGTTTATATGGATGTATGGGTGTATGAATGTATGTTTGTTTGTTACTCTTTCACGTAAAAAATACTGAATGGACTTTAAAAATTCTTTGACTAATAGAATGTTACAATACTGCGAGTAATATAGGCTGTATATATTGGCAAGCCCTGGCGTTATGAAATTATTTATTGAACGTTTATTTTACAGACAAAAAGCAAAACAAATCGTTGCTTAGTAACTGTAAGTAATTATTTGACGTGCGCTGTCATTTTGTTATTTTTTTAAGTTACTATGGAGATCCCCTTTATAGTTAAAATTCAAATATGTATAAAATACAAATCTATACTAATATAATAAATACGAAACTGGTGCGTTTGATCGTTACGTTTTAATAGGTGGCACGCGAGCTGTTTGAAACATGTGTGTACGGGTATGGAGGGGTAGATGAGAGAGTGAAGAAGGGGAAGAGAGGGAGAGGGAGTGGGAAGGGGGGAGGTGGGGGGAGAGGGGAGGGGGGAGTAATAGCAAAGTGGGGTAGAAGATAGTATTAATAATAAAACATTCAAATTTTTATTAGAACAGCTCTCTTTTGAAGGTTATTCCTATAAAAGTAATATATCATTGAAGAAGAAAATAACACTAATAATCTAAACGAAAATATGAAAGAGAACAAGACGCAGAAAAATAGAAATAGATAATGGTCGCAACTGGGACTCAAACCCAGAACCTCTCGTGGAAATATAATCGTAAATAATACTGTTAATTCCAAAATTTGAAAATATGAGATTGTCAATTATGAGGGATTCTTAGAAGGTGGCAATGGCTGAATTAATGGCCCGGTTAGACGAGAGATTCTGGGTTCGAGTGCCAGTTGCGACCATTATCTTATAGTTATCTTCTTTTTTAATAATACCTATAACATTCATTTGTCAGCTTAAACACACTTTATGATTAGTTGAACATTCCGGACCTGAAATGCAGCTGGTATTTAGTGCAACATAGTTACACTGCCCCCATGCACTTTTAAAAAAAATTGTAATCTTCTCCACAATTTTTAGATTCATACACCATCCCAATGATGACATAGTCTCTGATGGGAATTATTTTCCTCAGGGTCTCCTGTGTGGAGCTAATGTAAATAAATTTTAATAAATAAAATAAATTTAGAAAGAGTATCGGAAATGCGGGATCTTGGCATAATAATGGATGAGAAACTAGACTTCACGGTACACATTCAATAAACTGCAAATAAGGGTATGAAAGCATTAGGATTTGTACAATTAAAAACTAATCGTTACAAATCATTACAAATCATTAAACTACTGTACTCGTCCCTTGTTAGAAACCTAATAGAGTATAACTCCATAGTCTGGTCGCCCTTCTACGAAATTCATATTCGAACTATTGAAAGAATTCAAAGAAAATTCCTACGTTTTGTAAATTTTAAACTTAAAATCCCTGTAGAGCACATAAATTACCCGTCGTTAATGAATACTCTAAATATTCCAACAATAGAAAACAGACGAAAAATAAACGACCTAACCTTTTTATTAAAATTATTAAACTCTAAATTCGACAGTTGTGAACTCCTGCAATTAATAAATCTACATGTACCTACACGAACAACTAGACAAACATTGACATTTTATATACGTACATCTCATTCGAACTATGATTTACATTCTCCAATACAACGTTTGCATAGTCTTGGTAACAAATACTTAAACAATATGGATGTATTTGACAATAATTTGAACTTAGCAAACTTCAAACGCCATATATGCCAACTATTTATTTCTACCTTTCCCATAAACTAATGTGAACAACAATTTTAAACATTATCTACTTAGTGTCAACTCCTATATTTTATGGACTATATTTTGTTTCTTATATTTTATGTTACCTGTAAATACAGGTAACATATAGGTTACAATATAGGTTACATAAAATATAAGCGTTAACAAAATTGTTAACGCTTATATTTTACGTAACCTATATTTTGTTTTTATCATATATTATGTTACTTGATTTTGTAAACCCATTCTTTTCACTATAATTAAAAAAAAAATGTATTGCTTTCTATGTAAAAGCCCTATGGGCGTTTAAATAAATAAAATAAAAAATAAATAAAAAAAGTTGGTTTTTTTCAGGTATCGTCGGTCTGATGCAAAAAAGGCGTATTTCACATTTGAATTATTTTAGGAGAGCCAATAAATGTTTTTTTGTCGTATTCTATATTACAAATTTCGCTAATGGACTATAATTATCGAGATACTTGAACGAATTTTACTTTTCTGCGCGCAGTCTAGTTTTTTCATAGTGGCGGTCTACGTTCGACTGACTTACTATTTAAAGTATTCTTGAACCCTTCTGGGGTCAAAAATTTGGTCACACATAGCTCGCCTCCAGTTAATTAAAATGATAACCCAGATTTCACGTAAGGCAAGCCTATCAATTTGGATGTCTATGGCTATTAGTTGATGTTGTAAGGCCTCAATTATAATATTTTAGAAAAGCTGCTGACAAAAGCACGTGGTTTTCAGTCATAATTATACCACGATCTTTATCAACTTATAAAAGGTTTCATGTTTTAAGACAAAGTCGAAAGTAATCAATTTCAATTATAATCTAATGTGAACAACAATTTTAAACATTATCTACTTAGTGTCAACTCCTATATTTTATGGACTATATTTTGTTTCTTATATTTTATGTTACCTGTAAATACAGGTAACATATAGGTTACAATATAGGTTACATAAAATATAAGCGTTAACAAAATTGTTAACGCTTATATTTTACGTAACCTATATTTTGTTTTTATCATATATTATGTTACTTGATTTTGTAAACCCATTCTTTTCACTATAATTAAAAAAAAAATGTATTGCTTTCTATGTAAAAGCCCTATGGGCGTTTAAATAAATAAAATAAAAAATAAATAAAAAAAGTTGGTTTTTTTCAGGTATCGTCGGTCTGATGCAAAAAAGGCGTATTTCACATTTGAATTATTTTAGGAGAGCCAATAAATGTTTTTTTGTCGTATTCTATATTACAAATTTCGCTAATGGACTATAATTATCGAGATACTTGAACGAATTTTACTTTTCTGCGCGCAGTCTAGTTTTTTCATAGTGGCGGTCTACGTTCGACTGACTTACTATTTAAAGTATTCTTGAACCCTTCTGGGGTCAAAAATTTGGTCACACATAGCTCGCCTCCAGTTAATTAAAATGATAACCCAGATTTCACGTAAGGCAAGCCTATCAATTTGGATGTCTATGGCTATTAGTTGATGTTGTAAGGCCTCAATTATAATATTTTAGAAAAGCTGCTGACAAAAGCACGTGGTTTTCAGTCATAATTATACCACGATCTTTATCAACTTATAAAAGGTTTCATGTTTTAAGACAAAGTCGAAAGTAATCAATTTCAATTATAAAGTTTGGTAATAAAGATGGATGTCGATCCAATACGGCCTTCTTAAGGCGGTAAGGAAACCGCTCGATGTCTTTTATAATCTAATTTTTCTGCAAACAAATTCATAAACACCAAAGACTTTTATTTGTTTTGTTTAATGCTCGACGATCCACACCCAATGGGACCAAGGCTCAATTGGACAAAGTTCTTACTCACTTTTATTTTTAAAATGCCTTTTGAATGTAAATCCATTTCTTTTGGTCATTTCTAAAACTAACTAACCATCACGCCTTTTTCTGCAGGGGTAGGCAGAGAGGATGGACCGCCAAACAACGCAGTCTCGGCGCACACTCTTTGCTTCATTCACATTCTACATCGTCTCATATTTTCTTCTATTATTCTGACTCTTGACATAGCCCGACTTAAGTGTCTGACTCACTTGATCGTTCCATGTCTTCCTCGGGCGTCCCCGACTTCTTCAACCATTCACATTTGAGTCATATATTCTTCTTACATTACTTTTTTTATTCATTCGCTCTACATGCCCAAACCATCTAAGGGTCTTTTTCTTATACCTATATAAAAAAATGGCAAATGGTTCAAACTGATATTAGAACCTTTAAAAATAAATAGAAGCTTTTAAAAGGTTACATAAGAATTGCCTCAAACAAGTATCTTCAGAAATAGAACACCGATGGTTTTGAAAATTATTTTTATAATGGAAATGAGAGATGGGAAGGCTGATAGAGATTTAGAAAGAAGGGTAAATGTAGGTAACTCCATTAATGAAGGACTGAATGCTGTTTTCGCTAATAAAAAAACTGTCAAAAGAAGCGAAGCATAAAAACGATCAACTGTTAGGACAGTTGATCGTTTTTACGATGTTGGATGTGGTTCAAATTTTGCCAAACCATTTCAATTTAGGAGGCGGGCGTGGGTACCGACGTCCCAAGAATTATTTATTAGATAACTAACATCTTTGCCATAGGGCACACCAAGTGATTCACTACGTTTTGGTGCCTTAGCAGGGGTATCAGGGGTACAGGGGTACCCGTTCTTGGGTGAGGTTTGTCCCGGTCTTGGCGGCAGAAGCGTCTGCTCGCCAACTGCATGGCAGGCAAGATCGGGAGAGACTGGTTGAGAAAGACTTTTTGATCTCTCCAGCAGGGCTCTCTCCGAACATCACCTTACATCGAAGTGGGAGGGATGAACTCATATGTCCATTTTTCCTGGACTCTTTGACCCCAGATTCCTATACGCCTTATAACTTCTTCCTTTCCCTAAAAAGACCCTCCACAGCATCTCCAAAGATGATACAGGTCCTCAGAATTTTTTTTCTTCAGGGCCTCCTAAGTGGAGCTAATGTAAAAAAATAAGTTCTGAGGTATCGAAGTTTGCAAAGACGAATTTCTGATTTTGAAGTTCAATCCTGTGTAAAATATTTTATTTTAACATATTTTAAATGAAAATATTTTATTAGAACGAGGCCCTATCTTGGAATAGCATTAGGTAAATGTAGTTAGAACCTTATCCAATGAATTATTATGCCCTAGATGATTGTATATGGTTCTATCGGCACGTTTAGGTTTATTCTAAAATGATAAGTTTACGTCCCATTTAAACATTTTCCTTTAAAATATAAACAAAAATACTTTAGATTGAACCATTAAAGGTCTCGTCAAACAGAACGCGTAATTTACGCGGCGTACGGCGTAAAATACGCCCGGACTGACGCGACGCCGCGTACTAACGCCGCGTTATGTTGTACTAAACTTGTCTGAACCGGTCAAACAGAGCGAGCGCGTCCGAGTACGCTACGCTCTAGCGCGGCGTTAGGACGTCGCGTTATATTTTTTTACAAGATTTTATTTTACGCCGGGCGTTCTCGCTCGACTGTGATAAAAATGATTATTGAAAAATTAATTGAATGTGTCCAAAAACATTCTTGTTTGTATGAAATGAGGAACAGTACATATAAAAATAGTGTAAGTTTATATTAAGAGTTTATTTAAGTTTGTATCAATAAAAAATATAGAGGCCTACTAAGAAAATAAATCGATTCTCACCTTAAACAAATAACTAGTCATTCTCTTGTCGAAATAGGCTCCCTCCAGTGTGGTGCATTTGCTTATTTGATTTTGCAGAAGGGAATGCAATTCTTCGAAGCACACTTGTGACATACGAAAGTATTGAAAGAAGCGATCTTCGTGTGATGAAAGCTCCCGGCATAAACGATGATATTCTCCAAATTCTTTTCTCTTCTTATTAATATCGTGCACCCACATTCTATTATTATGTAAACGTGATAATGCACACAGCAGTAACAACTCATCTTCATCTGAGCCGCTGGACATCGTGACGGAGACTGACTGGCGCCGAAAGCTCTGCCGTACGCTCTGCTGTACGCTCTGCTGTACGCTCTGCTGTACGCTCTGCTGTACGCTCTGCTGTACGCTCTGCTGTACGCTCCGCTGTACGCCGAAGCCGTTCAAACAGAAAGTACGCGGCGTTAACCCTTTGATTAGTGAGTTATTTTTTTGTCATCTACATCGTGGGAGTGAGTTATTTTTCAAGTTTTTCTTAATTTTTTAATCGATTTAATTAATTATCTTCTTACCTTGTTTTACTACACAAGTTAATTTCGGAGCTTTTTTATTACTATATATAACCTTTTCTTATTGAATAAGTAAGCATTACGTAAATTTAGTTGGACAAATTCAGTGGTTCTCAACATTTTACAAATAGTGTTGCGAAAAAAATTTTTTTTATAAAAAATGAAATGTACAGTACCTAATAAAAAGTCATAAAACATGATACTAAAAATAAAAATAAATTATAAATTCAGTGGTTCTCAACATTTTACAAATAAAAAGTTTTCAAATTTTTAATTTTTTTTATTTGCTTATATAAAATGAAATATACAATGTAATAAAGAGATAATACTAAAAATAAAAAAGTGGATCTATTCAGTGGTTCTCAACATTTTACAAATAGTTTCTTTTTTTTTATAAAAATATTTATAAAAACAGAAATGTCCAGTAATAAAAACGTAATACTAAAAATAAAAATAAGGTATAAATTCAGTGGTTCTAAACATGTGAATAACGTTAGATTTAAATTACTAGCTAAAATATTCTTTTCGTGTGGTATTCCTCAAAACACGGATACAGACATAATGGAACATTACATCTAACACACATAAATTTTGTGTCCTTTGCACTGGATGAATTTTGGAATTGCTGCACACAAAACATCTCCTACGTGTCCTACCTACGATAGCAACGGTAGCGCACTACTGTTGCTACGCCGTATGCCCCGGGCACGATGGATTCCTGGAAGCGAACTAGAATTGATTCCTGGAACTGAACAAAAGTGCTTGAAGACTGCGCTTTATTTTATTTTCTTGTTTATAAATAAAAAAATAATTTTTGAAAACACTATTTGTTAAATGTTTGAGAGCCACTGGATTAGTCCAATTTTATTTTATTTTTAGTTTTATCCCTTTATTATTGTATATTTCTTTTTGTATACAAATAAAAAGATCAAAATTTTTGAAAACTTTTTATTTGTAAAATGTTGAGAGCCACTGGATTAGCCTATTTTTTATTTTTAGTATTATCCCTTTATTATTGTACATTTCTTTCTATATAAATAAATTAATTAAAATTTTTGAAAACTTTTTATTTGATTAATGTTGAGAGCCACTGGATTACGTAATCTGAAACGTGAAATACGTAACAATTTTTGTAAAAACATGTAAAAATGTTTGACAAATATATTTGTATTATCTATAAATCATAATTTAATCGAAATTACAAACACGGCATAGAAAAAACTAAATAAAGTCGTGCTGCCGCACGTATGCGACAATACTCTATTTGGATCGTCCGAGTGCTGCCGCATACGTGCGGCAATACTCCTCAAAGGGTTAAGGCGTAATTTACGCCGCGTAAATTACGCCGTCTGTTTGACAAGGCCTTAAACCATTCTTCCGATTTCGATGAAACTTTGGGGATTTGATGTTCGCATGCCCGCGATGGTTTTTATATACAATAGTGAGCTCTGGCATCATGAAATTATCCATTGCTAAACCGTTCATCCGATCGTGATTAAAATTTGGGGATTTCATGTGCGCATGGTCGCGATGGTTTCTGTATACAATAGTGAGCTCTGGCATCATGTAATTATGCATTGCTAACCGTTCATACGATTGCGATGAAACTTTGAGAATTTGATGTGCGCATGCCCGCGGTGGTTTCTACATAAAACAGTGAGCTCTGGCATCGTGAAATTATGCATAGCGAAATAATTATTTATGTCAAAATTTGATAAAATATTTGTACTTATGGTTGGCTATTTTTGGAACCAGTTCCTGTGGATTTATAAAATGGTCACCAACACTCAAACTGGGCGAAGCCTAAATAAAAGCCGTCCGCAGGGTCTAGCAGCAAAAACCTGCGGAGGGGGGTTTTAACTGCTAGTTCCAAATAAAAACTAATTTATGACATACTTCCCTTGAACACTTTTAAGTTTTTAAGTTCCTAATAATATGTACGATATTTACTAAGATAGGCATTTTCCGGGTCGAAAAAATACGTACATGGAATTCCCTTGATAGAAAAAAAAATCAGAATTGTCCTCGAAAATTATTTAAAACACACCTGGTTCTGTTAATAACATTCTACAGATACATACATTCATTTTTTACACAGGTATATTTTAAGAGTCCCATCTGAAGCCAGTGAGACTATAGCATCCCCAATTAGGGTATGTTGTAAGGCTGAATGAGGTGGGCAGGCAAAGGAGATGGGAAGAGGAAGATGATGAAGTACCCGGCTATTCAGATCTGGCCATTTCAAGCAAAGTTTCGATGCATATAAATCCTCCGTAATACGTAATTAATTACCGTCGTTTCCAAACATCAAGACGTTCTTTCCCAATAACGAACCGAATTTCTTGAAGGAGATTAACGTTCAAGGGCTATTTATAAGCACCTTTTGTGTAATAATTTAATTTTTTGCCATTTTTGTACCTTGTAGTAACTGTGTAGACACAAAGAACAGCAGGCGCAAACTACTGTCGCGAACCGATTGAACGTAATTTTACATAACTAAAGAGGTCATTTACGTTAGGTTTTATTTAAAAAATATTTTTTCGTAGAATCTTTGCCATCGTAAACACTTATATTTCGAGATATTTTGCTTCTGTTTTGGCACCATGTCGTGAAAATTACATTTTCGTTACAAAAATGTTGTAATACTGGGAATTTCATGAAGTCCATCGCTCCGTTTTTTGTTATCACTATTGGAATCAATTCGTGTCTGAGCTGTAAAGGATTACCCTCACATTTTTCGTCGCATATTATATTTTTATCCGGTTGGATATGAATGGTAGAATGTGGCGGGTAAAAAATATTGGAGAGTGTATTATATCATGGGTAGCAAAAAGGGGAGAAAAAAACACAAGTATTTTTTTTATGTAAAACTTCTTTACGCACGCTTTACTTGGGGAGTAAGCTGGTGAATGCGTGACGAGAGCGTTACGAAAAGCAAGGCAAACGGTAGTTGAGAGGGAGATATAAGTTAGTGACGATAGAAAGAGAGAGTTACGTTTCGCATATTACTGTAGGGGCAAGAGAGAGTGGTGCGACTACATATTTTCTTTCTCTCTTTCTCTCACAGCCAATTACGTTTCGTATATCTAAGATACAGTGCAGGCCTATTGTCTATCTGAGCTGAAGAAGATACGTTTTAAGATTTTCACGGCCAAAAGTATTTTCGTTATTGGTTTTTGGGGTGTTATGTATGCCGTGTTGCGCTACCTCCTTCTTTAGCCAACGTTTCGGTCAGCGTTGCAGTGTCCAGCATCTACACATCTACCGGATCTGCCCGAAACGTCTGGACGTCCGAAACGTTGGCTAAAGAAGGAGGTAGCGCAACACGCATAACACCCCAAAAACAAATAACGAAAAGGAGCTGAAGAAGTTTTGCTTCAGTCGTGTAGTCTAAAGCACACTCGTTTTTTTTAAATATTACGGATTTCTAGGAAATATCAATGAAAAAAGCTTCCTAGTGTTGCTAGCTATTTATTTTGTTTTTGTTTATTACAACTGTTTGATATTTCGAGCATGTTCGAATTATCGCTCTAGTGCTAGGACAGTTCCTGCAAGAGATGTTTCTAGTATTTAGGTTCGCCCCTACCTTCAGAAGCGAAGTGAGCTAGCAGTTAGGTTTCTACCAACGAGAGATTTTGAAAGCATAATAGATCGAACCTTAGTCTCCTGACTGTTCTACCGACTTGTTCCCAATTTTAAAAGTTAAAGAAAAATAAAGTAAAGGAAGTGCGTATTTTTATAATAAATTCACTCGACATTTTTTTGCAAATTTTTTTTTGCACAAATGTGTCTACTGAAAACGGCATTTAATAATATCGTCAAACATGTGGGGAGCTACTGTGGTTACTACTACTTTTGGTTGTGGGTCTGTATTGTAATTTTTTTTAAAGTTTTTTTTTTATTCATTGATTTTTTTTTGCATAAATTGGAGATTTTTCGACCACCATGCTAGGCACATGCCGTGTTGTGGTGGTAATCTGTTGATTTGAATGCTGGTTCAATGTACTCGGATTTGTTTTAAATTTTATAACTGATTGAGTCATCAAAGTTAATCTTGACAAGTTAAGGCAGAATTAATGATTTTTCAAGAGTTGGCGCTTTTTCCGCTTTCACGAAAGTATTACTTCGTTTCTATAAATTTGCTGACATTCCTAACAAGCATTAACTATAAACCCTTTTTTACTATAGAGACAATAAATTACAAACACTTTATGAAAGAATTAAAATCATATTAAAAAACCTTCTGACTACCCAACGGATCAATTATTTAAGGAATTCCAAGTACCATCTTTCAAAGATCTATACAATAGAAATGCATTGATTCAAATTATAAAAGAAAAAGAAAAATATCAATTTATAACTGAAAACCGTACTAGACATAAATATATTTTTTCATGCCCAAAATTAAACACTTCCTTTGCACAAAATTATTATACTATCAAGGAAGACTTATTTTCAACCGATTACCGGATGAAATTAGAAAAATTAATGATAAAATCCAATTAATAAACACTGTAAAAAAATATTTTAAAGATAATCTCAAAAAAAAAAAAAAAAACAGTTTCCGACTAATCTAATCTACTTATAACTCAGTTTCCAAGTGATACTCCATTCTTCAAATAAGTTAAATTTTGTATTGTTTTTAGCAACTAATTACAATAATTCTGGACACATTATCCCAACAGTAAAATTGTTTTGATAGTAGATAAATACTTATAATCACATATCACCGAACTTACAACTTATTGTTTTTTACATTCACATTGTAATTTAAGAACTTAAATATAGCATTAAAAAATGTACACTACTCTTCCAGACACAAGCTAACGCTTCCATGGAAGAGTGGTATTAACATATTTGAATATGAACATGTAAGCAAATTAATACATCATCTAAATGTACATTATATTTTATATGCTAAAAAATAATAAATAAAAAAAAAAAAATAAAAAAAATAAATTAAAATTATTAAACTTCTCGGAAAGAAGACTTATTTCTGACTCTACTTTTATTTTTACAATTGTTAATGGTATTATGGACAGCCCTGATTTACTTCGCTTTATTACCTTCTTTATGCCGATAAAAACTAAATGATCTAAACTTATTTTTAATTGCAACAACAGTATCAAGACAGAGTAATTTAAATGGTCGCTTGAACCTAGATTGCATGCAGTTGGCAATTCTTTCTCTGAAGTAGTGGATGTGGTCAACTGCACGAAATATAGATTAAAACATGCTATACATAATGCCTACTATTCTTCTGCGTGGGTTTAAAATTAATTTGGAATATTTACATTTACATAATTCCCCCCAGGGCCTACGTCATCTTTGGGGATGCCGTGTGGAGGGTCTTTTTAAGAAAGGAAATTTCTGAGCAGGAAAAATGTATGAGGGGTGGGTGGGAATCTGGGGTTCAATCTATGTGTCCAGAAGTGACGGATGCATGAATCTATCCCTCCCACTGCAGTGCCAGGCAATGTTTCGAGAGAGCCTGCTGGAGAGGTTGAAAGGTCTCAAACAATCAGTCTCACAGTCAGATTTGGTGGGCAGACGCATTAGTCGCCAAGATCCAAACAAACCTCACCCCATGATCCCGGGCTACCCTGCTACGTCACCAAACGTAGCGAACCACAAGATTACTGTTCCACAAAATTATTATGCATGTATATAACATATTTGAAAATGCTCGTGTACTTATATAAATACACAAAACACGTATTATCCTAATTATATTGGACCAAAATAATAATACAACACTTATATTTCGACCGGTCAGTGGTTGAGTGGGTATAGCGCTTGGGTCCCACCCGAGCGTCGCGTGTTCTTTTCCTCGGCTGGCTAAGTCCTCCATCACAACACAAGAAACATTTTCGGCTTTCTGTAATGGCAGTAGGTGATTTTCAAACATTGTTGGGTTATTCGTAACCCGGAAAAGTTTGTCTTTCTTTAAAAAAAAATAAAAAATATATATCATTTATAAAACGATACAACCGACAAAGGAAATATGTAGGCTTTCTATTTTGTTAAGTAATATATCTACAGAATGTATTATCATACCTACGCTAGCAGTATTAAAATAAATTGAGCATATTAGGAAGGTTTTAATCAAAGTTAAACCACTCGGGTCATAAGTGTCGGTTTGGGTCGTGATGATTCCCAAATGACAACTATGGACGGCGGAAAAGCAAAATCATTTTTACATTGTCTGCGGCCCCCCACCGAGACTAAACCTAGCTTAACTTCACTTAGTTCTGAGCCAGTTGATCCATTGTTGTAACTAGACAACCGCTCTTAGGGTTGCTGTTCTTTGTAATAATTTGACGCTTCCTCGGTTACTGTTCGCTTACCCATAGAGAAAAGCTACATTATGGTTCCAGTTTTCACTGTGAACGAACGAACGAACGTGAACAGTGGAACCGTAGTCGCAAATAATATTGCAAAGTTACCCAAAGGGAGGCTAGCAGCTCACAATGGAGTTATGTTACCAAATCTGTGTAGAATCATACCTCTGTATAAGGCGGAGGAAGGCTAGAAATGTTTTAATAATTGGAGTAGAACTGTACCTCCAGATGTTTGATTGGTAAAGTTATGTTTCAACGATTAAGAATATTACGAATACCTTGAAAAATGTGTAAGGCCGATGCTTAAACGATGTGGTGGAGCATATAAATAGCCACAACTACAATTTGTCAAATAAGAGTAGAAAACATAGGAGGGCGCCACTGTTGTTCAAATGGCAACACTAAAATATAACTCGTGGTGATACTATTAAGCTGTATAACTCACAGTTTTATAAAAAATTTAAAAAAGGCATAAAAGTGAAAAAAAAAATTTTCATTGCATTATAGATACCCACTGATCTCAAAATTAGAATTGCAATATTTTTACGCACCAGATTTAAATGTCCGGGTTAAATTTTCCACACAGGAAAAACTAAACCCTTTCACACACTTCCCAAATGATCATCTAGTCAACCCACGCTATGCAATTGCACTATATAAGTATTATAAATACAAAATAATACAAGAACAACATGTCAACTTACCAGAGACCAAATGGAAATATAATTCACCGACTCCAGATATTTTACTCCAGATAGTTCGGCTCTGTGGAATTCCTAATTTGACCTATAAATCCTAATGATCCCTCAATATAAATATTTAAAAAATCTTTTGTAATCCTACATGTATTTAAAATTACTGATTTTTTCATTTTTATATATAAATTCTTTGACAAATCTAATATGCCTAAATTTTGAATAAGAGACCTAGGTATAATGTCAGTAGCCGAAATGACAAATGGTAATATTTTTATAGTCTAAGAATGCCAAATTCTTTTTATCTCGTTTTCTAAATCTGTATATTTTCTTATTTTTTCAGAAACAGATTTTTGAATATTAAAAAAAATAACAATAAAGTGACTTAAAACAAAGTATTTTCTTTTTCATACCTTTGCAATTTGGTGTTAACATAATAAAGAATAACGATATTGTAATAAAATATAAAGCACATACGAAAGAAGAAGAACAGTTTAGAAATTGCTCACATTTATTTAAGTACCTAGCGTTGCCCGGGCCTTAGAGCATGTCTCTAATTTTAGATTTGATTATATTTAACTCAATCAAATCTAAAATTAGTGAAACTGAACGTAGTGAAACTAAAAGTAGTGAAACTGAACTCACCATTAGTGATTTTTCCTTTCTACCTATTCTTAACTTTAAATTTACGTTACATAAATTGAAAGCCAATCACGTTGTTAAACATCATATCAAATTTATGTCATTAATTAGGTAGATACCGTAACAGCAGTGCTTCTTCGATTAATTTTTTTTTAAGAACAAAAAATTGTTTTTTTTAAATGTGTACAGTGTTCTATATTCTCAGTGTCATTGCACTTTAAAATAATATTTGATAGGTGTTGCCCGCCTATAAATTTTGTAGTTCCATTTTTTATATTTTCTTCTCTTATTTGACAGACTGTAAGGCGGGATTTTTACCCTAAGAAATTTAATAATTAATTAAATGTGTGCGCGGCGTTCTTATCTCAAAGATTATGGTCAAGAATTGCTTAACCTGTCATTTGCCAGGAACGCGCCGGCGCGCGAGAATCGAATTTCAAAAATGAATATTAATTCAAATAATTTGGATGAGATTTTAAATTTTATTCCATTAATATATAACATAAAATAAAGCTTAAAATAGCTTGCTCCATTCTTGTTCTTAAGGTAATTTAAAAAAGGTAAGGTAAAAAACCCTGGCCTTTGACAGGTTAAACGTAAAATGAAAATGTGCACTGACCTGAAGGAGATTCCTTTCCGCAACAGTATAGGACTCGTCTATGCATGTGCTATGAGCAGGCAGATTAATTCTTCCAACAGCAGCGGAACATTTCACGAATTAATTATGTTGTAAAAGATGAATTTTATTCTAGAATCTTTTTACAATTATATGAAAAAATAATAATTGAACGCGATAAACAGGCAGAGAACAATTCTTATTGAATTATTTTCCATCCAAAATAGACTAACTGCCATTTGCCGTGCGTTCGGGTAAGTACCTACTAGATTAGGCATGAAACTCAATCTTTGAGGTACTTATGATTTTAGATTTTCACGGCCAAAAATTTTATGGTTATTTCCTTTTGGGGTATTATGCCGTGTTGCGCTACCTCCTCCTTTAGCCAACGTTTCGGACAGCGTTACAGTGTCCATCATCAGGGCAGATGTACTTATTTGAGGTACTTATTTAAAACTCATATGTTTCTATGAACTAACCTCAACAAAAATAAATTATATGTTATGGTACTCAACCTCAATGCTTTTTTCATACCGACCCTCAAAATGAAATTATTTTTGGACCCGTACGAAAAACCTTTGCTTTACACGATAATTTTAGATTTCATACCGATAGTTGTGATCAGAGAAAAATAATATGTTGGGAAGGAACAAAACTCATTAAAAAATGGTAACACCTTCAAAATAACTAAATATCACATGAAATTACCTGATGTTTGTCTTTGCCGTTGCCGTCAACAAATTGTCAAAAATAAACGCGAACTTCACAACAGCGAACAGTAACCTTTTAGTTTATTTTTATGAATATTTTAAATATGTTTAATAACATACGTAGTATACTTACGTAAATCAATGACGGATAACAAATTATGTCAAAAAATGTCAGCCATCTTACGAAAAATACTACCAACTTTAAAAAAAACGAAAAGACAATCCCGTATAGAATCTGAACAAAAGAACGTCTTGTGAAACGCCCATTTCTTAGAAAAAAATCAGAATGTGCAATTCCCGCGCCGTAGAAGTGAAATCTTCAGATACTAAAGTAGGCAAGAGTGGGGAGACTACGAATGACTTTTTTATCATTGTGAAGGATGATTTTTTCTGTTTTTTGTCATGGAATTCCAGTGCACCTTTTTCAATACATTTGGTCATCTTATTAGTATTTGTGTTTTCTTCTTTGGAGTCGCTTTCTTTTCTGTTTACTGATCATTTTGGAGTGATTTGAAGATTTTAAGTTTTTTTTTTTTTAATTTTCAGTTTTTGGATTTCGAAGGATTCGCTGAATATCAGGCCGCTAAATATCGTTCGTCAGGCGCTTTATACCACGAGACTAAAGGAGACTGGCATGGGACCGTGGATTTATCGTATTATATAGGAATCGAGTCCCCGAGAAATAAATAAACATCTTATTGCTTTCTCGTTCTCTCGCAGGCTAAACCCCATAGATGTATGTGTTTGTCTCTTTTTAGTGTCGCTTTTTCGTTCGAGATTCAAATCACAACGGTGCTAAAGAAGTTTTCACTTCAAAAAGACGAAAAGACAACCCATATGGAATCTAGATAAAAAAATATTTTGTGAAACGCACATTTCTTAAAAGAAGATCGAACCCGTTACGTCCACTTGGCAACCTGCAATTTTGGACCATTTGGCCTCTAATCGCCAATCGGTTTGTAGTTCGTAACATTTTCTCACAAGGTTAAATTTCACCAGTTAGCATCATTCAATATCTAAATGTAAATGGTGAGCGAAACTTGGTTTTAGTTGGTAAATCTGAAGCATTGCCCCATTCCCCTCGATTTAACCTTACACTGCATTACTTTATCGCAATCAGGCGGATAACTGAACCCCGCCTTTGCCAGTGGATCTCGCGTCTGTAATATTTTAACTGATTTTGCCATAAATATTCCTCCCGCATACACCTCACACATCAGAGTACGTATTTTTTAAATGATAGAATAACTAAGTAATACCTTTCGAAAGAACGTGTAACGCTTTGAGATTTTACGTTCATTATAATTGAATTTCTTATGTGGATACATATATCTGTGGCACGTCTCTAAAAGAGCCAATGTCAGGTTTTTAAATTTTACGTGACCAATGTAGAATTTCCTCTCCTTGGAAACTTTAGCACTCTTAAGCAGGTTTTAAATTTCATGTGACCTGCATATGTAGAATTTGCACTATTTGGCATTCGTTAGCACTCTTTAGAAGGTTTTTAAATTTCACCTAACCTATGTAGAATTTGCACTATTATGCAAGATTAGAATTTATTTGCACTATTTACACTATTTAGCACTCTTTGGAAGGTTTAATTTATTAGAACTATTTAGCACTCTTTAGAAGGTTTTTAAATTGTACGTGACCTATGTAGACATTACACTATTTAGCAAGCTTCAGCACCGTTTAGAAGGTTTTTAAATTTCACGTAAGCTATGTAGAATTTGCACTCTTTAGCAAGCTTTAGCACTCTTGAGAAGGTTTTTAAAATTCACGTATGTAGAATTTGCACTATTTAGCAAGCTTTAGCACTCTTTAGAAGGTTTTTAATTTCACGTGACCTATGTATCAAGCTTTCAATTTGGGGTGGGTACCGCCTCTCCGGGAACCATTTACTGGATAACCAACACCCCTGCCGTAGGTCTCCCCAAGTAGTTCGTGACGTTTGGTGATTTTGCGTGCCCGTAACGAGGTGCGGGGTGAGGTTCGTCTAGGTCTTGGCGGCGAATGCATTTGCCCGCCTACTGAGTGGCGGGCCGAATCAGGAGAGACTGGTTGAGAGAGACCTAACCTAGACCTCTCCTGCCGACTCTTTTAATCTTTGTCGCTTTGCACTGCAGTGGGAGGGATGGATTCATACTCTTGGTTGGTTCATCACTCTTGGACACATTGACCACCAGATTCTAACCCACCCCTCATACCTTTTTTCCTTTCCAGATCCTCGTTTCCTTCCTTTCCCCAAAACGACCCTCCACACAGCATCCCCAAAGATGACATAGGCCCCGAAGGATGTTTTTTTACAGGGCTACCTGTTTGGAACTAATACAAAAAAAATGTTTTAATTTTTAGAAAACCGATTTCTAATGTAGTATCAAAAATCAAAAAATTCTATCTTGAAATCGACAGGTTCTTTTAGAATTCTGAATATAATCTAATTTTGATGCGAAATCACAAATAAATTTATGTACAAAAACTGACATTGGCACTTTTAGAAGCAAGCTTCAGATATTGAAATAATAAGATACCTTTTTTATCGACGCTATTTCAGTATTTGTTATGCCGACCGGATTTTTTAATAATCAGTATCACTGTATCCAAACCCCACTAGGACTGTTTTCTAATATTCATAAGCATGAATAATAATAATGTTAGTACAGTAAAAGCGGCATAAACTTATTTTTAATGGTATGTTCAACACAAAAACTAACTATAAAATTATTAAAATGGTTATTATGCTTAAATCGTTATTATAATATTATTCGTGTAAAAAATATTGAAAACTTGGAATATTACCTATTTGTGTTAAAAAGCAATTTTAATGCTTTAAGCGTGTCTACGTATGAAATTAATATGATTAAACCCTGACTGGATTCAACTAAATTGAATTTTTATTTTATTTTATAAACATTACGAATTGAAATGTACAAGGCCTTTATGAATTAATAATTGCGATTATTGATTGTTTTTGTGTTTAATTCGTTGAACTCCATCTTAAGTTTTAGAAATTTAATTAATATTAAATTTGTTAATGTTATTATCGATTTCTGCAAGTATTTTAGAATGTACTTTAGTTAAAGCTGGTGGGCAATTTTATTCAATTTCAGAATAATGGAAAATATACATATTTATATGTGACACGAGATTTATATATATATACTCGTATATATATGTAAATCTCGTGTCACGGTGCCCCCACCCTCTCATTTCTAATCGCGACGCTCCCATTTTTTAATCGCGATTTTAGTATTTTTGTATGAGGAAATTTACCCTTCGGATACGTTTTTAGATTTTCACGGCCAAAAGTATTTTCGTTAATTGGTTTTGGGGTGTTATGCCGTGTTGCGCTACCTCCTTCTTTAGCCCACGTTTCGGACAGCATTGCAGTGCACATCAGATCCGATAGATGTACACATCTACCGGATCTGATGTACACTGTAACGCTGTCCGAACACGTTGGCTATAGAATGAGGTAGCGCAACACGACATAACACCCCAAAAAGAAATAACGAAAAAATTTAACCTTCATTCGTATTTCAAAGAGAACGAAATTATTTATGTTGTTGAATGACAGATGGCGCTACGTCCGCCTCATCGAACTTTCATCCACACATGCGCAAGTCATTCACGAGAAGCGTCGCGTTATTTTGGCGTTTCGTGTAATAATTTATACGACAGAACAAATCAATCTTTTTAAGGTGATTTGCCTAATTAAAAAAAAAACTTTTGCTGTGTCAGCTAGTATCTCAATAATATTGTTTCATAAAAGTTTTATAATTTACTTCATAATGTTATTGAAGTAAAAACTTATTTAATACCGCTGTGAGTTTAAAATTTGATGAAACGAAAAACAGCGACACTAAAAAGAAAGAAATACGTTTATCTCTTGGATTTAGCCTGCGAGAAAAAGGAACCGGATACAGTCTCCTCTTTGTGCGGTACTTCGTAGCCTTCCCACTTTTGTCTATTGTAGTTTTCTGAAGGTTTCACTTCTACCGCGTATGAATTGCGTACTCTTGTTTTTAAGTGAAAACTTCTTTAGCGTCGTTGTGATTTTAAACTCGATGAAACATAGCGACACTAAATAGAGACAAACACATTCATCTCTGGGATTGAGCCTACGAGAAAATGAGACAGTATAATCAGTATCCTCTTTGTGGGGTACTTCGTAGCCTTCCCACTCTTGTCTACTGTAGTTTACAGAAGGTTTCACTTTTACCGCTTTTTGTAAATTGGGACTTTTTTTCACTTTTTGTAAATTGGGCACTCTATTTTTAAAAATTTAATATAACTTTTAAAAAAATATAAGACTACAATTTGGGAGGAAAATGTGGGTACCGCAACTCCTGGAACTATTTAGTGGATAACCAACGCCTCTGCCATAGACCACCCAAAGTGGTTCGCTAAGTTTAGAGACTTAGCAGGGATGCCCGGGTGCATTGGGTGTGGTTTGTCTAAGTCTTAGCGGCGGGTGCGTCTGGTCACTTGCTGCGTAGCGAGCTGGATCGAGAGAGAGTGGTTGAGGGAGGACTTCTAACCTCTCCAGCCAGACTCTTACACCCATCGCCTTGCATCGCAGTTAAAGGGATGGATTCATACGTCCGTCACTCTTGGATACACTGCCCCCCAGTTTCCTACCCAGTCCTCGTACCTTTTTCCTTTCCAGAACTTCATTTCTTTCCTTTCCTTAAAGAGATCCTCTATACAACATCCACTAAGATGACATAAGAGAGAAATAATTTTCCTCGGGACTGCCGTGTGGAGCTAATGGAAAAAATAAATTAAAACTAACCTGGAATATGATCATAAATATTAAATAATATAGCCGCGAAAATTATTCAAAACACGTTTTTTATGGGGTCACCTTTCAGACCCGTATGAAATTACGTTTATGCCGGAATCTCTCCGCGATATCCCATTACGAAAGTTTTGCTTTGTGTACGTGCAACGGAAGTATAGATTTACTATGATTACAGAGGCGGTATTTTTTCCTAAGTAATCAGCTTACCAAAATTATGCAAAGAGGATCAAAGGTCGATGCGATGTTTGTATGATGACGCGAGCATATATATAAAATTAAAATAATTATTATTCGCATAATTTAAAGAAAAAGAACGTTTATATATCTGATTTTTAGTTCTGGGTCTGTGTAACTATGTAATCTTGACTTGGGAATTATTGCGAGGCTTAAGGAAGTGAGGTAGTGGTACAAAAGAACAATAATTTAGCTTAAGACGTATCATTGTGAGGCTAATGGAAGTGGGATAGTGGTAAAAAAGAAAAATAATTAAGCTTATGACGAATTATTGTTAGTCTAAAGGAAGTGGGTGAAAAACAGCAATAAATTAAGCTTTAGACGAGTTATTAATGTGAAGCTGAAGGTAGTGGGGAAGTGGTAAAAACTACAAAGTACTCTAAAATAAAGTAATCTTAACCCTCCGCATGCCCGGTAGGGTCTTTCAGACCCATGCCATTTTAAAACAACTGTAAGAATTCAAAATTTTGCATACGAATGTCACCTGTTTCAGTAATTGGTTCTAATGAGTCATTTTTTGTGAATACGGCACCTGGGTCCCAAGTTCTCCCGCCTGGGATCAGTGAGACTATGGCATCAATCAGGGTATTTTATATATAATGAAAAAACTTGTTACACGTTGGGAGAAATGTGTTAGCCTTAACGGTGACGACGTCGAAAAATAAATACATAATGAAATGAAATATTAATTTTTACATATTAATATTTCATTTCATTATGTTGGGTGTAAGGTAGGTTTGAGAAGGTGAAACTGTTGGTTGGTAATATTGTATGTTTCGCTTTAACAGTCTGATTATAAAAAAAAATATTGTTGTAAATGTCACACACTTACAAATATTAGCTACACACTGTCAGATAGGGATAGGGAGATCTCCATGGTGCTGATTGCGCAGGCTGCTTTATCAGACTGATTATACAAGAATTTAATGTTGTAAATGTCACACACATACGAATATTGGATACACACTGCCAGATAGGGATAGTTACTTGGATAACAGGTGGGGTGGAGGCATGCGAGAACATATGTTAGTGGGAGATGTCTATAGTTTCGTCAACATGGTCCATGAAATTTATTATCGTTTTAAGAAAGAATTTCGACGTACGTCAATAATTGATTATTTTCATCAGAAGCAGTGAAAAATTCAGCTTTATCTGGGCACACGGACACGTCCAAAACACACTACTAGCTGTTTATCTCTACCATCTTCTAATACCAGAGAGACTAAGACAATGATGTCGTATTTAAATTATGTAATTTCGTTAAAATAGTAAAGTAAGTTGGCTCGTTCGGAGCCCGCATGATACGGGTTAGTATCAAGGGTTAACGGGTCAACACGTTATGGTCTCAGTTCTAGAAGCAAGTAGGCATTTACTTACATGCTGGTAATTCGCGTCAGAAACAGAATGTAATTTATGCTCTCCATTTGGGCTGTATATTAGAAGGCTATGTTGAATGGATGGTTCCAAGGCGTGACTGAACCATACCCTTAGACCACTGAAATTAAACATATATGTACATATATCACGAGATGCGTTATACTTCGTACTGAACATATTTGTACAGTAGTTGTTATACCCACACAAACACCTGATGAATATGTTATCGTGGAAACAATTCACTTATTCAGTTTATTTAATATCAGGTGTTATTTCACATGAAATAAAAAAATAAAGGGTAAGTTTGCGGCGCCTTACAGATCTTGAAAGATGACTTAGACCTTGGGGAAAATAATAATGTACTAGATGTATGTTCTAGAGATGGGTGAGTTCTGCATTTTCCGGAGGCCTCTGAGGCGTGCTTCCTTTTAAGGCGACGCTACCCGAATTTCTACCGATTTCTTACATATCTCCCTTAAACATTTGAAGTTCGTAAGCTCTTAAAAAAATACTCGTATGTGTTATTTTTGAAGATAATATCTATTCTCTATCCACATTTAGAACAACCCACGATGGTACAAAATTTGGTTTCCAAACCACTCCCCTCGCTACGGTCCCTTCACCGGCCCTTGGCTGCCGCCAATTTCTTCGCCCAAAATTCAGTATGCCGTTGACCGTTGTCCTGTGTATCCGCGTTACAAAAAATTTACCCATTCAGACCCAGTGGTAAAATGGGTAATCAGCCGATATGTTCAAATACATTATCACTAATTACAAAGTACAAAAGAGGACAGCTGTCACAGAGGGTTATATGATAAATAATAAGTATATGGTAAATGTCACTGCTAGCGAAGCCAACAAAACTGGGTTCCGATTTCTTCCTTAACATTTCGAATTAAACACGAGCGAATTGGTATGGTCGATGATAAAATAACATGTTAAAGTAAACAATATCTCCTTCAAAATAAATGCCTAAGAACACCCACGTAAGAATGCATCGGAAAAGTTACAACGGAGTATTTGAGTATATTTTTTTTTTACATGAGCTCCACACAGGAGGCCCTGAGGAAAATAATTTCCCTCAGGGCCTATGCCATCTTTGAGGATGCTGTGTGGAGGGTTTTTTAAGGAAAGGAAGGAAAGGAGAGTTGTGGGAAGGAAAAGGGTTTAAGGGGTGGGTAGGAATCTGGGGTTCAGTATGTCCTGGTCATCCGCCTCCAAGACCTAGACAAACCTCACCCCATGAACCCGGGCACCCTCACACTGCTAAATCACCAAACGTAGCGAACCACTTGGGGTGACCTATGGCAGAGGTGTTGGTTATCCAATAAAGGTTCCCGGGGCGGCGGTACCCATTCCCGCCTCCCAAATGCAATATGTAGCGGTAGTATTACCAAATACATAAAGTACAATATGTATTTCGTAATACTACCGCCACCATTATTTAAAAGGTATAAATTGTTGTCATTTTTTGTCAGACAAATAAAATAAAATAATTCAATTTATATAAATAGTGGGATTGAATGTGTTAGCGTTCGTCTAGTAAGCAGTGGGGAGAAGGGGCAGAGACATGCGCGTCCACGGGTTGTTCTTATTTTGGATCGAGAATAGACGCGTTCCACGCTCCACGCCGAAACGTAAATTATATAAAATTCCCTCGATGGAAAAAAATCGCAAAGTATGCTCCGAAAATTATTATAAACACGTTTGTTCCAGTTATTTTACAAGTTATAGTTGTGAAAAAATTCACAATATTTCTTAAGATACCTTCCACGAGATTATTGCTCTATTTTAAACGAGTCTTTTATTAAACATTTTCGAATCGATTTTATCACTTTAAATGTTAGCGTGCTCATCTAACATTCGTAATTACATATCTTTTCATCTTCTTCTTTTTGCGCGCGGATGCGCGCCTTAAAAGTACTCGAGTTTAGGAGCAAGTTCCGGATCTGGGTTCTTTGGAGCGTACTAGGTACTGGGTGCTGTTGCGGCTACCGGGACACATGAGTTTAACCGGAAATAGTCCTCAAAGCCGGACCCAGATAGAACCCACATAAGAACTCGAACCTGGACAAGAACCCTCATGACCGCGGACATGGGGACGCTGGTGGAGGCATTCTGGTTCCGGCTCCGGGTCCGGTTCCGAGTTCCGGCTTTGGGTCCGAGTCCTGGACCGGGATCTCTGGGAGTAGTCGATTTGAAAAAGGAGTAGGAGTAGAATCCACTTCCCGCGAAGAACCCGAGTTCAAGAGCCCACTCCGACTGAACATCGCTAGTACGTACGAATATATCCCTACCATTGTGTAGCAAGACTATGTTCCGAGAGAGTCCCGCTGGAGAGGATAAAAAGTCTCACTCAAACCGGCATGTCACGCATTTATCGGTCACACTTTACCCAATAAACCCGGGCCCCCTTGCTAAGTTTCTGCTTTACAATAAAGGTGACTATGCAAAAGCACCCGCCGCCCGTATTGTTACTATAATTACTTGCCCGTAATTGAATCTAATTGGCCTCCTGCCAGTTAAATTGAACATAATGAAATAGAGAATTCCTATTCCTATAAAACAGAAAAAAATAAAGATGCAAAGGTTGCATTAGAATTTCTAACTAATTTAATGTAAGTTGTACGAGAAATCTATTTTTCGATATATCTAATGGTTTTAACAAGCTGTGTTTCTTTTATTTTCTTTGGGAAAACATAGTTGCTTGGGTACACATATCTTTTTTATTAATATTTATACAAAATATGTATGTAGGCTTATAATATGCAATGTAAACACCAGTTATAAGTAATATATACCTTTATTTTAATAACTATGCTTAGCAATCTACAGTAATAATCAACCATTGATTGTTATTTTATTTTACTTTATTGTTTTTGTTCTCTTTCTAGTTCTCACTATGCAAAATGTGTACGTAGGACTATAATATGAAATGCAAACACCAGTTATCACCTTATATTTTAATCATTAGCCTGTAAATACATTTTTATTTATTACTATTATCATTTCAACAACTATGCTAAACAATCCACGGCTATTTTATGTTTTAATTGGTTATTTCATTTTTATTTTATTCTTTCTCTTTCCCTTTTTTTCTTTTGCTATGCTAAACAAATAACAGTTAGGTACTATATTTTAAACTTTTTTATTATTTTATTTTATATTCTTATTTTATATTCTTTCTATTTCAGCAATTTTCTTTTTTTTTGTACAAATCATTCTCCACATGTTCATACCCATAATTATTTGACTGTCCTAAAACGGGATAATACTCCTAGTTGGGCAGTCAAAATTTAATAAATAATGTATATAAATGTATAATATATTGTGCTAAATTGAGTAATTGAGTAATCTATGTAAATCTTAAACAGTGAACATAACGATAAAGTTATCTATAAATTTAAGCAAAAAGGTGATTTAATAGTGTTTAAATATATTCAAACAATACCTCATTCTACGGAGAAATAGTAGACAAATCCACTGAAATAATTAGTTTTTCCATATCTCAAATAAACAAAGTGCGTTTTATCGTTTTAAAAAGTTTTGACAGAAGGAAACCATAGACACGCACCAAAATAGACCGATGACTTGAGATCAAAAATATAAAATTTAGTTTTCAGTGAATTTTAAAATTTAAAAAAAAAAAAAAAAAAAGTTACTCAAAATGGATCCAAAAAGTTTTATTAATAAAGCTACAGAAGCGGTTCAAAAACTACAAAATTGCATCAATGACAGTGCAACTAAATTAAGCAAAGAACAAATTAGTAAATTAACCCCGAAAACAATTACAATTTTGGGGGTCATAAGCGAAATGGCAGCAAAAATTGCCGAAATTTCTGGGGAAAATAGAATATTAAAAGAAATCACGGGAAACAATAAACAATGTCAAAATTTGGGAAAAAAATATTATCTCTCCGAAAGAAGAACAGACAACGGAGAAAACCGAAGAGGACATTAAAAAAAAATATTAACCCAATTGAAACCGGAGTGATGGGAATAAAAAATGCAAAAGATGGGAAAATTGTTGTTACATGCAGAAACAGTCAGCACATTGAAAAACTATAGTAAGACATAAAAAAAAAGTTCTAAGAAAAATATACAACGAAGATCCCGGAAAAAAGATTCCCATCAATAAAAGTCGTTGGAATAACACACAAAATGGATGAAAGAGAAATTGTTCAGAACATAAAAATTCAGAACGAGTTTCCAGAAGAACCACAAAAAATGGAAGTTTCCGCAATAAAAATCAAAAACAGGAGAAGAATACATAATTTATTTGGAAGTAGATTCACAAACACATGGAACAATATTACAAATGCAAAAAATAAATATTGGATGGGAAAGGATCCGAGTATTTGATGCATTTGACATTAAACGGTGTTACAAATGCTACGGGTTCAACCATAAAGGAAGTGAATGCAAAAAAGACTCCTTTGTATGCCCTAAATGCACAGGAGGTCACAGAAGTGAAGCATGTACTTCTATTAGAGGAACAGAAAGGTGTATCAATACCAAAAACAAACTGAAGAGAAACCTAGAGTCAAATCATCCGGCGTGGAGCTTTGAATGTCCGGTATATAAAAGAAAATTAGAATTAGAGAAGAAAAGGTCAATTTTTTATAAAAAGCAACCAACTGCAAGGAATTCTATGTTTAAATGTTCGAATTTTGATATCGAATAGTGAGGAGGTCCAGATGCTGATCGAACGAAATAATCCCACAATGGTAATAATAAGCGAGACTCACGTAACATGCGACATTGAAGACAGTGAAATAACTTTTCAGGGATATACTACAGTACGTTATGATTCCTATAGTAGACATACAGGGGGAGCAGTGATAATTATTAGAAAAGACATAATATATGAAGTAATTTCCAACACACAGTACGAAAAGAATTGCTGGATACTAGCAATAAGGATAATTTCGGGATATAAGAAAGGGGTTTATGGAGTAATTTACCATTCTCCAAATGCAAGTACCAAAGACTTTCTATCATTTATAGAGAACTGGTGCAACCTAAAATCTCCAAGAAGAAGAAGATAATATCTTAACTGGTGACTTCAATATAAATTTCAAAAACTTTAAGGATACATATACTAAAAGACTAAAACAAATTATTCAAACTTTGGGAATGAAACAACTTGTTAAAAGTGAGACACGAATAACAGATAAATCCAGTACGTTAATTAACCTTGTCATATCAAATAGATTGGATTTGAACGTAAAAATTCTTGATGAACCAAAAATAACGGATCATAACCTTATCCACATTACAGATAACATAAAAAGAAATAAGACGAAAACCAGCAAAATAATAAAATACAGAAACTATAAAAAATATAGCAGCGAAAGATTAATTGAACTTCTGGGTGATATGGATGAACTTCATCAAATGGAATATAATGAAAAGTCTAAATCATTAATAAATAATCTACAAGAAGTAATTGATAAGTTAACATCAATCAAAACTACTAAAATGAGAGGAACAAATAAATGGTGTAATATAGAACTACAAACAATACAAAATGAAAGAGATAGATTGTACAAAATTGCGAAAACCTCAAGAAACTCTCAAGACTGGAAAGCATTAAAAATATGAGAAATAAATACACAAAACAATTGAAAACTTGTAAGAACGATTACTTCAAAAACAAAATTATCTCTGAAAAAGGAGACACTAAAAAAATGTGGAAAACTATAAAAGGATTACTACAAACCGAAGATAAAGAGATGAAATACGACATTGAATTCCCACATCAGATACAGGGTACCATACAGAACTGCTTCAACAAATATTTCGTAAACAGCATAATAGAATTGCATCAGAGTATACCAATACTGAAGAAAGACATCTACGCGAGAAATGATCGGCTAAACCGAGAAAAACTTGTGTTTAAAGAGATTGATGAAACATATCTTTTACAGATTCTTAACAGCACCAAATCAAAAGCGAGTCCAGATGGAATAAGTTTTACAGTTTTGAAAGATGCAATGCCAGTGATAGGACCTCATCTACTGGATATAATAAATGAATCATTAAGAAGTGGAAAATTTCCAAATACATGGTGATCATGCACGGGGCATGGGGATGAGGGTAACCTTGCGGATACCCTTGCTAAGACGCTTATGGATTTCGTTGAGTTATGCCCAACCACCAAACAAGAAAGGTATATCACAATTAAGTAGTACTCACGGTTGGTCTTCTAGCTTGGTGACCGTCATAGATGTCCATAAGCGCTCGATATTGTTCTATTTGATTGTTAGAACTTCGGTAAAGTTTGAGTCACGAGTTCACACAAAATATACGAAAGAACACGGTAGGATTTATACTTTATGTGACGATATGATGAATAACACTTCGGCGTGGTGCGAAAATGTCACGATACGGTCGGGGGTTAGCAACGGACAGACTTGTTGACGATAAAGCGCTTGTCACTTGTTGACCGTGTAGTTAGGCACCCTTATTGTGCGGAATTCCCAAGTCTGGGTTCCTGCCGATCTCGTATGACAATCGGAGCACAAAACGAAAGAAATCCATCGGCGTTATGAAACACATGGAGAACATCTACTGTGATCCCGATTCCGAAAGTTGTTAATACCAGAAAATGTGAAGAATTTAGACCAATAAATATGTTCCCAAAATACGAACAGGTACTAGAAATTGTAATAAAAAAACAACTCGTTGAGTATTTGGAAAAACATAACATATTATGAGAGGAGCAATCAGGATTCCGAAACAACAACTCTTGCGAAGCGGCGATAAACATAGTGATTGATACATGGAAGAAAGAAACAGACAAAAAAATAACCATTGCAGCATTCTTAGATTTCAAAAGAGCAGTTGAAACGATAGAAAGGAAAATACTATTGGAAAAACTAGAAGACATAGGTCTTTCTGACGTAGCTCTGAATCTATTCAAAGAATATCTCCAGGAAAGAAAACAGGTAACGAAAGTTAAAAGCTCAGAATCAGAACCGATAGAAAACAACCTTGGTGTTCCGCAAGGGTCGGTATTAGGTCCAATTCTATTTATAATTTACATAAATGATATTATCAAAACTATTAAACATTGCAAAATTAGACTATTTGCAGACGATACCTTAATCTATATTTCGTGTGAAGATTACATAGAAGCAATTAACAAAATAAAAGAAGACCTACAAAATATAGCAAAATGGCTGAAATTAAACAAGTTGAAACTGAACGTAAACAAAACAAAATATATGGAAATAGGCAATAAAACATGTAACACAGGGTTAAATTTAATAATCAATGGTGAAAAAATTGGAAAAGTAAATGAAATCAAATACCTGGGTGTAATACTCGACTCAAAACTGACTTTCACAGCAAACTTTGAATATGTGCTAAAAAAGGTATCAAAAAAGGTAAATTTTCTTAGAAGACTAAGACGTAAATTAAATAGAAACACTACGGAGCTCATTTATAAAACAATCGTTGCTCCACATTTGGACTACTGCTCTACAATGTTATATTTGGCCAATGAAGGAAGTTTGAACAAACTAGAAGTTATACAAAACAAAGCTATGAGATGTATACTGGGAAAAGGCAAATACGCAAGGATTAATCAAATGAGAGAGGAGCTAAATTGGATTCCAATAAAAAAGAGACTACTATTTAACGTGTTAATTTTTGTGCGTAAAATTATGAAAAACCAAATGCCAAAATACTTTAAGGATGAAATTGTTTTTAATAGAGACATTCATAATTACGAAACAAGAAATATAAACAGACTTCGATTGCCACAAATGAAGAAATCAAAATCACAGAACAGCCTAATGTACAGAGGACTAAAGATGTATGATGAAATGCCTGAAAGTATGAAGAATGAAGAAAGAATGAACGTATTTAAAAAGAAATGTTATGCTTACTGTAAAAATATTTAAATTTATCAAATGAAATAATGTTACATTGTGCTTATTAGTTTATATTCATGTAGTATAAACTAACTCAATAATTAATAAAAAAAATAAAAAAAAATAAACAAATAAACATTTTGACATGCTCATTTTTTACTTGTTTGCATTAATTAATCCGCTAAAAATAACTACCCATTTCTAAATAATGGAGAAAAATTGTTGGAATATTGGTTAATCTTTTTTATAATTTCGAATTTGGGAGGCGGGTTTGGGTACCGCCGCCCCGGGAACCATTTATCGAATAACCAACACCTCTGTCATAGGTCACCCCAAGTGGTTCGCTACGTTTGGTAACTTAGCAGGGGTTCCCGGGTTTATGGGGTGAGGTTTGTCCAGATCTTGGCGGCTGATGCGTCTGCCCACCTGACATGTGGCAGGCAGGATCGAGAAAGACTGGTTGAGAGAGGTCTTTTGACTTTTCTGCTGGAATCTCTCGACCCATCGCCTTGCATCGCGGTTGCTGGGATGGGTTCCTTCCAATTCCTTCCCTGAACTACCTCTCCTTCTTTTCCTTAAAAAAACTCTCTACGTAGCATCCCCTAAGATGACTTAGGACCTGAAGGAAATTATTTTCCTCAGGGCCTCCTATGTGGTGCTAATGTAAAAGAAAAATCAAAATTTACACATCTGTCCTGATGATGACAGATGATTACACATCTACACTGCAATGCTGCCTGAAACGTTGGCTAAAGAAGGAGGTAGCACAGCACGGCATAATACCCCTAAATTAAATCTCGATAATTCTTCATAAATCAATCACAATCATGTATTATGTTATAACTTTGACAGGGTAACCATTAATTCTGACGTGAACGGGCATCTGGTTTGATTCGGAGGAAATACGAATAAATCACAGGGAAAAATATGCTTCTAAAACATTCGAAAAAAAATATGCGTAATTTATAAAGTACTGAAAGTTTTAGTAATACTTTTCCGTGGTAAAGAAGATAATAGAGTGACCCTTGTTAAGAAAGATCCCTTTAATTTTCTCCATTATTATCAGATATAACATATTTTAATAACTTATCCACTTTTCCTAGTTGTCTATCAAACTTAATCATGGAAAGATAATCTACTTCTTTGCGACGTAAGCGAGACGCAAGTATTGCTGTCTTTTTTATTTCGCAAAGTAGCGCGCTGTTTATCTCAGTAAGCTCAGTTGGCGGCTGTGTTACAACGGTAAGTATAATAATTACGGAGATATACATACACCATACGTTCGAAGGACGTTTGATTATTTTTTGTGTAACTTTCAGACTTGTTCTCATAAATCTTCTCGACCACTATAACCTAGCATGGTGGTCGAAAAATCCGCAAATGATGTAACCATTAAAAGCAATGAATACAGAAAAATTAAAAAAAAAATAGATTTGCAAACAATTTTTTCTTATTGTTTTTTAGTAATGACTGATTAGCTTTTAAAATTTCACAGTGTACAAAAAATAAAACATTATTTGATAAAATGAAACATTATTTTTCGTAAAAAAAAAGATTTAATAGTTTGTAGTTGATTTGTAAGAGGTTTACAGCATTTTGTTATTTTTTTAATTATAATATATTTTTTTATTGAAGAAAAAGATAACAATAATAATCTGAACGAAAATATGAAAGAGAATGAGACAATTAGGCGAGAGATCTGTGTTCGTGTCCCAGTTGCGACCATTTTCTTTTTCTATTTTTCTTTGTCTTGTTCTCTTTCATATTTTCGTTTAGATTATTATTGTTGTCTTCTTCTTCAGTGATATATTATATTGATGGGAATAATCTTCAAAGCATAAAAAGAGAGTTTTTCTTATAAAAAATACAACATATTTTTTATAATTATTTTTGTAACCCTAAACAAATTATTCAACTACCTTTAAACTATGATAATACATATGTCAAATATACACTTTTATGCCTCGGTATGTCTTTAAGACGTATAATTAACTTTAACGTAGGTCAAAATAAGATTATCTTTCTAGGATTAATATTATTCAGAATAATGGTAGCATTGAACGGTGTGAACCAGTTTTGTCAGTAATTTCTTATTACTTTCTTAGGAAATTACCCTAGATCTTCCTCCTCCAATATATTCTTCACAACAAATATTCTTGTTTGCTTCTGAAAGACAAAATAAAACTTAAAATGTTTAACTCGATTCGACTAAATTTAAAAGGTTATAATTATTTTCCATTTGCGTAATGTTATCTCTTTAGGTGAATATATCATTATTTGTAAGAAATGTATTATGAGGCATATGTTTGTCCATAAGGTATTTTGTAGAAACATTGGATCTGTCGACCTGTACTTTTGAAATCAGACGAATTCAATTAAAATAAATAAAGTCGTTAAAATTATTTCTTTAAAATACCGTTACTGATAACGCTGAAGTATTTATTTACGCACACGCAATTGCGAAATTCTTTCAAATAAGCGAACAGCGTTCTTGAAAATACGCAACTAGCCTTTATATACCTTTGAATACATTGACCAAATTTTATTACTTGCTTCTTTCCTTATAAATGTTTATGTTTGACGTCACTAAGAACTTTTTCATGTTCGATTATAAAGAAGCAATTAAAAACCGTGTTCTATCTTTGTTTCAGCTAAACAACACAGCGCAGTCTAATTGAGAGAGAATTGGACTTGTTGGAAACAAAAGAGATGAACCGAAAGACATCTATAGAACCGGACATTTATCTTCTACAGCACAGCGCCGGCTGGATATTGGATAAAGGTATCGCCCAATGAATAAACCAACATTACCAGGCTTGCGGTACGGAAGGTGCGACAGAATTTAATTGACACGTGACCAGTGACGTGATTTATCCTAGCCATCGTACTGCCCATAAATGGCGCGTATTCACAACAAGCGCGTCGGAATTATCAGAAGAACTTCGCATAATTAATTTAAATAAATCAACTCTAACAAATAGCTATTTACTGCATTCTAATTAGTAGCATTGCGACCGTTTAAGAAACTGTTCATTGAACCGTCATAAAATAAATGGTCATGATAGTCGTGTTGTTTGTTCGTCAATCGGTTCATTGAATTTATCGTCGCCGGAATACTGACCCATTTAGGAACAACAATGGAACATCATTACAACGACGCATTAACATTTCATAAAATCATTTATAAGCGACAGAAGCGGAGAGCATCAATATCAGAGATCAAATAAACATGATTGATGTCCTCGCATATCACTTCGCGATTTCGGAATGAAAAATATAGCTTTAAGAAAGCAAGATTAATCGCTTTAACATCAGATCTTCGAGATCAAGTAAGATGCTTGTCAACATGAGTGATTTCGCATCCCTCTATTTTGGGGGAGTGGTTCCGTTGAATTTCAGCCTGGATCTTGACTATGACACGATACAGCGGCTGAATGCTACTGCAAACGCATTTTTGATGTCAGAAAACAACACGGAAATTCCAAACAGGGATTCCTTATACTTGGTTATACCGATCTCGATACTCTACGGGCTGATATTCCTGGCTGGAATAATTGGCAACGTAAGCACTTGCATTGTGATCGTGCAGAACCGTTGTATGCACACAGCGACGAACTATTACTTGTTCAGTTTAGCTATATCTGACTTGCTGCTGCTTCTTAGTGGATTACCTCCCGATGTGTACAGAATGTGGTACCCCGACGTTTACGTGTTTGGTGAAGTGTCTTGTGTATTTCTAGGGCTCTCCTCGGAAACCTCGGCAAACGCCACAGTGTTGACGATAACTGCCTTTACTGTTGAACGATACATCGCGATATGCCATCCGTTCCTCTCCCATACGATGTCGAAACTTTCAAGAGTGGTGAAATTTATTATAGCGATTTGGTTGTTGGCTTTGTGTTTGGCTATTCCTCAAGCTATCCAGTTCGGTGTAGTGTATACAATGGAGCAGGAACGAATGGCCAGTTCTTGTACGGTAAAGTGGCAGATGGTGGAACACGCATTCGAGATATCTGGTTTTGTGTTTTTCGTTGGGCCTATGACGGTGATCACTGTGTTGTATGTGCTGATTGGTGTCAAGCTCAGGAACTCGAGACTTCTTCAGCCAGCAAAAAAATCTTCATTCAATAGCAGCATTGAGCCGAACGGTGGTGCAAGGAGCTACAAGAATGGCGTTTCTCAAAGCAGAGCAATTAAGATGTTAGGTAAGGTATACAATATGTATTATCTGTGAATACTGGATACATCCCTGCCTAAAAGTAAAAAAAAAATGCTTTCTAACCTAAAGCACTACAACGTTATAATAAAGATTTTGTCACCCATTTCATATCTTTAAGTAATATAATTTACGGTCCATGGTTGGTGTTGGAAATTCCGAATGTTTTGAATGCTGAATAGGGAGACAAAACACAATTTAGAATTTTGAAGCATAAGGTAGACGGTTTTAATGTAAATTGGAGAACTTTCCAGTATTAAGATAGAGAGAACTTATGTAAGTACTGTAAACAATAAGATGCATTGTAACAAAGGATGTTGTTTGTGGACGGAATTTTTTGAAACTTTGCAAAGTAATGTAATGTTCTAGAATCGAGAGTAAACAGCGAGGCTCAAAGAATGTTTACGACTCTCCTACATATCCCTGTCCGTAGATTTCTATGTTTAATCCGATTACATTACATTTTAGGGCGATCTTAGAAATTCACTGATTTTGATCATTATTATAATGACGTTGATAAATGTATTTCCGACAATACTTCAGAACTGTTGCAAGAGAAAACCAGGCGGCGTTTTGACCATATAATGTATTCCCTAATTAGCTCTCTGGATTTCGACAATTGTGAAAATATATATAAAAATATAATGTAGAGTATGTAGAAATTGCCACCAGCATGTCGGTACGTTCTACTTTTTCGATAATAGTTACTTATCATATTAGTTAGGACCCTCAAAAAATGTAAAATGTGCCTTGTTTGAACGCCATCAACAGATGTTCAATACACAAACTGGACAATGTATTTTAAACAAAGGAAAACTCATGGACATAGAATATTTTCTTCTAATACAGATGGTAAAAACAATCTCAAAAATCGGTACAGTTTTAGAGACGAAAAATGGGGAATACAAAAACTCGGTTTTATATAGACATTATCAGCCTGAGTTGCAGGAAGAGGTAGTATTTGGTAGTATTCGCTGATTATTCGGGAGGGGAGGACTAACAGCGACAGTTAGTTTGCTATAATACATAATATCCAAATTTCTCGGCGACCATGTTTCTGTTAACATTTTGACAATATGTGTCATAACGTTATATAATGATAAACAAAAAAAATAATGTTGAGTATTTTAAATGCATCGATGATCATTGAATTATTATTTTCTGCCGATAATTATTTTTCCATGCAGAGTTTATTTACCTTTTTTTTCAAATTTTAATAACATCTTAGATTTTTTAAGATTTCAAAAGTACCATGAGTGCGATTGAACAGTTCATGTAACCTTTTTAGAGCGTTAAGATTTACCACAGTATTAGAATGTTGGTAATATAAATTTTAATTGCCCTTTTTTTTCATAAGTTTTATTCCAGTAAAAAAGAAAATAACATTTTCACTTACTTAACTAGAATATTGAATTATGTACTTTTTACATTGTATTACATAGTTTTTACATTACATGGTTTTTACATTTCATAACCTTAGATTACATTAGATTGCAATACTAACATTTACATGATATTATATTACCATACGATATTATTCACTATCACTACTTTGTTTTTTGTGAATAAATATGAACAATTTTTTTTTGAATTTGCACACACTTTTTTCGTTTTTGATATCATCTGGAAGGCAATTATATAAATTGCCCCCCTCGTAACTAATTGATTGCTTACCGTAGTTAGTATGAATGGTGTTTAAGCGTATAATAATAATAATAATACCTAGGAATCTGATTCAAAATTTAAGCATATTAGATTTGTCAAAGAATTTGTATATAAAAATGCAAAAATCAGTCATTTTAAGTACATGTAGGATTACAAAGGATTTTTTAAATACTTATATTGAGGGATCAGTAGGATTTATAGGTTCAATTAGAAATGCCACAGAGCCGAACCCTCTGATATGAAAATATCTGGAGTCGGTGAATTATATTCCCATTTGGTCTCTAGTAGGTTGACATGTTGTTCTTGTATTGTTTTGTATTTATAATACTTATATAGTGCAATTGCATAGCGTGGGTTGACTAGATGATCATTTGGGGAAGTGTGTGAAAGGGTTTAGTTTTTCTTTCTTTTTTTCCTTCTTTTTTTTTTGGGGAAAATTTAACCCGGACATTTAAATCTGGTGAATTAAGATTTATTAAGAAAATTTAAAAAAAATTAAAAAAAAATTAAGATTTATAACTTCAAAAACCAAAAGTACATCATAAGTACAGTAAAAGTAGAGTTTAGAAGTTGGATAATGACAAAAGTTAATAACAGAAAACAAAATATATATATACAGTAGGTACTTAAACAATAGAGATTTATAATTATAAATTTAGGTTTCTCGTAACCTGCCTCACTAGGCTAGCCTGTGTTGAGGCAGTAATTTTACGTCAATTTATTATACTGTGAACATACCTACACTTATATTAGAATAAAATCACGCAATACAATGGTTGCATTAATAATAACAATAATATTGGTATAATAATAACAGCATTGGTTCAATACTAATTTCGAATTTGGGTGAGTGCACCGGTAAATGCTCTATCATTATTTTTTATTCAAATTTTTATGTTTTTTTTGAAATTTTTTTGTGAATCACATTTTTTTATACTAATTGGAAGAATGTTGTAAAGTCTTGTTGCAAGGTATCTGAAGCTTCGTTGACCAAAAGTAGTATGAGTTATGGGAATTTGTAGTAAATCTTTGTTATTATTTCGAGTACAGCGAATATTTAATCTTTTTCATAGTATTTGTGTATATTTGTATATAGATGAGTGAGGATTGTTTTTGCATATATCTGCCGAACGTCAAACACATTCATAATATTGAAGATTAAGTTCGAGTCTGTAATTAGAGGTAGTCTAAGAATTAATTTTATAATAGTTTTCTGTGCCTTTATGATTGGGTCTAGTGCTGATGCAGTACCGCCTCCCCATGTTATCGTGTATGTTATCGTGTTGTCGTGTAAAATGTTTGTGTACTTGCGACGTTTTTATGAATTCTGTGTTTGTATGTATGAGTTTATTATTTATTTTGTATATAAGGACACATATATTGTACTCGTATAGTTTTCTTAATGTTCAATTATATGAAAACCTAGAAAATTCACGTGCCGACTTCAGAAATTATATCAACAAGTATGACGCAAACCAACAACTTTAATTATCGAGAGAGTAAAATTGCTCAGTCAATATGCAATAATGATCACCCTAACGAATTTCCTCTAACTTTTGAATATTACATTAATTACGATAGAACTTTGACAGTGTTTGATTTGTCGGCTAATTGCTACCCACAAGTTCAACCTCAAATGTATGCATTTTGCATTACAGGGTTAACTGGGGAGTTCCTTCGTATGCTTAATAGTATTTGTATACTAAGAGGAGTTTAATTCCTGTGACCTTCAACACTCATCTTAATTGTTGCTTTACTGCAAAGTTTATTGGTTAAATAATTATTACTTATACTTTTAAGTGTAGCTATAACTTTGTGGTTATCCATTATAAATAAAGGAAACAATGTTACTTCGTATGAACCACCTATATATTTGAGTAAAGCCGACCGGTTTCGGAACGACCGTTCCTTCTTCAGGGCAAACGTATGCTGATTTGACAGTTCAGTGTCAAATCAGTATACGTTTGCCCTGAAGAAGGAATGGTCATTCCGAAACCGGTCGGCTTTACTCAAATATATAAGTGGTTCAAATAAAGTAACATTGTTTCATTCATTTAATTATTATTTATATTGCTTACATGTAAGCAAAGGGTCCTGGGTTCGAGTCCTAGAGGTCCCAAAAACTTTTTCTGGTTTTTCTGTCTCTACATTTTATAACTACATTCGATTGATATATGGTAGTAGAGCGTAAAAGATTTTATGAACACCTCACTAGGAGAACCTATGCTAAGGTGTTCCCATATGTTTAGATAAAATACAAAAGTTACAATGGGTGACCCGACAGTTGAGTCGTTCAATTTCTGAATCAGCTATATCAACTTTCACTGATTCGGAGAAAACAGCAAAAAACTGTCACATTTCTAGCGTAAATAAAAAATGGCATTTTTGAATTGGAGTAACATACATTCGAAAAGTGTTCATTTTTCAATGTATGTCTAGAAATATTTAAGTAATTTGAATAAATAAATTGGATATAGCGGATTTTGATACTCACTTCGTGATTTATATGGAACATAGAGGCTTTTGAAACTCAACTGACCTGAGGGGCGTGCTTCTACACACGCCATCTTGGCAAAATAACTGTTCGTGATTGGTTGAATTCCGATATAGCGGGTTTTAATAGTAACTTCATGAAATATATAGCGGGTTTTGTTTCTCACTCGCAGTTATAGTATGGTTTTTGGTCGTGATAAGAGAGGTTTTGGAACTCAATATTAGGTGAGTCTTGTTCCTCTCAAAAATGTGAACAAGATGTCATACTCAGATCATTTTGTCAAAAAATCGGATAAAGCGGGTATTGAAACTATATATAGCACTCAGTTGGCTCCCCCTAAATTATAATTATTATAAAATTATGCCGGGGGATCAACTATCGTGGAATCTTAACAATGTAGTGAAATGAAAAAAATAGAGAGCCTTTTTTAGGAAAGAAAGGAGAGGAAATTCTTGCAAGGTAAAATTGAGAAAATAAGAGGAATTTGGGGATCAGCGTATTCAGGAGTGACGTATGGCTCCATCCCTCCCTCTGCTATGCAAGATGTTAGATCGCGAGAGTCCACCTGAAGAGGTCAAAGGGTCTCCTTCAACCGGCATCTATGGGGCGGATGCATCCGCCACCAAGACCTGGAAAAACCTCACCCCATAAACCGGGGCAACCAAGCTAAGTCACCAATCATGGCTTGTTACCAGAGGTTATCTTATTAATGTAATGGTTCCCAGAGCGGCGGTACACATACCCGCATCCCAATTGCTATATAATATGCATACCATGTAAAATTAAACTTTATGAGCAATTAAGACGAAGATAAAATAAATCAAAAATTTTAAACATTTAAAAATAAGACAATTTGATTTTTACAGTAATAATCTCTTTTCAAAGTAAATAAAAATATATAATTTAAATACTAACAGCCTTACTAAAAAAAAACCATAGCATGGCCGATAACCTGTGTTGCTGCAGCATCATGAATGAAACAAAAATACACTAAAACACGATAACATCACTAATAAGATGTGTTCGTAAATGTATTGTACGTGGACATGTATGTATATATGCATGTGTGTATCTATTCACGTACATGAGTGCTTGCATGCACATGTACATATATTAATAAAAGAATAAGGCTATGTACATTTTTATAATCTTTTTTTAAATATTTTTATAATCTTATGCTAAATTACTCCACTTTTCCTTTCTATTGTGTACTTTCTACTTCCTATTTTTTCTACTTTCTACTTTTTATTTAAATTTTTTCAACTTTTAGCACCATTTATTAACATATGTTTAAACTTTACTTTAAACTTTAAATTTCATACATAGCGACAATACTCCATTGGTCACCATGAAACAGGCAGCCGCCTAGTATGGTGATTCAATAATCTACTTTATGTAAATGCCACAATTATATAACATGTATTATATAAATAAATAAATAAATAAATTTTAAATCTGGCAACAATGTAATTTTTCATAGTGTACATAATAAAGTGTTTGTTTTCCTACAGAACCGCTAGGTGGCGGCGCCTGCGCATTCGTCATTCGCGTTGAAACCGCCAAAAAAATTCACTCCGCGGATGTGTGTGTAATATTACACAAATGTGATCGTAATATCATTAATATGACTAATTCACTTTTACATTCGCATAATTGATATATTTACCGTGTTTTTGTGGTTTTTCATAAGTTTTAGTCAAGTTATAATAACAATAATCATACTTTGAAAATTGAAATGTCAAAAAGTATTTTATGTAAAACATGAAAATTCACATTTACATTTAAAGGATTTTATTTTATGAGAATTTCATAAAAGTGTTTTTTTTTTTTAAATATTAATATCTAATACATTTGTTCCTAAACGTATCAATGAAATTAACGTCTTTAGAGTTGCAAGAAATCTGTTATAAAAGTCGGTATTATTTTTTTAGGTTAGTTTTTTGGCAATAAAAGAACTTCGAAGTTTTTTATTATTTTTTTTATTGTATGCACGAGGAAAGAGTGAGGTGACAGTTTAGTTCCAAATTCATTATATAAAAGGACTGTATTTTTTAAATTTTGTTTTTTTTTTTATAAATTTCTCTACACTTTCATCAAATATGCGTTTGTAAAACAAAAATTCCATTTTTTCCGCTTTTGAATCTAAAAATATGGCAGTTTTTTTTAAACTAAAGTGTATTTCAAATACACAAATCTAAAAGGATTATCTAGTTTTCATAAATGGTATTTGTTTTTACGACACCTTCAAAAATAAGAAATATATGTATAGAGCATTTAAAATACTTTGGAAAAATTTCAAATTTCGTTCAGACATCATTAATAAAACAGAGATAAACTACCCTCTCAGGCCGTGTAAACCACGTGTATTTTTTTCAATGAATTTTTTTTTTAATTAGTAATGTTTTCACATCCGCGGCCGTTTGTCAATTGAATAAAATTTTCACTGGGTTTTTTATTAGTAAGGCTGTAAGTTTTTTGTTTTAAACTAACTAACTAACCACGCCGTTTCCCGGCACGGACCGCCATACAACTCGATTTTGGCACACTTTTTGCGTCATTCACAGTCATTCATCGTCTCATCCACTCTCTTCTACTACTCTGACTCTTGACATGGCCCGACTCAATTACGTATCTGATTCACTCGATCGTGTCGTGTCTTCCTCGGGCGTCCCCGATTTCTTATACCAATCGACGACCGGTATGGTCTAGGGGTAAGGCTCTTGATTCGCAAATCCGAAGATCTCGGGATCGAATCCCGGCGTGGGCAAATAAATTTTATTTGATTTATATATTGTATATAGTATATTTGCGGCACGTTCGAGAGTGAAAGATACTCTCAGTATCGCCCTGGTGTAAGACAACCATTTAGAATTGAAACGTTGCTTGAAATAGCTTTAGCCGTGTTTGGTGACCAGATCTGAAAAGCTAGCTACTTCCCCACATTCCTCTTCCCCACCTCCTTCCCCTCCCCTCTACCTTCAGAATCACAACATACCCCAATTAGGGTTACCATAGTCCACATTGCTTTCTTATATTCCTTTCTTCGTTCATTTGCTCTACAAACCATCTGGGTGTCCCTTTCTTAATCATACTCATTTCGATTACATCAGTATTACCTTGCATTCGTTCCAGATCTCCCCAGTTTTCACACGATCATCTATGGTATTGTATTAGATTTGGGGTAAATACATATAGTAGTTTATTGTTCTCAATCTTATTTTTGGATGGTGACAAGATTTACATTGTTTGGCTAATTAGAGTTAAAGTATCAACCTTGGACACTTTAAATTGATTTCAATTGTGTTCAAAACAACACCGAGTAATTGGATACTATATAGTGATACTTTGTGATTGACCAATAATTCTGGCCATATTTACATAGCGATGTCTGAGATTATCTTCTCTCTGTTTGCAAGATACGCCACATAGTTTATACAAAATTAACAATAAAACAGAAAACTGTTTATCTGAAATTACTGATGGTCGGTAAATTTTTATTTATTTAAGAAACAAACATTTAAATATAATCATAACATAACCACTAAACATTCATGTGTTCACTAAAAATAAACAATATGAAGAAAAATAAAATGCATTAAACAAATAAAGAATTAAAGTTTTAGCATGATTGAATTATTCAAAACAATAAAATAAACCAAGGATATTGATAGTATGATTTTCAAGTATTTTTAGTTATCAATTTAGTAAGCTACATATGTTTTCAAGTTACCCTCGAAAAATAAAAAGTTTTAAAATTGCTCACCTTACGTTTTTCCTAACTAAAATTATTAATAACGGAAACATATTTTATTGAGCAAATCTTTACATAGTATAAAGCATGGTCACTCCCGCTGTCTGTACGCTTAGATATTTTAAACTACGCAACGGATTTTCATGCTGTTTCACCAATAAAGTGATTCGTGGTGATGGATTACGAATAGTTTGTCAAGGTTTTGTGGGATTTGGTTCTTCTTCTTTGTGTGCCATATCAGGTCCCCCCGACGCGATGTTAGCGATCACTCTTGAAAATGTCTCTCTGTTTGCGCTGCCCGGAATAGTTCCTCCACACTTCTAATGCCGGTCCACTCTCGTATATTTCGCAGCCAAGACATTTGTCTCCTACCAGGTCCTCGGCGATCCTTTATCATGCCTTTCAATATTAAATGGAGCAAGTGATACTTCTCCCCTCGAAGTATATGACCCAGATATTAAATTTTCCTAATTTTAATTAATGGGAATTGGTTGAAACATATAATACATAAAGGGAGCGGGCTGGCAAGCGAGCAGCGGGCAGAGGGCTGGCAAGCGGGCGGTGTGGATTTTGATATTTATGCAAATTAACAGATGGCGTTGGTTATAAAGGTTGGGTAATGGCGTTGTCAGTATATGGTGTGGTGTTTCGTTAGCCATAGCAACGTGTGTCTGCTAGTGTATTATAAACGTATTCGTCATCTCACTTTTCTGTCGTTTCAAGTGAAGATAATTAATTAAAAAATCCCATAAAGCGTTTCACTTTTTTTTTTCAAATTGCGGTTTTATAAACGTGAACATTTTAATTATTAATAATAATAATAATAATATAACTTTATTGAATAAAAAAAAAATAAGATTTATAACTACAAAAACAAAAAGTACATCATAAGTACATCATACGTACAGTAAAAGTACAGTTTAAAAGTTGCATAAGTACAAAAGTTAATAACAGAAAACAAAATACATATATACACTAGGTACTTAAAGAATAGAGATTTAAAATTATAAATTTAGGTTTCTCGTAACCTGCCTCAATAGGCTAGTCTGTGTTGAGGCAGTAATTGTATGTCAATTTATTATACTGTGAACATACCTACACTTATATTAGAATAAAATCACACAATAGAATGGTTGCATTAATAATAACAATAACATTGGTACAATAATAACAGCATTGGTTCAATACTAATTTCGAATTTGGGTGAATGCACCGGTAAATGCTCTATCATTATATTTTATCCAAATTTTTATGTTTTTTTTTTAAATTTTTTGTGAATCACATTTTTTTATACTAATTGAAAGAATGTTGTAAAGTCTTGTTGCAAGGTATCTGAAGCTTCTTTTTTGATGGTAACTTTTAAATTTTAATATAAAATGTGATGTTTTCTCTTTCTAACACCGTTTAGATCATATTTCTAACCATTATAGTCATGGAGACACAACGATTTCCATGAGACCTATAAGAGTTGTTCCGAAAAGTGAACAAACTAGCTATAGAGGTTAATAAAAAGAATTCGTACCCATGAATCGCTGGTTAAAATCATTCGGTTGTGCGCTGGTACACCCTGTACATATATTAGGTATATTATATTTCTTTAAAGAAAGACGAATATTCTCGGGTTACGAATAACCTAGCGAAATCTACCACTATCACTCAGTAAGAGGAAATGTTACTTACATATGTCGCGATGCAGGATTAAGACAGCCAACGAATTGAACTCACGGCGACTGGGTGGGACCCAAATGCGATACCAACTCAGCCACTGACCAGTCTTATAATCTTGCAGTGATATTTATATCACATACACTTCTTCATTTCCACGTCGAAAGAACAGGCAAAACGCGACGCTTTTCAATAAATTCTTCTTACAAATTCTTTATTATAAAAGAGTTTTTTTCTCCGTTTAGTATAAAGCTCTTATTATAAAAAATATCGCGAATGAAATTTCGGATTTACTTATTAAATTTGAGGCTCTTGATGGAAGTATGACATGCCATAATTTAAAGCAACGCTTATTTTAAAATGCCTTGTTGCCAAAGGCAAATACCGACAGTTGAAAATTTTAAATTCTCTTAGGGAAATTTATTTTTCCGGCTTTCCTTCCGGACCTCCAAAAAGCCCGCGGGTAAATAACATATAAATGCAAATATTATATTACAAAAAAAAAACATTTTACAACCTTCAGTCCTACATTGTGGTTTAATCATAAAATGGCTGATACGGTAGGCCTGGTAAATACCTACCTACTGTCCGCCGAAGGAGTGATGGTTCCTTTTTATATAATTATAAATATATATTTTTACATGTGAATACTGCACATAAATCCCAACAGCTCCCGTCTGGAGACTATGGTATCCCCAATTTGGGAAAGTTGTTAGGTTTAAGGTATTGGGGAGGGGGAGAAAAAGGTGGGGCAGAAGCGTCCTTGAGATGATTTTTCACTGAAACGGCCTTTTAAAAATTATCCCATTATTGTTATTACTACCTGGCTATTCACATCTGGTCACCAAATACGGCTAACGCCATTTAAAGCAATCTTTCAAATAGTAGTCTTCAAAGATAATCAAATATAAGGAGATGGGCTTATCGGCAATTTTTACTGGGTGGGACTGTGCTTCCTGGTTTCGCCGATATTTTTAACCAATACTTCTGTACACCTCCTAAAAATCAATTTAGGCTCTGCAACCGGGCACAAAAAGAAGAAGATGGAGAGATACGAAAATACGAATGTTAGAGGAAAGCGCTAACGACGCGAAAACTGCGAAAATGTTTAATAAAACACGACTCGTTTAAAATAGAGCAAAAATCTCGCTGGCATTGTCTTAAACGGCATTTAAAGAAACACTGTAATTTTTTTCATACATATAACTTGTAAAATAACTGAAACAAACGTATTTATAATAATTTTTGGAGCATACTTTGCGATTTTTTTCTATCGAGAGAATTTTATGTAATTTGCGTTTCGGCGCGGGCAATGTCTAGATATTATCTTCAAGAATAACATTTATTTTTTTTAGAGCTTTCAAACTTACCGTGTTAGGAAAATAGTAAGAAATCGGTAGAAATTCGGGTTGCGGGCCCTTAAATGAACAATTTTTTTTCCATATTCAAACTATATTGTTTAACCAATACTACTGCACACCTTCTAAAAATTAACTAAATTTCGTATTCAAACAAACTAGGACAATTTGACCGTAGTTCCGCCGACAGTCGGGCGTAACATATTTCCTCATATTTCAATATCTTTGAGTAGTCTTAGTCCAGGGTGATACTGAGAGTATATTCCACAGGGTGGCAACATAGTTCCCCCGTCCTTACACTGTACAGATAGATGCGCTCTTGTGAGGCATCAAGTATTTTCTTTATAATCTTTCAAAGTAAAACACCTGTTTTGCAGACAGTACTACCACACTTCCTTACGATTCGGGCACTAAGTTACCATGAGATAAGGACTGGCAAATATAGTGCCAGGATTAAGAGCTCGACCTTAGCACCATAGCCCTATCTAGTAACACTGCCTTAGAACCTTCTAATACCCAGCAATGCGCAGACACTATACAGATTGCCCAGATATTTACTACCGACTATATCAGGGCTTTGTGTAAATATTAACAAGGGATTGGAAACAATAGTCTATTAATCGAATGTAAGAGCTATTAAATATGGGAACTGATTTATCAGGAGATCATGGGATGCAAAAATCGTCGATGGTATCAAAACTTGAAAGAAAATATACTAGACATATATTTTTTAAATTTTATTTAATATATTCAATAATATGATTATTTAATTTATAAAAAACCGGTTATTTATAAACAAGTTCTGCTTAATTATTGTTGTGCGTGACAGCTACTTCCCTTTCTAAAGGCATTATTAAACTGTGGTTAGGCCACTTACAGACCTCATTTGAATTATTTTTTTTGTTTAATGTTTGCATGTTTTTTACAATAAGTAGTTTTTACGTGTTATACAGTGTTATAAATGAATATAAAAATAGCCTTTCCTCACCATAAGGAGACGAGGCTCTTGTGTTTGATGAGGTAATTCCTGCTCAATTATTTTAAATCGTATGAGTGAGTAAATAATAAAATATTGCAAATAATAACAAAAAGATAAGTAGGAAAAACTCAAGATTTATCAATAATAGACTCCAAGAATAATAGAAAAAAATACAAAAAAATAATGGCTACAAACTCTTATAGAAGTTTCAGGTAATTTTTCAATTTAAGCTGGAATTCATGATTATTTTCGATAATTATATATATTTATATTATTCCTGTATCGAACGTGTCGTAGGAATTCGTGTGCATCAAACGAGTGTGCGAAAGCGTATGACAACCCTGGAAATTCAAGAATGGAATTTACGCTCCCACAGAGTACCATGCCGCCAGCACGACAATCTGAGAGCTGCTATTGGCTAGCGGAATAATGTGCATGTGGTGCCCCTTCCAAATGATTTGTCTACAACGCTATTATGTCCTTTCACTAACTAATCAATTGAAAACATAAATGAAATTGATAATGAATACATGCAGCAGCCTCATTGAACTGGAAAACACATCTGAATAACCACCAAATGCTTCCATAAGGGACTCCAGACAGCAATGATCAACGCCAATGAAATGGCTGACTATTTACGTCACCCCCACCATGCGACCAGCCGAGCCACTATTGGTCAATTCTGAACAAAGGAAAAATCTGAATCGTAAATATTTACGACAGCGAATTCATCTTCCGAAAAATTTGGAGCTCAATTTCGAGAAATTGGGAATAATTTGGATCAAGAAATAAACATCATCGCCTAAAAATGAGTATATGCTACAAAAACAACCCAAAAACTGATGTCTATCAGTGATTGTTGCACTTTAAGGAAAATATTTACTTCTTCGAACTTTGCAAAATAACTTTGTGGTATCATTTTTCATATAATGAATAAAAAATCACTTTGTTTAAACCACTATTTTTAAAACAAATCAACATGTTTCGACAACAATGTTGTCTTACAAGAAAAGGTATAAGTATACATATGTGATATAAGGTACAATTTTAAACAGTAAATATTTTATATAATGAATAAAAAATCACTTTGTTTAAACCACTATTTTTAAAACAAATCAACATGTTTCGACAACAATGTTGTCTTCATCAGGATATGTTACTATAATAAATGACAAACAAGTATACTTGTTTATCATTTATTATAGTAACATATCCTGATGAAGACAACATTGTTGTCGAAACATGTTGATTTGTTTTAAAAATAGTGGTTTAAACAAAGTGATTTTTTATTCATTATATAAAATATTTACTGTTTAAAATTGTACCTTATATCACATATGTATACTTATACCTTTTCTTGTAAGCACAATAAAAATGATGTGACGCTTTGGTATCCTGAGTTGGTAAAATCTTCGCAAAAACTATCACACATAATTTTAACACAGCTGACTTTCAATCGTAGCGACCAGGGAAATTACCTAAAACAAGTACCTTAGAAAAATTAAGGAGGTTCTGTCCCCCAAAAGTCCGACCTGAGTTTGCCCTATAAAAATAGAAGTCAAACCGGTAGAAAGTCAGTTCAAAACTATCAGCTAAGAAGAAACAATACTCAAGATACCAACAGTCTCCAAGTTCAAACCTCTTTTCAAGTGTTTTAATCAGTCTTAGATTCAGTTTACCTCTCCCAGTATCCCAGTAACCTAAAATCCTAAAAACCCCAGTCTCCCACAGTCTCCAAAGTGAAAATTTTTTATTTTAATCCAGGATAAAATCAGTTTTTCCATTATACCTGGAAGCATTTTTTGTCAAAGTAGTAAATTCATTTAAAAGACCAGTGGCGTTCCAAAATCCATTGGCGTGTCATTGTGGCCAGCTCCCTATTATATTTAGTTTATGTACAAACGTCTAGTACAATTCCTATAAAGGTACTTGTAATGAATGTAAGTTGTATAACCACAGTTTGATAATGCCTTTCGAAGGCGAAACAGCTGTCACGCGTAATAATTATTATTAATATCATCCTAGTGTCAATATAAGTTTAGAGGACAGGACAACCAACCAAAATATTATCCCAGAAATAGACGGTCAGGCAGTTGACGGCTAACAATGCAAGGGAGTATCTAACAGCTTCCGTGGTTAAGGGATCTCGACTAGCGATCCGAAGGTCGCGGTTTCAAATCCCGGCTCGTGCGAGTTCATTTTATTTGTGTTATTTCACAATTATTAATTATCTTCAAATAATATAAGGTGTATTTGCGGCACGGCACAGGTATAAGTGTAAGAACACCATTAAGAAAAGAAACTTTGGTTCAAATGGCTTCGTTAGCCGTGTTTGGCGACCAGATCTGAATAGCCAGGTACCTATTTCCTCTTCTCCCTACTATCCCCACTAACTTCAGACTCAACCAGGTACACAACGTACCCCAATTTACGTTGCCAAAGTTGCAAAACCGTTGAAAGCATTTGGGACTCTTGTGCGTTATCCAAACAAAACACACCAACAGGCCTTTTATACCCCTTGTTCGCATCGTACATTCTACAGGAACATAAGATCACTGTATTCCATAATCTTTGACCTACGTTCATTACAGTCAGTTTGTATCGCGAGCAACAAAATAACTCTGTTTACGAAAATTTAAATGAAGATACCTTTTCATTGTACGTCAACAAGAGGTTACTTAGGAAAACATAAACTTTGTATATGTAATCCTAAAGATTATGCCCTTTGAAGTTAAGAGAAGTAACTTAATCTGGTGTAATATATGTGTAAACAAAAACTTTCCTTAACTTGGGCTTATACGGGTAGAATACATACATTCGTTACATCGTTACTATAACTCCTGAATAATACTCTGCTAAAAGCTTTGAGTAAATTTCCGTCTTTGTAACGTAATTGTTATTATTACTTATATATTAGAGTATTTTTATAGGGCAAACTCATAATAATAATAATTATTGTTGGTTATGAATAGAATTACCGAAATTATTAATAACTAGCTGGCTCCCGGCATGCGTTGCAATGCCATATTTAAAGAAGTACATTATTTCTCCCTGAATCATCTTTACTGTGCGTGCCCGTTCGCGCATTTACAATCCCTACCGCGTTAGTCGCGCTACCGACTGAAACGCGGTAGGGATTGTAATGCATAAATCACCTTACAAACACTACCTCGTTTTAGTCGCCTTACGCGCTTCGTTGCTCTATCTGTTTCTGTGAGAGTGACGACCGTAATTATAGAAGGGCAGAGAAGATGGACCGCGTTTTTTTTTATAATTCAAAAAAAAAAAATTTCCATTGAAAATTTATTTCTTAAGTAAAAAAAAAAAGCATTTTATTTTAACTGTGGGTGACGACCGTAATTGTAGAAGGGTACGCAGAGAGGATGGACCGCGTTTTTTTAGTTCAAAAAAAATTTTTTCACTTTAAAAATTTATTTTTTAATTTAAAAAAAAATATAAAATTTAAATTAATTAATATAGATATTTAAATTAGCCATATATTAAAAGGAAATGTAATTTAAAAAAAAACATAACAACCAATGGGATAATACAATAACATAACAACCAATACATAACAGCGCCCTTGAGGTGATTTTTCACAAAAACGGCGCTATATAAATTAGCCAAATATTATTATTATTTTATTATTATAACATAACAACCAATACAATGAGATACAATATTTTAATAATCTTCCCGAAGAATTTCGTAAAATAGCAGATTTGGTATCATTTAAGATATAGGTACAAATATTTAAAAAAAAAAATTAACTGCCATAACTACCATTTTTTTTTTTTAAGATTCATGGATTTTTCATTTATAAGCCACATTTTTATAGTTTTCGTGCTTAAATTCTCATTTTCCTCAAAAAAATTATTATTTTTGAGCTTATTAAAAATCACTGGTACACAGTACTCCAGCGTTCGGTTTCCATACTTATTGGATATTTTAGGTATTTTCGGGCCTTTTTTTTCTGTGAAACGTGTGCTGTGACTATGCACCAGTGGTATTTTATAAGTATTATTCCCTAAAGTTGGGCGCGTGTTTGTTGTGTTTCCTGACTACTGAGGGGATCAATGACGCTCTTCCATTGAAATACCGATAGAAGAAGGACAGCATTCCCACTCGAGGCCTGTACTCTAAGGATTGCAATATTTTTGTTAAGATAGGGGAATCAATCAAATGGACCGCCCTTTTCTGCACAGAGTGGGGTGTTTTTTCAGGTATTTTGGAGCTTCGGACCAGAAATGGCTGCCAAATTAAACCGTGGGGCGTACTTGTGATTTATACAGGGTTAGCTGTTGTGTACTACTAAAGTATATGCGGGCCCTGTACAGAATGCCCAGTTTCTGAGAGGCTAACTTAACTCAGAACTCGATGAAGCCCCCTTAATTGAGCTGGTCACTTAGAATAGTTACACCAGGGCCGGTTCCGAAGATTTCTTCTATTAAAGGGGACTAGATTATCATGATAATAGTCAATTTCCGATAAGACGGGGTAGGTACTTACTAGAAGAAGATTTTAATAGGTATATCTCGTCAAATGAGATAGATAGTAACAAAGTTATTCAGATCTTGTTTTATTTATCTTAATTTATATATCACCACTAACAATTACACATCTGTCCTGATGATGGACACTGTAAAGCTGTCGGAAACGTTGGCTAAAGGAGGAGGTAGCGCAACACGGCATAACACCCCAAAAATAAATAACAAAAATCTTAATTTATCTTTTTGTCATATTCATTAAATTTTTATGAACTCTGTGTAGGACTTACAGAAACTTAAGCAAAAGTCAAGGATAGCTCAATTAATAAATGATTTTAATGATTTAAGGGGTCTTAAGTAAACAAGCAAATATTAAAAGTTTCTCAATCCAATCTAAAATGTAAACAGAGAAAATCTGTAAAAATAAATTTCTTGAAAGAATATCTGAAAAGGCAAACAAAGAAGCGGAACGGAAATCTTTTATCGATTTTAAGATAACTTTAAATTAAGAATCTCAAACAAAAGTTATGGAAGTATTTTTGCAGAAAAAATGGCGATTGGAAACATAATTTTATAATTCGCTTCCCGAAAATACTTCCGAAAAGCTCAGGGATAACAAAACAAAATTGTAAGGCTATTGTTCAAATTTAGTATAATATTCGGATAATCTCGCTTTTCAACGTTCCGCTCATTGTTCTAACGTTGCAGACTTTTCAGAAAACGGTTTTTAATAAAAAGGTTTTTTAATAAAAAAGTTTTTAATAAGAAGGTTTTTTAATAATAACTTTTTTAATAAAATTATTATTTTTTTTAATAATAAAAAGATTTTTAAAATAAAAAAAATTAAAAAGGTTTTTTTAATGAAAAATGTTTAATAACAAGTTAATAAAAAAAGATTTTTGATAAGAAATATTTTTAATTTAAAAAATGTTTTTCATCAAAAGATTTTTTTTTTTAATGACAATATAAGATAAAGTAAAATTACAAAATAAGTAAAAATACAAAATAAAGTGGTTTGTTTACAGTCCTCCTCACTAGGTATTCCTGTTCCTGTCACTAGGTGTTGATTTTTATTTTCTCATCTTCTAGTTTCTTGATTTTCATAAAATAACAATAAATAAAATAAAAGTATTTATGTTTGTTGTCTGCAGGTTGTATTGGGGTTACTTCATAATTTTAATGATTTCCTCGTCTTCCTGTTTACCTAACCGTAATTTAATGTCTTTTTTAAACATTTTTAATAAAAAGTTTCAACAGAATTTGTCCCGTGCTACTAAATGGAGTGAATTTATTTGAATTTCCGCCTGCTAACATTTTATTTTGATTTATTATATTTAGGGATTAAAATCGCTATACATAATACGAGTATGATAGTTACATCATGAAATGAATATACGATAATCCAATAAGTCCCGTGTAGTTATAAACAATTAAACATTCAACAATAAATAAATGAATAATGCGGTAGTACCCAACAAAAGTATGCAACCCTCGGCTGGAGATTCAAATACAAAATCATATCTTATCATCTCTATTGATCCGCCCGACTAGCCCTCACGCAAGCAAGGTGCAAGAGCTAATTTGCTTTATAGTCAAACATTTCACGACCTCCGTTGTCGAGGGGTAAGGCAGTAAGGTAAGGTATTTAAATTTAATTTATTTGTGTTATTTCACAATTCATTAATTTAGAACAAAAATATTTAGTAAAATTGCGGCAATAATGGTATATTGCCCTTTGTGAGACCATTGTTTTCAATTAAAACGCTGCATGAAATTGTTTTATCCGTGTTTGGAGACCAGATATGAATAGCCCGATACTTCCCTACCTTTCTCTTTCTCATCTTCTTCCCCTCCCCACTATCTTCATCCTCACAATATACCCAAATATTGGAGGTGTCATAGTCTCACTGGCTTCAGACTGTTGTGCCGTATTCAAGTAAAAAATATTATCATTTTAAATTTTTTTAAATATCAATGTTCATAAGGTCAGTTTATATAATAACAAAAAAAACGTTTTCAGATAAATAAAACATAGTTACCGTAACGGGAGTGGAACCAATCGTGAGAAAAGGGGAAATAAAAATTATAACCGCACATACAGTTTGGCAATTAAGTGTAGAAAATAAATGATGGCGCTGCGATCGTTTTCTAGTTTTAAATGGCCAAATTAAGATGGCTCATAAGACAATGAATGTATGTTTAAAAAAAAAACTTCTGCCAAAATGCATATTTCATAGCGTATTTGTATTTTCAAAAAATTTGCACAAAAAACTGTAATTTAATAGAAGTAAAATAAAACAAAACAAGTTTTAAGTGGGCGTTTATTTCGATATAAAAACGTAGGTACTTAAAAATGTAAGTCTATTAATTCAACACCCGACATGTAATTATTGTCTTTGTCCTCGTGTGATTCTTCTTCTTCCGTATCTTCATCTTCATCTAAACGCAGTTCATCGATATCATTATATACAGTACTGCCTCGTGCATAATATTCTGCCTCAATTTTCATCACGTGTTTGCAACAATTTTTCCAATCATCAGCACTTATGCTATATCATATATAATTATTATTATGCCCATTTACCATTGATTCAGATTTACCTGTGTGTGAAAAGCATAATTAAAATTATTATAATAGAAGGTAGTTTTAAAAACACACACTAGATAATATTCACTTAGAAAGAAAGAAAGAGAAAACGAGGAAAAAGTAACTTTTCTACGAGTTTAAAGAAGTTGCATATTATATTTTTTATTGAGTTATTCCCTTTTTCCTGTGGCCGCATATTAACTGTCAAATCAAAGTGTCAAATTCGGATTTTTTAACATAACCTCAAATCAGATTGTAATGGTTATTATCGCTCGAAAATGGCATAAATCTTGTAATACTAATGAAATTTATTAAACAAACTATACTACGTACCAGTCATTTCTGCCGTTCGTTTGTAAACATCTTCTAAATCAGACAGAAGCTTCTTCGCGTGATACTCGGCTAGGCAGCATTGAAAAACGCAGAATATAACCCCTCTTGCATCACTATGTAATGGTTTATTCATTTTAATTAAATTCAGGCAAACAATGAATAAAAATATTATCATATCAGCGATCTTCTACTCAGATTTAAGACAATAAATCAACCGTAACATGCTATAACATGACAGTCATAGGAAACGTCATATAATTCGGTGCTGCCATAGTAATGAAAACGTTTAGTTCCAATTTATTTAATTTCTACACTTAATTGCCAAACTATACCTATATATTTGAAAAATAAAATTGTTATATCTACATAATACGTCTTTTATTTAAATTGTGAATTCGGAGTTCGCCTCTTTCGTACTCCTGGGTCCTGGGTGTAGTCAAATTAAGAGCTCGACATTCTAGGCATAAGAACCTATTTAAATGTTACCATTCACAAACAAATTATGTAGCAAACTCACCAATTTCTTGCTTACACAGTTTAGCAGACGAATTTACAACAATATCTACATTTTAAACAAATTTTTGTATCAACTTCTTATATCTGATAATAATATGTAATTACTAGCTTTTTCCCGCAGCTTCGCTCGCATGGTATTAGAGGGGTTCCCACTCCGCCTCGTCCACCCCCCCCCCCTCCACCCAACTTCTCCCCACCACTCTCCTCCAACCCCCCTCCCCCTCCCTTCCGCATTTAATTGTAAGTACTCCCCTAATAATTTGAATCGAATAAAGAATTACAGACATTTTACTAATTGTGCCAACTATTGCTATTTTTATATACAAATTTCATAATGCCCGACCTCTGAGCTATTATAGCCTATATGTTATTCCGTTGTATAAGCTATATTATTGTAAAGTTTCATTAAAATCCATTCAGTAGGTTTTGCGTGAAAGAGTTACAAACATGCATACATCCATACAAACTTTCGCCTTTATAATATTAGTAGGATTAATATATTACAATTCATTGTGATGCCTATATTAAATTCAGAAATGCTTTAGTTCTCAATTTTTTGTTCTTGCCAAATTGAAGATTTAAAATTAAAATTTTGCATTTTTTTGGCTCCACCTGTTGAAAATAGTTGGCCATTCCTGATATAGATGAATCCCTCTTTTTATCTTTGTACATAAACCTTGTCACAAATAACTACTTTTCCCCTCTGAACTAAGTTGTTTAAAAGTATCTATTCGGCAGTTCGGAAAGTGAAATAAATTTGTATGCGAAGTGAAGCGAATCGTTTTGTAGAAGATCGAAATAAAGGCAGTCACGTCGGTACTTAAAACTCATTTTTCGTGAATTGTTTTTTGTTTGACACAGTTTTAAAGAAAACGAGGCTAAAAGTTCGTAATTGAATGCTGATATTTGATTGTTGACAAAGAGGCATGGGACTAACAGAGAAAGGATGGAAGTAGATTAAATGCAGTAAAAATGACCCTTCGCAGTTGAACCATGTAACTGCTACGAAAATGGAACTACAAAAAACTAATACAAAAATTGTGCAAGGCAGATGAGAGAACAGTAAGTAGGAAGAAAGAGAGACTAAGATCGTTTTAACACGTAGTGTTAATAGATGGAAAATTTCAGTAGGATATAAAATGCACATTTGTATAAGGGAAGATGTCAGGGGCACCATAAAAAGACATGAAAGAAATCAAGTATTTGAATCAAGTCGTGCCAACGGTCGATATAACAGAAGAACTCTTAGAGACAACGTAAGGCAATGTCAGGGTCGTCCCTAGCATGGCGTATGAAATAAAGTTAATTAATTAAAAATTGTAAGATATACACAATTTTCATTGCGTGATTTTAAAAATTAAAAAAGGTTGGTAATGAAACTGTAGTTTGTGCCAATCTAATGTTTCTTGGTATGTCCCGTACCGTTCCTATACCAATCATCCGATTGTTTATTTATTTATTTAACGCCCAATGGGCTTTTACATTTTGGTAGTACAAATGATTCATGACAGATTATTTAACATATACAGAATAATAAAAATAAAATTTGATAAAAAAGCACACAAGTCATAAAAATACAAAAATACAGCGATTTCATAGGTTTTCAGAAAAACAGATAGGTTTAGGAATAGTTTTGGAATAATAAGTTTTTAAAAGATCTACAAATTTCGCCAAGTTTATGTCAAATATGTCAATATCACCTAAGTACTGATTTCCCATAGTGTGAAATCGTTGTATCGGAGAGTGGGCAATGTAGTTCCGCTTATGAATGCTACAGTAGAAAAGTGTATTTTGTCGTGTAGTTACTGTCGGTATTCGTAAGTTTATGAGTTGCAGTAGTTAGCAACAGTCAAATTTGGAGTTAAGTATTTTGAATAAAAATGTTAAGTCGTTTATTTTACGTCTGTCTTCTAGTGTGTGTATTTTTAAAACATTTAATAATAAATTATATTTCAAGTCTTCTAGTGGGATATTTAATTTAAAATTTATAAAACGCAGGAATTTTTTTTGTATTCCCTCAATGTTATTAATGTGAGTGGTTTGAAAAACGTATCTACGTATTTAATGGGTTTAGCGGCAGGGAGGGAAGGCGAAAGTGGTATCGTAAAGGAGACATGGTAGCGGTAGGGGATAGCAGGGAATAAATTTGAAAATCCATGCTTCTCAGACGGAGAGCTCCATATACAGCTCTCAGCCCAAGCGAAAGAAAACCTTCTGATTTGTGTTTCCGAAAAAATGTGTTTCCAAAATCACATCAATGGACAGAATTGAAACACAAACATATTCTTTCTTTGAGTGGCATTGCATTATATTCAACTGTATATCCTTAATAATAAAATAATAATAATTGGATGACTTCTATAGCGCCATTTTCGTGAGAAAATCACCTCAAGGGCGCCTTATACACAAACATGCAGCATAAATTTCCTTCTAAATAATTTATCATGTGGATGTGATGTTTTCATTTCGTGAAAGTTTGAAACGTTTACATGGTATTTTCGTGTAATCGTAAAATCTTTATCTGGCTTAAAGCAGCTCACGTACTCTCACGTAGCGATGTATTCTCGTCAGGCAATAAATTCCGGGACTTCTGGAATAAACTTATAAAATTATGGATGAAATTATTAGTTATTCGTGATATTCGTTACTTTGAAATTTGTTCAGAATTTGAAATGCGATATTCAGTAGGTTAATAGGTTACGAAGTTCTAGACGTACAATCCATATAATTAAGTTAGTGTTCGGAGTGTTTTCGTTCGGTAGTAAATCTAACTATTTCTATGAATTTCGTTTTTGGTTGTGAGAAAAAATTTTCTTTTCGGTAAATTCAACATTTGCTTATTTGGTATTTAATAATAGTTTAAAAATGTAAATAACGTAATCCTGACATTTAACAAAATAAAAAATGCATTTTTCTATTACAAAATACCTATAATTGAGCAATTCAATAAGTTTTAGTTCGTCATCGGAATCGGAGCAAAACACAGGGAGATTTTTGTTACCGAAATTTACGACAGGAGTAGTTCCATAGCAGGTGTACTGAATTGCGCGGTAAGCTCCCTTGGCTATTTTAAGAGTGTCGCCGACCAAAGTAGCTCAGTGGTAGGAGTCTGGAACGAGAAATTAGGCGTTATGGGTATCAAACTACGCGTATCATACCCGAATGGCGCAGAAAAAAATTGAGAAAAATCAACAAAAATAAGCTAAAAGGCACCGTATGCATGGTTCCATGACAGTTGATCCCCCGACTGTGCAAGGTATTTTACCCTATTTTCCCTGGTTTAGAGAAAATATGGTAAACCTGCTTACACAAAACATAATTAAGTGTCCCCGAAGGGGTGTGCAAAGTTGATGTACATCTGAATAACAAAAGAATAAAACATATCTTCATTCAAATGCATCGACGAAAAAACTACGTGTCTATATACTGTACATATATATATATATATATAAAAATATTTTTTTACATAAGCTCCACACAGGAGGTCCTGAGGAAAATCATTTCCCTCAGGGCCATGTCATCTTGGGGATGCTGTGCGGAGAAAAATCGACACTGTAAATAAATTCGTTTCACATCCATACCAACTTATTTTAAACGTATTTTTGAAGTCGGTTTTAGATTTCAAATTGGTAAATAATGCACGTAAATTACGAGTATACTTTTATAAGAATTATAATTGTTAGGGATCAACTTTCCGGTCACCTAAACGTATATTGCGCCTCACGCATACAACAAACTGTTCCACTATTTTCAACTTTTCTACCACAGAATCAAACCCCCTATAAAGTTCTAATAATAGACGTTGTGCCCATAAATGTGCTAATTACATTTTGTGAGCGATAAACACTGGATAACCAAACTGATAATCCAGTAGAAAATAAAATGCGTTGTTGAAAAATATTCCTTATTTTAAGGCTTTGATACGAACATGGTTTCGATTGCTTCATGTATTTTGTAGAAATTTGATAGTAATTGCCAACCACCTACAAAAATTTATTAAAAGAAAATAACATAGTTTACATCACTTTATTTTTTATATTTTATACTATCAACATGTTTCGTGAACCATGTTCACTTCTTCAGGAATTAAAGTATACTAAAGTTAAAAAATTAATTATAGATTACATATGGAGAGAATAAATTTTAGGAGGGGGAAGGGTTGACAATGGTGGGAGTTTCGAAGAATTGGGGATTACCAAGCTATTAGAAGTAAAAGGCCGGTTAAGTGGGAAGATATTTAAAACAGGGTTAACAAAAAAATTTTGCTTATTAATTATGTCAGCTTTGGAATTAACATTTTTTCTTATTTCTAAAATTTCTAAATTATTAATTTGCGATGTTTTATATCCTGTATACGTAATATTTTAAGACCTGAATTTATGTCAAAGCTATGATCATATTTTAATAAATGGTCTGCGAACTCAGAATCGCTATTGCCATTTAGTGCTCTGAGGTGCTCTTTAACCCTAATCTCAAAGTTTCTATAAGTTCTACCTATATAAAACGTAGAAGTGATGTAAACTAAGTTATTTTCTTTTAATAAATAAATAATGACATCACAAAGTAACAACCTTTTAGAAGAAGTTTTCTTCGAAAAATTAATACCTATAAAAAGATCTGTAAACAAAATAATACATTATTTAGTCGAACCGTTGTTGCACCCTTTTAGCAATAAACATCTCGAAAGCCTTCCGAACTTTACCTCTACAAAACAATTAAAATTTTCAATTTCCCAAAGAATTTATAATATCTGTGGAATGATTGGGTAGATAGGTACCCATCTACCAAGATCCGAGAAGCTTGAACTTTTTCACGATGCTGAATTATTTAAATTCCTCTTAAAAATTTAAGATTGGGGTGGCATATTTTAACGCTGGAAGCCGCGATGCGACGCAGCGATAAAAAAATGTTAACGTCAAGATTATGAGAGCAAACATAGAATTATCTTAATTAACTGCCAAGAAATATTACAAAGCTATCTCAACTTACAAAGTTAAGAAATAATCTGAATTGTAGCAAATTATTAATTCGAAATTAAAAGAATTCTTTGTTTTAACAACATTTATGGTTGATTGTTGTATTCACACGTTGTTATATTCACACAATTAGTTTTTCCAACTCGTCTTGGAAGGAGATTACTTCTTTGGAATAAAAGCGTTCTTTATGTTAACCTGGATATACAAATGTTGTGACCGCGAGTAGTCAACATAACTAGAAGCTAGCTGAAATGGATCTGAATTGTGTGAGCTCCTGCAAACTGCACCCCGGCCGTCGGCTCCCCTGGTGCACAAGTGCACAAACTCCGAGCTAAACTAACCGCCATCTTGCGGACTTTCGGGACAGCTCTTAGCACTGCCCTCTACATGACAAGCTCGGAAGCTTTTAGATTTACAACATTTATAAAAAACTGACGTGTTTCATGAGTGATGCTCACTTCCTCGGGGTTAACTGTTTACTTAAGTTATAAGTAAACCCTGAGGAAGTGAGCATCACCCACAAAACATGTCAGTTTTTTACAAACAATAAATATGGTTAAAACAAAGAAATCTATTAATTTTTAATTAAAATGGTGCCAACAAAGATATTTATATTTCAATGTCTTTGGGTGCTACAAAATAAATTTGCTTTGTTTGAAGAAGTATTAATAAATGTTCGTGTGTAGACTATACGCACCAGATTTAAATGTCCGGGTTAAATTTTCCCCACAGGAAAAACTAAACCCTTTTATACACTTCCCAAATGATCATCTAGTCAATCCACGCTATGCAATTGCACTATATAAGTATTATAAATACAAAACAATACAAGAACAACATGTCAACCTGCCAGAGACCAAATGGGAAAATAATTCACCGACTTCAGGTGTTTCCATATCAGAGGGTTTGGCTCAGCTAGCTCAACGGAACACCTAATTGGACCTTTAAATCCTACTGATCCCTCAATATAAATATTTAAAAAAACCTTTTGTAATTCTACATGTATTTAAAATGACTGATTTTTCCATTTTTATATATAAATTCTTTGACAAATCTAATATGCCTAAATTTTGAATGAGAGAGCTAGGTATAATGCCAGTAGCCGAAATAAAAAATGGTAATATTTTTATAGTCTGAGAATGCCAAATTCTTTTAATCTCATTTCCCAAATCTGTATATTTTCTTATTTTTTCAAAAACAGATTTTTGAATATTACGGGAATTTGGAATAGTTACATCAATGACATAATTTTTTTTTTAATTTTGTCATGTAAAACTATATCAGGTCTATTATGACTAATTGTTCTGTCTGTTAGTATAGTTTTATCATAATATATTTTATAAAATTCATTTTCTAAAAATGAATTTGGTTCATATTCATAATATGGTACTATATTACGGCAGTCAATCATGTTATGTTTAATTACCAAACTTTGGTAGATTATTTATAAAACCTGATTGTGCCTAAATGTATACTCGGACGGCGCTAATACAGAACATCCCGATATAATACAGGGTTTTCCAATAAGAGGTGTTATTTTGATATTCAAAGAAAAATGCCATTTTTTTATATAAATGATCGGATGTTTATTTCATTATAAAGATGAAGATAATATATGCCGTTAATAGTGGAAAATAACATCAGGCAAATGACCACCACGATCACGCTTACAGGACCATATCCTTTTCATGAAATTTTCCATAACCAAATCGCAAAGTGGCTGCCCTATGTCCTCGATAGCCTCACGAATTCCATCTTTGAGGTCTTGAATCGACGCTGGGCTATTGGCGTAGACCTTCTCCTTCACGTGGCCCCAAAGGAAGAAGTCGCAAGGTGTTAAATCATAAGATCTCGGTGGCCAATTGTGATCACCTCTTCGAGAGATGACACGGTCCGGAAACTTTTCCCATAAAAGATCAATGGTTTCGTTGCTTGAACGTTGTCCAGATCAATACCATCCAATTCCGGCCATAAAAAATCATTAATCATCTCTCGATAGCGCAATCCATTCACCGTAACTGTTGCTCTAATAATTTATTTTAATAATTTTAATGCGTTTTTGAAGCGTGTATCGTTCCATTTTTATTAATGGCGTAGTTTCTACTTGTCAAATGTCAAAAAATGACAGCTTCAAAAGTGACTTCTACCGAAATAGCGGGCTATTCAAAATAACACCTCTTATTGGAAAACCCTGTATGTTCTATAATTTCCGGAAAAGCCGAACATTTTCTACATAAATCATCAATTTGATTTATATCTTTGATTAAATGCTTCCTATAATTTTTAGTATTAATGACTATCTTGAATGGCAAGCATAAATCCTTCTATTTCTGAGAATAATATTTTCTTCTATTTATTAATATTAGCATTTCTGGAAGATGGTTTCAGTATAGTCAGCACCTGGAATTGTTGTGTCTACAGTCTCTCAATAATAATTATACAAAGTAATAAAACACTTTACAACAAAGCAGCATCCACCTTGTTCATAAATATTTAGTTATTTAAGTTTACATTTACGAGTACTTAAATAGTTTAATAACTGCCTCTTGGCTTACGTTCAAGAGTAAGCGTAACATAGCAATCCGTTAGACGTTCAGTGGAAATTTGTAATCGGTTAGACAAGATACCTATTACCTTGTTTTGTTATTATATTTTATTGAATGTTTGTACATATCCCATGTAGGTTCTTTATTTTACTGGTTATATTCCCCCTTTTATCTCTTTATTTTTATGGCGTATAACTTTTTTGGGTCTTGAAATGAGTGTAAAAGCAAAGCTTTGAAAACATTTCCGAAAGAAAGATTGGATAGTATCTTTGACGTGGCAACGATTTTCAGATCCATTCGATTTGGTATTGGCATTTTGCCAGATCGAATCGGCTTATGCAAGCAGAAATTTAAAATTGTATTATTTTGAATTCGTGACTTTTAAAAAATTTTAATTAGTCAAAATAAACATAATCATTAGTACAGAGGATTACAGAATTTAAATTTTCGATAATACATTCGTGAACGCTTGCTCAAGTTAATAAAGTTAGTAATCTTGTCATACCAACCACCAATAATAATTGACAGTATTTTCAATATTGTTTAAAAAAAATAATAGTCTTGTCATAATAACCACCAATAATAATTGACAGTATTGTTTAAAAAAAATAAGAATCAGATGTGTGTCACAAAAATAACTCATATAAATTAATGCAAAATCCCGCAAAGAAGCAGCAATAAATTTGGAAAAATGAACAATAAGTTTGTTGGTCTTTCTGCAGTCACAATTTTATAAAAATTCTAACATTCCATTTTCACGAAAGCTTTTTTTGTGTTTGTTTTTCGTGAATATCACACAAAAGTTCCAACTTCTCCCAACTACCTGGAGCCAGTGAGGCTATAGCATCCCCAATTATGGTATGTTAAGAGGGGAGGTGAAGAAGATGGGAAGAGGAATAAGGGGTGTACCTGGCTGTTCAGATCTAGTTACCATGGCTAAATCATGGTTAAATCCATTTAAAGCAACTATTTAATTCTGAATGGTGGTCTTACACCAAGCCGGTACTGAGAGAATCTTGTACTCTGGAACGTGCCAGAAAACAAAAACATATCTATTATTTTGATGATACTAAATTGTGTTTTTTTTTTATATTAGCTCCACACAGGAGACCCTGAGAAAAAATAATCTCCCTCGGGGCATTTTCGTTATTTGTTTTTGGGGTGTTATGCCGTGTTGCGCTACCTCCTTCTTTAGGCTTTTGGCCGTGAAAATCTTAAAACTTATCTCCCTCAGGGCATGTTTCTTCTTTGGGGTTGCTGTGGGGAGGGTCTTTTTAGGAAAGGAAGGTGAAGAAGTTCTGGGAAAAAAGGGTATTAGGAGTGGGTAGGAATCTGAGGGTCAGTGTATCCAGGAGTGGCGGACGTGTAGATCCATCCCTCCCACTGCGATGAATGGCGATATTCCGAGAGACTACAGCTGGAGAAGTCAAAGGGACTCCCTCAACCATTTTCTTCTGATCCGGTCTGCCATTCAGCTGGGGGGCAGACGCATCCTCCACCAATACCAGGACAAACCTCACCCCATGAGCCCGGGCACCCCTGCTAAGTCACCAAACGCAGCGAACCAATTGTGGTGACCTATGGCAGGGGTGTTGGTTATCCAATAAATTATTTCCAGGGCGGCGGTACCCATACCCGCCTCCCAAATTAACACAAATAATTAATTATAATTTAATTGCGCATGCCGGGATATGAACCTCAGATCCTTTGCCCTCGACGACGGAGGTCGTCCTATAATAAAAATATTGCTAATTTATCTGGTTCATCACTATCGTTTTCCTGACAAACTGTAACCAAACTCTTGTTATTTTGTCAAATACAGATAAGTTGGCTGTTTTTTAAATGTTCTCATAAAGAAGTTGTGTTTCTAACTTGTAAGAAGTCAATAAAAAAAACTATTCCTCCAAAGTATGACAATATCAAAGAATAATGGGCACGTTATTTTTTATTGCTCTGGCCAGATTATCCCAATTTAGAGTTCCGATTCTTTCAATATGTTGCTCTAACTGTAATATCCACTTTATTTTATAGAAGCAATCGTTCAAGATAGGGAAGAGGGCATGAGGTGTTAGTCAATAAATCACTCAGTGTGTAATTGACCGGCGGGCATTATCTAGATTCGGTCGAGGAAATTCAATCACTGGGTATTAAATGAATAGCTGTGCCATCGGCGAACTGTAATTTAAATTAAGAGGGCATTACCAGAGAAAACCAAAAATATGTCATTTTCAAATCAGATTTTAGACATATTGACTCTTTTCCACAAAAAGTTATAAATGGATTTCAAAAGATTGTTCTTTTATCTAGCATTCGCATGTCATAAATTTTGAGAATTTTTTTAAATTTTTAGTTTAATAAGGTTATTCCATAGGTCGTTGGCAGATTTGTTAAATTTTCAAAAAAGATTTTGTATTATACCACACCCATTTCAAATAATATAATCATGCAGTAAAATAAATCAATACATTATCTAGCAAACGCATATTTTAAAATTTTAATTTTAGTTTCAATAAAATCATTAAAAAATATGTATGTAGATGTGTTTCTTGACGAAAATTGGTCCATTTGTGTATTTATTTGCGCACTTACAAACTAATATATTTCAGATTTTTTTAACATTCTAATTAAATTTAGACATTATTGAAAAATGATAAATACTTATAATCAAAAAATAACTACAAAAAGTACATTATTTTATTAGTTTTATCATCACGCCTTTTAGCATTTTTGGATGAAGGTATAAATTAAAGCTAATTTGAATTTAAATAAAATCGATATTGAGTTATAATTTTAAAAAGCTGGTACGGAGAATAATTAATCTTTTTCGTTGTAACCGCCCTGCACGATCGTAAGAACAACTTTCGACGAAATGTGGATTTTCGTCCGTTGGCTGGTTAAACGCTCTTAACGATTCTGGAAAGATTTTAATCCGAAATCTGGCGTATTTTTCAGATGGTCAAAATATTTTCACTTTACAATAAAATTCAAATAATTGCTATATATTTCTGAACATATCCCAAACCTAAAAACTTTTTTTGAAAGGTGATAAAATACGCTTTCAAATGTTGTAATTCGAAATAAACATGTAATTTTAGATATATAAAAATTTTGCATGCAAACTTTAAAAAGTTTCAAAAATGGCCTACCTCACGTTATCTCTATCTAAAATTACTGATTACGAAAAAAAATATAAAAAAACACATACGTTAATTATTTGACAAAAATATTTTAAATGTTATGGTAATCTCAATTTTTATCTTTTTTTATAAAAATAATTAAAAAAAAATTCTCAAACATTAATTTTTTTTCAAATTGCGATTCAAAACTTAGGTTTCAAAAAGGTGTAAATTTTACTTTTTTGGAGGTGATTTTTAGATTTTACTATATTTTTATGAGACATATGTGAGTTGGAACAAATATGGTCTCCTGCCATTCCAGGGGTTAAAAAAGACAAAAACTCAGGGTTATGAGTTTTTATAACTCATAGCGTCTTTGTGGTAGAGTGTAGCGAGTTAAGGTAGATCAAAAATAATGTAGGTAATTCATTACCCAGCTAGGCCAATTTTGATGATAGCTGCGATGGTGTATTTTTAATTTTTATTCTGGAATAAAGACCTTTATTTATTTATTTATTTATTTATTATTTATTTAACGACAGTTTTGTGTGTAATGACAATTTTGTAGGCGGGTAATCGTATCGCCGGGAACCGGGAACCATTTATTGGATAACCAAAACCCCTGCCATCCCGATGGTCATCCCAAGTGGTTCGCTACATTTGGCATCTTAACTGGTTCATGGGGTGAGGTTTTTCAAGTTCTTGGCGGCGAATGCTTTTGCCCACCAACTGCGTGAATCGGGAAAGGCCGGTTTGGGAGACATTTGTCCTCACCAGCTGGTCTCTCTCGATCCATCGCTTTGCACCGTAGTGGGATGGATGGTTTTGTACCTTCGTCTCTCCTGAACACCTTGACCCCCAGATTCCTACCAGCCTCTCGTTATTTTTTGTTTCTCAGAACTTTCTCTCCTTCCTCTCCTAAAAAGACTCTCCACACAACATTTTCAATGATAACTTAGGCCCTGAGAGATTTTATTTTCAGAGGGCCTCCCGTGTGGAAAAATGTTCAAAAAAAGATTTCTGGCTTAATTTTCGTTCCTAGTTACTTCAACAATCAACAATTTTACCAGAGCGCGGAGTAATTTTTCAAAATTTGTTCGTTCGAGAAAGAGAGAGTGTACTCAGAAATATTTATAAAATACTAGCTGGTTGTCGGCATGCGTTGAAAATACCATATTCAAAGAAATAAATTGTTTCTCCCTGCAAGACCTTTCCCGTGCGTCCCCGTTCCCCTCCCGCATCCCCTTCCCCTCCCGCGTTCCTTTTTCACCTTCCCCGCCCACCATCTCCCCCCTCCCGCTCCCCCGTATCGCAAACCACCCTCCCGCATTCCATATATTCAGTCCCAGTACATTCAGTTTTTAAACATCTCGCGTGCCACCTATATCGTATATTACAAATATTCATATATTACAAGAACAATCAATCTTATTTGGTACATAAATTAAAAATATCTATGAATTAAAAAATCCGTAGACAATTCTTTTAATACAAAAAAACAGCTGCCTGCTAAATTCAATTTCATCAAACTCGCGAACTGTCAAACGTGCGAAGTTAAAATAGTCGTTAAGTTTTCTGAAATTATCCGATATTCTGCACAGTTTTCTAAATTTTTCTTTCCGTGAGAACCTTCTACAAAGTATTAGAAAAGTTAGAAAAAAGGATGAATGAAATAAGTAAAGTTGTTCTGAAGTTATGGCGTGACCAAGGGAAACAGGGATTCATTTATACATGTGTTTGTATAGATAGTCGATGGTTAGACATGATTGAAAGTGCCAGCACAGCAGTTTCAAGTTTGTGGATGTAAAAAGAACCATTTAATATTTCAGTTACTTTTTTAACTGGTTTCTTTACAAGCTCTCTTCGTATGCATGCATGTAGGGTTTTGTAGTAATAATGTGCATGCATCGCATAAACATCACGTGGAACGTCGCTGCGACTGACGCGGGCTGTTCAAATGATCCGTAGTGTACTACACGGGTCATTCATCATTTGATTTAATAAGTCAAATATTTTTGATTGAACGACCGTCACATTGTCAACAATAAATTCATTGCACTGAATGTAAGTAGGTACTGGACCAATATTTTCCATTCTTTTTATTATTTATTGAAAAAGTTTATACTTCAGTCGCATATAAACTAATACGCACAAAGTAACATTTCATTTTATACAATTACTAGCTGACCCGGAAAACGTTTTTCTGCCATATAAATTATTTCTAGTGAATATTTTAGTTGTTAAATAAAAAAAGGAACGTATTGTAAGTGTTTGGGGATGGGATCCATGATAGAAAGGGGAATTGAGCGATGTAGACGATGGCCAACGATAAAAAACAAAAACCGCCAACCAATCATTTTATTCAATTCAATGTATTTCATTAAAGTAACGGACATATTCATTGTTTGATCTCTTAAAAGTTAAATGTAAAGTAAAAAAAAATACTTGCACATAATGTGGATGAAAGTTTGATGAGGCGGACGTAGCGCCGTCTGTCATTCAGCAACATAAATAATTTCGTTCTGTTTGAAATACGAACGACGTCCGTAACCAAAATATTAAAAGCGCGATTAAAAAATGGGAGGTTGAGGATAGGGACACCCTAATCACCTAGCGGTGTGAAATATACTTTACGACCTATTCTCACACCTACCAAATATACATAAAAAAGCGTATAAAAATCGGTTGAGCCGTTTCGGAGGAGTGCGGCCACGAACACCGTGACACTAGATTTTTATATACCCTTCCCTTTTTACGAGGTTGAGTCTTCATACTTTCAGGCATTTAATCATACATATTTAATCCTCTAAGCGTTAGGCATTTCTGTGCCTCTGATTTTCACATATGCAGCCAATTAATTATATTTATAGTTCTGGTTTCATAAATATTAACTTGTTTTAAAATAGTGTTTTGACACTTGGTTTTTCATAACTTAACATATTATTATTAAATAGCAGTTTCTTTTTTATTGGAATCCAATTTAGCTCCCCTCTCATTTGATTAACCCTTCCATACTTTAACAACTACAGCCAGGGACGGTACCACGATCTTCTATGTATTCTACATAGTAGAACGGACGTACTGGCTCGGCATAGCATGTCACGAGGGAGGGCGCTGTTAAATAACGCTTCTAAAATTGTTGACATCCTTGAAGAATTGAAGAGTCATTTAAGTGCCACTCATTATCCGCTGTAATATGTATGTATATCATGTTACTATTTAACGTTTCTTTTATTTACCCATAAATGTGTAGTTTGTGTCACATATGTATTGTAAATGGATGCACAGCCTGTCATAGGTACACAAATAAAATAAATAAATAAAAATAATCGCCTTTCCCAAGTATACAACTCATGGCTTTGTTCTGTGTAACTTCTAGCTTGTTTAAGTTTCCTTTATTGGGCAAATATATAACATCTAGGAGCAGTAATCAAAATGTGGAGCAACTGTCGTTACGAAAATGAGCTCTGTAGTGCTTCCATTTAGTTTATTTCTTAGTCTTCTAAGAAAATTTACTTTTTTTATACCTTATTGAAGTTAAATTTGAGTCCAATATAACACCCAGGTATTTGATTTTACTTATTGTTTTTTAATTGCCCAATTCCATGCTATCTAAACCTCTAGCACTAGCACTAGACAGAAGATACACACTTGTCAGTTTAATGCTATACATAGGTAGGCAGGCATAACTATGAACACCACATTTATGCGCATAGCCCAGGGACACCTTTTACACAGTAAACTAAAAGTGAGATCCTTAAAACTCACCCCATGAATTAACCAGAAGAGTATCTATAAATAATATACAAGGTTCAAACCAGAGCGGTGCGGCGTTCGCTCTTAAAGTGAGACCTTTCAACAAACGGAGATGGTCTCGAGGCGGATATTCCCGGAGGAACTAGAAATGAGGCAGGAGATAGGGAATGAATGTATTTATTTCTGCAATCTGCCATAAGTATTATTGCGTTGATGACCAGACACAAAAGGATAATACTGAAAAATAGTAATTAAATCTAGCCTATTTTTTAAGAATCTACAAGGTCGCTTTAAAACGAAAAATTGTAAAAGAAAAACAACTAGAAAAACCTTTAAATTCAAATCTAACGGACACATTTTTATTTTCGCTTTACATTGTTTTATATGGATGAAAATCTTTATATTGCTGGAACAAAACTAGAGAAGGTACAGAGTATTGTTTACTCGGGCTGCAATGTAAATAATAGATGGGATCCTTCAGTTAAAATCAAATGCCGCTTTATCCGCAAGAAAAAAATGTTCTGCAGTCATGATCTCAACCTTGGATTACGAATGCGAATGGTCAGATGCTATGTGTTTTCGATATTATTTTATGGAATGGAAGCATGGACGCTTACTGAAGAACTAATTAGACGACTTGAGGCATTCGAGATGCGGATCTACAGAAGAATACTTAAAATAAGTTGGATTGACAGGGTTACGAATGAAGATGTTATGGTTCGGATGAATAAAGAAAAGAAGTAATTAAAACTATAAAAATCCGAAAACTTCAATATCTTGGACATGTGATGAGAGATCCAGAGAAGTATGAGATCCTGCATCTCATAATGCAGGGAAAGATTGCCGGAAGACGGGGCTCTGGAAGAAGGAGAACCTCATGGCTGAAAAACCTGAGACAGTGGTTTGGCCAGTCTACCGTAGAGCTGTTCCGGGCCGCAGTAAACAAAGTCCGCATAGCCAACATGATAGCCAACGTCCGTTAAACGGACAGGGCATAAGAAGGAGAAGATAGTTTTAAAAAAAAATCATGATTTCCTCTACAATAGAAATCAGTTGTATTTTTGAGTAGGTACTTTTCATTTGACTACCTTCAATTATAATTCAATATCTTTGACTCCCTTATAGACTTTGTTCGTCCCTTATTATTTCCTACACCATTCCTACGATTGCGATGAAACTATGGCGAGTTGTTTACTGGCCGTGAAAGTAATTGTGTATTATTATAGTGAGAATATGTGTAAAAGTTTTACAACAGGTGCTCATGGATTGTTTGAAAAATGTGTGAATTTCATATAGTTTTACGGCAGAGAAGGAAGGAGGGGGAGGAACGGAAATTGGGGTGGGGGAGTAGAACGTAGGAGGGGGTGGAGGAATAAGGGAGGGGGAGAAAAACGCAAGAGGGAAGGAAGGGAAGATGAAAGGAAAGGCGGGAAGGGGAGAAAAGGTGGAGGACGAGGATCGGGCCAAAGGGCGAATAGCAAAGGAGACATAATAGCGGTAGGTTTTAGCATGGGATATATTTGGAAATAAACAATTTTCTCACTCGGACAGCTGTATGGGACCTGCTGAAGTATCGGAAGCCTTCAGATTTACGCAATAGACGAAAAACAAACAAAAATATTATGCTTCCAAAAGCACTAAATAAACAGATTTAAAACACAAAACAATACTTTTTTCTTTGAGCGGCATTGCAACGCATGAAGGGTACAATTAACAAAATAGCGATTATTATCATCCCAAATAAATCAACTACATTATTGCGCCGTTGATTGTAGAAACTACTTATATGCAAAATAATAATATATTATTTATATTATGATAAACCAATCGTTTATCCATGCCGGGTTGGAATAACATGCATTACCTTTTTCTATGCAAATGGTATTATACACGTACGCATTTCATTATGGGTTTGAAGATTATAAATTATATTCAACAATGATATACCTAATTAAATTATAAATGATTATATTATTATATTGACGCAGAAACATCGACACAAAAATAGAAGTCAAAACAAGATGGATTGTATTCATTATTATGATTGTATTAAATTAATACAGGAAAAATTATATGGTGCAAATAACTAAGTTAAACTTATTCGCATTTCGATACTAATTTTGAATATACGTTTTTATCTTATTTTCTTGAACAAAACTTACATGACCTCCATCATAGTACAAGTAGTGTACTAAAAAATGTAGGTAGTTTCTGTATCTTTCAACAGATGTCGTAGTAAAGGTAGTTATGTGTAGTTTTAAGATGTCTCCTGTCGCCAGGAATTCTTCCACAAGATTAGTATTTTTTTCAATTTGGGAGGCGAGTATGGCTTCCGCTGCCCCGGGTACCATTTATTGGATAACCAACACCCCTGCCATAGGTCACCCCAAGTTTTTCGGTGACTTGGTAGGGGTGGTCGGGTTCATGGGGTGACGCGTTTGCCCGCTTCAGCGTAACGGGCCGGAACGTAAAAGGATAGTTGAGGGAAAACTACAACTAGACCTCTCCCCCCGGACTCTCTCGACCCATTGTTTTGCACCGCAGCGCGCAGTAGGATAGATCAATGCATCCGTCACTCCTGGATACAATCACCCCCAGAATCGTACTCACCCCTCACACCTTTTCTTTTCCGTAACTTCCTCTCCTTCATTTCCTAAAAAGATCCTCCACAAAGCAATCCCAAAGATGTCATGCGACCTTCTGTGTGCAGCATTATAAAAAAAAGTTCTTTGATATCTCATTCTCATTCAGTTCATTTATTTTTTATTTATTTATTTAGTACAAGATTATATATTTACGTACATAATTTATTAAATGTTGACTGCCTAACTAGGAGGATTCGTTTTAGGACTCTCAAGTTGATTCTTGAGTTCAAGCTCAATTTGGTAGGCGGGAATGGAAACCGCCGCCCCGGGAACCTTTATTGGATAACCAACACCTCTGCCATAGGTCACCCCAAGTGGTTCGCTACGTTTGGTGATTTAGCAGGGATGCATCCCCAAAGATGACATAGGCCCTGAGGGAAAAAAAGCTGATATTAATTTTTATAATTTATATTTCAAATGCTTATTTTTTTACAAATATAAAATTGATTCAAAAAACACATTGTTGAATATTCTACTGTTAAAGTTTCATTTGATCCCGCATTGAAATTTCAAAAAGGGTTTCTGAATTATATCGTTTTTCATTCGACAAGTCCAAAGTTATTTCTTTATTTTATTTTCAGAGAATAAAGATCACGTCTTCCTAAAAATATGTACTTATAAAGGAAATATAAACGTCGCCTTACGCCTCGCTAAAAGGTTTCTCGTTTTGTTCGCTATCTATTTTCATGGAGTTTCAAATGCTATTATGAACCCAAAAAATGCTCTTACAGTCAAGAAGAAATATTTGAATATTTTATAAACTTTGAAAGTGATAGAATGTAGGTACTACTTGTCTATAACCTAAAAGGTGGCGTTATAATATTGGACGAAAAATTTTCTATTACTGTCTTTTCATTTACTCACAAATAATTGCCTAAGTTGCCTCCAAAATCATGAAACACTAAAATCTTTAATAACCTATATCTCATAATTTAAAGCAAAAATAAATAAAGTAGCTCGCATCCTGACTAGATATTTGATATACCTTTTGATTGCAAAAATAATTTTTCAGTTTGGTTGGGTATTTTGATCTCAAATCCAAATCTAAGATTTGCATGAAACGGGCAGAAATGGGCCGCGCTTACGTTCCCCTTAAGCAACAATTATAAGGTACTACTAATGCCCTCTACGGTGTAAAACTACGGAGCCATTACGATTTATATTGCTAATCGCTTATATGATGAAGTAGTTCATACTTGTTTATGTGAATGATACATAATGTTAGAAAAGGGAGATATGTAAATACGAATGTTAGAGAGAGCCCGTTAATGTTAAAAACCGTTAATTAAACGAAGTTTGTGAAAGTATTTAATAAAACAAGGTTCGTTTAATACAGCAAAAATTTATTGACTAATGTCTAAAGAGCATTTAAGGAGACACTGTGAATTTTTTCATACCTTTAATATATGTTAAGTAACAGAATAATATGTGATTTTAGTAATTTTCGTAGCACATTTTGCAATTTTTTTCAATTTTTACTTTTATTTCATGTAATTAGTTAAGATATTTTCTTAAAAATATAACATTTATTTTTTTAAGAACCTAAAACTTAATATGTTCCATGGAATTATGTTATAAATCGGTAAAAATTCTCAATGTGGATGTTTTTTTAATCTTTTTTATGAGCAATGGGATCACTGAAACACTTCCTTCTTCAAATTTCAACAGGGGGACCGGCGTAATCTTTCCTGGGTAGAAAATGAAAGTCATCGTGTAAATGTTTCCTATGTAAATAAATGCAGACGATTTTCTTTTAACCATTGAGTTTTATTGAAGTAAAACCCGATTCCTTTACAATAGAGAACTCCAGTCCAATTTTTTTATTATTTTAATGAATAAAAGACCTTCAAACTTAAATAACTGCACTTTTATTTTAATTTTTATAGTTAGTTTTAATAGTTAAAATAATTGTCAAAGTTTTAATTTTTCAATACCCCACGAAAAGCACCGTATCTATGGTGGATTGTGTGACTTCTTCACCTACCGATAGTTTATTTATTTTCAAGTTGTCATTTTAAATCAGTGATGTTATGTCTAGGGAAATTTCCCTAGATCTAGGGGAGAAAAATATTTTTTAGGGAAAAGGGAAATCAGGACAAAATCTAGGGAAATTTCGAACTCTGGCAAATTTTTTATTACATATGACAATATTACTGGTATTATTTATATATTTTTATATACGTATATAAATTTTTTGGAATTCCTATGTATCTTAATTATTGTTCATGTACAAGGTGGGGCAAAAGTAATCATCCTATTGGAAAACGCTATAACTTTTGCAAATGGCGACAAATGTCAATTCGGTTTTGACATTTGTGAAGTAAACAAACGCAAAATACAAATCGGCAAGTCATGAATCGGTTTACTCCGCAAGAACGCGGAATAATTGGTCCCATATTTTGCGCAACAATTCGTCGGTTGTGTTGGCGCAGCGTGAATTTCGTCGCAGATTTCCTGGCCGTCCGACACCAACTGGACAAACACTGCGGCGTTTGGCCACTCGCCTTGAAGAGACTTGGACAACACGAGATGTTCCCAAGGCTGGCCTGCCCCGGAGCAGCCGTTCTGCTGAAAATATCGCTGCTGTTGCCCAAGATGTCGAACATGAGCCCGGAACATCGACCAGACAACGTGCCACACAATTGGGCATTAGCCGGCGGTCTCTACGCAGAATTTTGGTGAAAGATTTGAAGATGTTCCCTTACAAAGTGCAGACAGTGCATCAGCTGTTAGCTGTTGACCGCCAAACGCGGATAACCTACCCTCAAGTCATCCTGAATCTCAACGAAAAGGTGGACGATTTTTCATCGAAAATTGTCATGAACGATGAAGCTCATTTCCATAATAGCGGTTACGTGAATAAACAAAATAATCATTTTCGAGGCACCAAACATCCGAGTATCACCCACGAAGAGCCATTACACCCACTCAAAGTTACTGCGTGGTGTGCTGTTTACGCTGGAGGAGTCATCGGGCCATTTTTTTTAGAACACCGCGGGCCAAACGACGACTGTGGACGGCGCGCGCTACAGAGCCATGATTACCGATTTTTTTTCTTCCTCAATTGGATGAATTGGGACTGGAGAACATGTGGTTATAACAGGACGGTGCAACGGCGTACACTGCTCGAGCCACAACCGATATTCTGAAGGAAGAATTTCCGGGTCGCCTAATCTCTCGTTTTGGTGATTTGCACTGGCCGGCCAGATCACCCTATTTAATTCCAGACTTATTTTTATGGTTGTTTTTTAAGTCGCGGGTTTACGTCATCAAGTCTCAGACTCTTGAAGCCCTTAAGGAGAATATTCGCCCAGAATTCGAGAACCTGTCGCCCAAAGTTCTGGCAAGAGTGATGGAAAATGCCATAAAACGGGCCCGTATGGTCATCATCTCTGGCGGCGGTCACTTGGCCGATATCATTTTCTCGAGATGATGGAATAAATTCTAATAGATTAAATAAACAAATTTCACAACCAGAACCAAAGTTTTTTATTTGATAAAAAAATTACAGCAAAAAAACATCGGATGATTACTTTTGCCCCACCTTGTACTTACATGCAATGTTATTTTTAACACTGACAACTCAAAATGATATGATGTATCTAAAAAGATAAATGGGACCTCTGAAAAAAATAAATTATTTTTTAAGTTTCGTTTTATCGGTGATTGGGGTTGATTTTTATGGTGCAAAGTGTTTTTTTTATTTGGAATTCAGTGGCGAGTGCATTCGTACTTTTAAATTATTATTTCACGTAGCAAAAAGTGTTTTATTTGGAAAAGCACAGTATTATAAGTACATTTACCAAATTTCGATATCTTCCCAATTAATTAATCATATTAATTAACATATAACAGGATTAGTGTTACACAATCAGGTGGCTACATAGGTAATTGCGTAAATGTGAAGTTCTAGGGAAGTTTCACTTCGAAATCTAGGGAAAGAATTTTTTTGGGCAGAACATCCCTGTTTGGATGAAGAATCCAGAAGAATTAATGGCGGAATGCTTTGGGATGACTTTTAGGTGTGAGGTGTGTTTTTTATTCAAGATTAACTGCTTGTAATATAGAAAAACATTGGTAAAATGTCCACATTTCACCGGTACTATTATTGTATTTTAACAAAGTGCAATATAAAAACAATAAATCATATTTTTCATTCGTAAGTCTCGAATTTTGTGTTCAGGCGTGACTGTACATTGTTTTATGTATAACACATACAGAAACACTGGTATTTATAATATACTGATCATGACGATTGTGTAATAACTTGTATAAAAAGCCCTTGATACTAAAAAAAAAAAAAAAATCGACAGATGTATCGTAAACCAAATGTCAAATATGACATATGACCTATTTATGACTATGCTTAACCTCAAATATAGCACTTTTACGTCATAATTTTAATTGTTGAGAGCCTAAATATTGTTTCCAATAAACACAATAACTATTATTTATCTAAATCTCTTTAACAGTATGAAAATAACCAAAAAAACACGAAATGTTGAATGGCGTGCGTGTCTTTCGTGGCGTAAGGCGTAAGATTTCAAATGTCAATACATCTTGATACACTTCGGTGAATTGGTTAGCAGGTTAACAGTGACGTCACCGTTTGTAACAGAATAACATGTTACCCCGATAATTTTGGATGTTGACTATGCAAAACACTTTAATCTATGAGTTGTTTTGCTAACTTCGGACGAGACAGTGGCGACCTCTGCAGGGGGAACGGAAGAGCGAGACTCGGCGGATTTGACGTGTAGCGTGAGGGTGCAAAAACCTGGGCTCCGACTGGCATGGATGGCATCGATTGGCGTTAGTTTCCTAAACTGGTTTTCAGTTAGTTGATATTATATTTAAAATGGTCATGTCATTGAGACTGGCCTTGGCGCCCGGCATTCTATTTTAAGGTTAGTTCTGTCAATTATGTATTACATCGCTGATCCTGATTTATTTAATAGTGACTTGCATAATTCATAATCTCAGGAGATTCCTCTTCAAGGAGCCCTGGGACGCACCCTGAGTTTTCAATAAACAATTATAAGTATATTTTCCTTGAATGGATTACTGTCTCATGCTCGAAAATTGATGATTTTAATAAATGTTCAACTTGAATCCCTGTTTCATTCAAATATCCCCATTTACATTGATCATATGGTTGTCGCTGGGATTGATCTGAGGATTCATGTTGCCGATAAGAATTAAAACGGTTACAATGGCGCCTTACGTGTGGATTACTAATAGAATTTGCGAGTTTTGTTCTTTTTTTATTGTGTAGGTAATCAGTGATGTATAACATTATTGTCGAGACACGAGGTCAATCGGTCACATGTCAGTCGGAGGTCCCAGGAACACCTTTCCTTTATAATTTTATTATCTTAATTTATTATTGTGCTGTTTTACAAATCTTTTATACGATTTTTTAATTCCGGAAGAATTTTTTTTTACAATTCTTTCATGTACAACATGTTATTCCGAGAGAACTTGCAACCTTTTACAACTTTACAGTCAAAGGAATATTTAATACAGCATTTATAATTCGGGAAGAATTTTTACTGCATTATATTCGAATCATAATCATTTCGAAAAATCACTTTAAATCCGTTGAGTCATTGTTTTTAATTATTTATTGTAGTGTAGTATGTGTGTAACTGTTTATTTGCCGTCTTTTGACGTGATTAAATGTTTGTGTCTGTTATCTTTGATCCATTAAGAAATAGGTACCTACATATAATTTCAATGCCTGAAGACAAGGTGTCAGACAAAGATGGTCATTGCCCTTGCATAAATAGGATTTATAATACAATGGGAAATCTTGTGTACCTGAATTTTAATAACGTGCTAAGGAGCTTGCTGATCTCGTCTGTAAGTATAAATATACTTTTCTGAGGAGCTTTTGAATTTTTTTTTAGAGTATTGCTTTCGCTTTGTTGTGGATGAACTGTTCTTCTTTCAAACATGGAGGAACTGGTGTTTGATCTGGAAGATTCAATTCCTCTACCTTTTATTTTGAAAATAAATATGAACCTAATAAAATCTTTCTTTTCAAGCCGATTATTCTTCTTGTAAAAACACTTCTTTCAAAAAGCAAAATGTGAATTCTAGGGAGGAGATCAAATGCTTCCGATGCGGACGATAGTTGCTTCAATGGAGGAGACGTCTTTCAAGGTTGCAGTCTTCGATCCAGCATAGATAGTCAGACGGTTCTACGATGATCAAAGAGCTTCGAGGAGTGAAGGGGTGGTTGCCAGGGACGGCCGTCCTTTCATCTTTTCCACGGTTTGGGGATCGCAATTCTCAGGTTTTTTGGAGTCAGGTTCACACTTATTAATTTTGAATATTTATTCTCATATAAAATTAATGCAATTTAGATGCTAAATTCACGAAACTTGATAAAAGCTTTCCGTTAACTTCTGCGACAGGATATTCAGTTTGTTACGAATGTAAAATCACAGTACTAGTTACTTTTAATTACTTAAAATGCTATTGTATGCTATTTTCTTCGCCAGAGATTAAAGTGGTTATAATTCTCAGTATAGATTTTTTTTTAAATATTTAAATTTACCCGGAAATTAGACACATTTGTGTAATTATTAATATCAGTTGTTAAAGAGTCTATTCGGGTAATCATTTTCATAACTTTCCTTTCGACGGGAAATGTTTTAGCATGTGGAAGCGATATGCGAATGATTACTAGCGTTCTATGTTTTAATACCTCTGAGTTCGTCGGTAGTTAGTTCGGGTTCTATGTTTTGAACCTCTGAGTTCTCGGACGCGATTTTTTTTTAAAATCGTTTCGCGAAATGGATTAGGTTTTCTTTTTCCGTTTCAGTCGTAGGAAGACAGGGGACCTACTGATGCAGATTACTGCAGTGGTGGGATGCTTGTTGTCCATTTTCTATGCTAACGATAAACATGAAGTCGATATAACGTTATGTTATGTTTGGAATTTTACTGTTTTTCTTTCCGTTTTCTATTTCCATCTCACTATGAGGATCTGTTGGGAAAGTTGTTCGAACGGTAATTGAACAGTTGTTTTATTCAGTAATAAGACATTTAAAACATTTCGCAGCTAAAATTTTCTTATGAAATAAGATTATAGATAAAATCTCTGCTGTTATTTACAAACTTGCTAATACAAAAGGGAAACAATAGGTACTTTCTATTTAAAAGATATATTAAGAATTAACTTTCTAAATTATTCCTACGTTTCTTGTTGGATCAAAATGTTAAATTGTGATATATTTTCTGTTTTATATGTAGTTGATTTAAGTAGCTTCTATTTTACTTGAGCTCGTGAATGTTTTAAACTGTTAAATGTCTTTCGCTGGTAAATCTCTGGCCATGGGTTTTACAGGCGAGACTCATTTGATATATTTTATGGTATTTAGTTGTGGTGTGGGATAAACCATTTTCTGATTTCAGTGATATGTATTACTATTTGGTGCTTGTATTTGCTGTTGTGTACATTTGTTTTGTGTATATTTTTTTAACCAAAAGGGATCTACTATCTAATGAATTACTATGCATGGGTATATTTTATATTGTATTTGCTTCTGTAAGCTGATTATTGGATGATACAATGATCATAATATTACAATTTTCTGGTCATTTTATTATCGTTTGTGTTTTATGCACAATTTGGAATTATAGCCTTCATCGGGCTTACAATTGAGATATTTTATGAATTTTTATGAAAATTCCTATTTATAATCTTCGCGTGTCTATTATAACACTATTAACCCTACGTTATTTCAGAATTGGAATTATAGCCTTCATCGGGCTTACAATTGAGATATTTTATGAATTTTTATGAAAATTCTTATTTATAATCTGTGCGTGTCAGTTATGATACTATTAACCTTGGTATAACAAATTTTATATGCATGTTTTGTCTAATTTGTATTTTTTAATAATGGTATAATCGTTTTTTTTTAACAATTGTATATCCGCTGATTGTTCTGGTGATTTTAGAGCTCGAAAATCGCTAAAACAATCAGTAAACAATTTCTTTTTTCTGTGTTCTTCTGTGACAGTAGGAAGTTTTAATTTTGTGATAGAAGAATACAGTTAAAATAAATTAATTATGGACATAATTAATTATTATTATGGTTACTGCCATCTGTGGACAGCATGGACCTTTTCTTTCAAATATGGTTATTCTTAGAATTATCGATTTATTTATTATAATTCGTCACTGCCATCTGTTGATAGATTGGCTAATTAATAACATTCGGCTTTGATAACCCAATTATGGTTTGATTATTGGCTAAGTTACTCAAATTACAGAAAGTTTTCATCTGAGATAGATGTATAATATTTATCAATTTAAATTCTTTTATTTTAGTATTCTGTCAGGATGTTTATTATTATTGTTCAATTTAAATTCAGGATTACTATACAGGTTATCTACATATTATGTTGTTATTAATATCAGGAAGACAGAAGAAGGTTTAAAGATTTAACGAATTTTGCTTTTATTAAATATTTTGTCAGGAGGTATATTTGCCTGTTAGTTAAATTAATATTCTCTGAGTTGAAGGGCTTTTCTAATAGTTTCTGTAGATTCAACCAGATTGCTTTAGGAAAACCAGTATCTTAGTTTAGGCATCCAGAGGGTCATTCCAGAGGGTCATTCAAGAGAAACATCATCATTGCCCATGCACTATATTTTCATGGCATATTACCCCGCTCCGGCACTATGGAAAATCTTCAACTTTGCGATACCACAACATTTTTCAAGAATATGGGTCACCCCAGAAGGACTTTTCAAGAGGAAAATCATCATTGCCCATGCACCATATATCATGGCTTATCATCTAGTTCCTGCACAATGGAAAATTTTCAACTAAGTTGCTACGCCATATTATTTGAAGATTATAAGGCAACATCATAACACTCTACTCTCAAGTCTGGGATGCTGTCTCAAGCTGAGGAAACATTGGACATACAGATCGCGATGGCTCTGGAAATTTATGCTTCTTCGCAACAACATTTCAAGAATCTACATACTTACCGCTGCTAAGCTATTGGGTTTCCATCTACTATCATGACATCACCTTCACTACAAGTACTTTCCAGTGAGACGGCAGTCAAGGCTTTGCTTCGAGGTGTCAGGGGAACCTCAGGACTTATAGCCATAAGTCTTTCAACACGGGGGGCATTGTAACAGAATAACATGTTACCCCGATAATTTTGGATGTTGACTATGCAAAACACTTTAATCTATGAGTTGTTTTGCTAACTTCGGACGAGACAGTGGCGACCTCTGCAGGGGGAACGGAAGAGCGAGGACTCGGCGGATTTGACGTGTAGCGTGAGGGTGCAGAAACCTGGGCTCCGACTGGCATGGATGGCATCGATTGGCGTTAGTTTCCTTTACTGGTTTTCAGTTAGTTGTTTATATTTAAAATGGTCATGTTATTGAGACTGGCCTTGGCGCCCGGCATTATATTTAAAGGTTAGTTCTGTCAATTATGTATTACATCGCTGATCCTGATTTCATTAATAGTGACTTGCATAATTCATAATCTCAGGAGATTCCTCTTCAAGGAGCCCTGGGACACACCCTGAGTTTTCAATAAACAATTATAAGTATATTTTCCTTGAATGGATTACTGTCTCATGCTCGAAAATTGGTGATTTTAATAAATGTTCAACTTGAATCCCTGTTTCATTCAAATATCCCCATTTACATTGATCATATGGTTGTCGCTGGGATTGATCTGAGGATTCATGTTGCCGATAAGAATTAAAACGGTTACACGTTAACCATTTTAGTAATGCCAACTTGAAGCTGTATTTTGAGGAGAGGTTTAAAAATGCACTTTTTACTAATTTTTTAAAAACACTGCGTTTAATATTATGAAATAAAACTTATATATTCAGAATCAGCGTTTATTGGTCTACATGGACATATTTTTTTAAAGCCATAATATTTTTCACTGGAGTTCCCTATTACAAAAAAAAAACAGATTTTGCAATTGGTAAGCCGGGTATGGGCACCGCCGCCCCGGGAACCATTTATCGTATGACCAACACCACTTCCATAGGTCACCCCAAGGCGGTTCGCTATGTTTGGTGACTAAGCAGGGGTTCCTGAGTTCATGGCGTGAGGTTTGTCCGGGTCTTAGCGGCGGGTGCTAAGACCCGGACCTGGTGCTCTTCTGCCCACCAGCTGCATGACAGGCCAGATCCGGAGAAAATGGTTGAGTGAGTCCCTTTGACTTCTCCAGCCGTACTCTCTAGGAGTACGGCTGGAGATTCGCCTTGAACCGCAGTGGGAGGAATGGATTCATGGACCGGTCAGTGGTTGAGTGATCTTCGCGTTTGGGTCCCACCCAGGCGTCCAGTGTTCGATTCCTCGGCTGGCTAAGTTCTCCGTAACAACCCAAGCAATATTTTTGGCTTTCTGCGGTGGTAGTAGGAGATTTTCAAACATTGTCGGGTTATTCGTAACCCGGGAATGTTTGTCTATCTTTAAAAAAAAATACGTTCGTCATTCTTGGACACCCTGACCCCCATATTACTACCCACCCCTAATACCCTTTTCCTTCCTAGAACTTCCTCTCCTTCCTTTTCTAAAAAGATCCTCCACATAGCATCACTAAAGATGACAGGAAATTGATTCCCCTCAAGGCCTCCAGTCATACTCTAGTGTGGAGCTAATTTAAAAAAATCACACGCGGTAGTAGTGAAACTAAAGTAGGAAAAGAAAACTAAAGTAGGCAAGAATGGGGAGGCTACGAAGCACCGCCCGAAGAGGAGACCGATAGGCTACGAAGAACCGCACGAAGAGGAGACTATAATATCACATTCTCTCGCAGGCTAAATCCTGCAGATGTATGTGTTTGTCTCTTTTTAGTGTCGCTATTTTTTGTTTATCAAGTTTCAAATCACAATAGCTAAAGAAGTTCTCACTTCAAAAAATATGTTTAAAAAATTATCCTTTTAATATTAACGTGTTCCACTATTTAGAAATGTTGTGAAATTTAGGGAAATGAGTAAGGAGGAGATAAGAAATATTAAAACTGGGTTATTCAAATGTGGTCTCCATTTCAAATGACGTTTAAAATATGCATTTAGGACTCTTAGGACCAAGTAGTAAGTACAAGTCAACCTTATACTGACATATAAATGAATTCCAGGAAAACCTTGCGGGTCTTAATCCTAAAACTTCTGTGTTCAGAACAAAACAGTTTACCTCTCTGTCACGGAGTTCACCCAAAATGCACGTTATTCAAATATGGTACTTTCTTGTCCGGGTCTCGAGCTCATTGGCTTGGTGCCAAGGATCTTAGCGGTACGCCATTCAGGCCTGCAGTAAAGTTAAATGAAAATATCTCACCATTTCGGTGTAAATATCCTCGAAGGACCAATTTCTGAAACCTCTCTTTGTTTTACACATCTCGTTTTCGAATTAATATAGAAATATGAGTCAGCTCGAATTAAAGCGCGTTTCGGGAGAAAAGAAACGATATCAAGAATTCCCTTTTCACTTCCACTTACCACATACATACATAAAAAAAAACCTACACTAATAAAACACAAAACACACACGGACTAACTAAAGTTTGGTTTAACATATTATTCTACCTACATGTAAGAATTCCATTAGGAATATGATGCCTATGTAAATATTGTAAATTTGAATTTCAACGAGCCGAGGATTTTTCGTAAATTCTGGAAAATTGAACGTTCTATCACGGATATGAAAATTTCTTTCTCCTGCATTAGGTTTTGCGGGAACGCTCAGTTTCGATGGAGCGGGCGAAAAACAAAGTCTGTTTGCATTTAAAATGCTTTCTCACTTAAGCCGGAACACCTAAAATGTTTGCCGGAATGCGATATAACCTTATTATCATGTTTCCTTGATTATATATCACCCCTACCTCATTTTACAACTCGGCTCCCCGACACGTTTGCACACATAATTATTTCTTTAATTTTTAAAAATGTCTAGAAAATTGATTTAATTTTCATATACAAAAATCTCAAATAGACAATAATTTATTTTATTTATTGACGCGCCAACAGAATACATTACATATAATTAATATATTAATTTAAATTTTCAACGTGGTTATAATGAGGATTCCAATAATAATAGGTGAGCACATCAGCACACCGTTCATATCAACATTCTTAGTACGACTATAAGTTGTTATACATAAAAATAGATTAAATTACATAAATTAAGGTACACCTAGTAAAGTTTAGTAAATACATAGATACACATTTACGTATATAAGTACACATATACATATATGTATCTCCATATTTGTGCACACGTGTACATACACACATGCACACACATATACATTTATACATATATTATAGGGGCGATCCATAAGTAGGTGAATGATTTAATAATTACAAAGCGGCTCTAAGAGGAGATCGTCATGTATACGCAAGTATAAGTTCCTTCTGAAGGTTGTGATTGAATCCGAAAATATATCCAAGTCATCATGTTCGTAGTATCTATTGTGTAATCGAGTCATTATTGACGTTGCTTTGAAAAAACTTGTAGGTATTAAAAAGGTAAGTATCGATCCAAAAGGTTTCAAGGTTTCTCGTTGTGGTGTAAGGTGCACGAAATAAAGAAGAAACAAAAAATGCAATACATGCGTGGCTCGTGATCTAAAATTCTGGCCAGTTGGGACTGATTTCCAATACAAGATTATGTTTCATCGTCATTGTGAAATTCAATATGTTCATGGCGAGATACGATGTCCGGAAAGTGTTAAAAGATACAGAGCATGTGCTAAATGGACTAGCACCAAAAGCGAGATTACTTCCATTTAAAAAAAAAATATTATTTATCTATAAAAAGTATATTTACGTTGGGTTTTTTATGCCTGTCTCACATATAGGATATACCTGTGTCGAGACAGGAGTAGAGGTATATAAATAAATATCGTAGTTACAAGAATATTTAAGGTAAAATACATATTAATTTGAATGGCATTAAAACAGAGAGGTGATTGGAAGGGTGGATAAATCTTTTAAAGGTTGGAGGAGATGAAGTAAAGGAGTAAATTCTGTCTAATCTATTTATGGAGTTAAATTTGTCAGGATTCTATTATTTAAATCTACATGGAAGGCATTTCTGGAGTGTATTGTCAGATCTATTCAGTGATCTGGCACATCGTCTCGGAGTGGAACAAATATTTAACAGCTCTGTGATGAGAGTTCACAATAAGGAACTCCAGTGAAAAATATTATGGCTTTAAAAAAATATGTTCATATAGAATATAGACCAATAAACGCTGATTCTGAATATATAAATTAATATATAAATATTAAACGCAGGGTTTTTAAAAAATTATTAAAAAGTCCAGTTTTCATCGGGTCGTAAAAAACGCCGTCAAGTTGGCATTATTGAAATTTTAGTGCTGACGTCACTGTTCGACGTGTCGTGACGTTACCGTAAAGTCATTGTATGGGAATGTATGATATGACACAAGCAATCGTATTAATTAAGGAATTCTGAGAAGGAAAAAGGTGTGAAGGCTGGGTAGGAATCCAGGGGTCAGCATGTCAGAAGGGGAGGATGTATAAATCCGATCCCTCCCGCTGCAGTGCAAGACGATGGGGCGAGAGAGACCTGTTGGATAGGCCGAAGGTTCTCCCCAAATCAGCCTCTCCCGATCCAGACCGCTGCGCAGCTTCCTGACATGGATATACCTCATCCGAAGAACCCGGGCACCTTTGCTAAGCCACCAAACATACCGAACCACTTGTGGTGACCTATGGAATAGGTTTAAAACTTAAAAGGGATTATTTCTCGTTCAAAAGTGAATTTTGAAAGGATGGTGTTTTTAAATCTCTGCTCGAAGCCGACATTGAACTAAACCCCCTTCCCACCACCCCCAATAAAAGGATAATGCCCTGAATCGGAAGGAAATATAAAGGGTAAAGGGGAAGGGCGGCTGACGTCACGTTATGGTCTACGTATTTGACTTTGAGTTGGGAGGTCGCGTGTGTGATTCGACGTGTGGGCGCTTCCAAATGTAGATTGTTAATTTTGAAAGAACATATTTACAAGCAAGTGGCTATTCACATCTACTCAATTACTTAAAGTAAACCACTAATTAGATTATAAATACTAGAAATATGCTTTTCAAATTAAAATCAACGTAATCACTAACTTCATACATTTACAATCTAGCCACAGTGTAAAGAAAATCACAAAACTTGTGATGTTGGCATTTTTCGTGATTGGAACATCTAATAAACCCTTAATTTTCAATACGAATGAATCATTGTAATGAAATTCAAATGGATGGCGATATACTATGTCAGGCCGATCCATCTTTGGTCTAGAACAAACAGATGTGCAGTGGCGACACTGATTTCCAGTAAAATCTACATCGAATTATCCGCCACAAAGACCTAGACAAATCTCACCCCATGAATTCACCAAACGAGGCGAACTACTTTATGTGACTCGGGGCGGTGGTACCCATTCCCGCCTCTCAATTTTTTTGCGAATCAAGTGAGCAAAATTTCATTAATCTCGGAAGAAAACTGAAGGTGTGTGTAAAAATTATGCAATCTCCGGCCATCGTAGATAATCTTCTTTATTTAAATAGCTGAATTGAACCCGGCGTTGCTCGGGGTTATGAATGCTTAGGAGTTTTTGGGGTTGTGAATTATAGTAAACTGGTTGCTAAGTTGGAAATCATGATATTGATATTGTGAATAATTAAATTTTTAGCAGACAAATTTAATTGATTCACTTGATCATGCCATGTCTTTGATCATATCTTTCACGGGGGCCCCCAACTTTTTGTACCTTTCACTTCCATTCCAAAATTCAATATCATCAGCAAAATGAACGGTGCAATCCCAGTCCATCATATTACTCTCGAAAAACTTGTGCAATTACATTTGAGACAAAATAATTAAAAAATTAAATGTAAATGAAAAAAATTCAAGCTTCGAGCGTTGAGCCTTAAGTTTTGAGCTTTTGGCTTTGAGCTTTAAGCATCGAGCTTCGAGCTTAGTGCGTGCTTTGAGCTTCAAGCTTAGGATTTCGAGTTTCAAGCATCGAGCGTTGAGCTTGAAGCTTCAATCTTTAAACTTCGAGGTTTGTGATTTAAACTTTGAGCTTCAAGCTTTGCGCTTCGACCTTTCAGCGTTCAGCTTTGAGCTTTGAGTTTTGAGCTTTGAGCTTTGAGCTTTGAACTTTGAGATTCGAGCTTTGGGCTTGGAACTTTGGGCTTTAAGATTGAACCCATTATCGATCCTTGAGGAACTCTATGGTTTGTGCTATTGAGTTTACTGTTTCTTTCTCCTATGCTAATACATATATTGTTTTCTGTTGTTTAGATACGAATTCATAAGTTTTGAGAGCACACACGTATGTTACTTAAATCTATTCACTGGATGTTAAACCAGCGATCATCGAACCTTGAACCCATTGCAAAAAGTTGTGTGAATTGTTAAGGAAGGCCATAGAAGCATGGCATGAGCGGATCTCGCACAGGTACTCCATCAGAAACTTTTGTTCAACAAAATGACTTTAAAAAGTCTTCTGTGAGCAATCTGTTACAAAAATGTGGAGTGTGGGCTGGATGGCGTCGGATTTTCGCTAAAATTTGACAATTTATTGTCTTTAAAGGAAATGCTCGGCAATAAAAATGGAATGGAATATGTCACATGGGATATATCGAAAACGGAAGCTTCTCAAGTTAACTGATTTATACCCCTATTAGAAATTATATCCTTCAATACAAAACCCTTTGTTAGCGCACAAAATAAATATAGAACATTCAATTTTTAATGGAAAAATAATTAGTTGAAAATAAAATTTAATTAAACGAAGACAATATAAGCGAAAGTCAGTCGAAAATCTGAGAACAGAAAAATCAGAAAAAGATATTGACACCGCTGTCCCAGCGGTGTCAATATCTTTTTCTGATTTTTCTGTTCTCAGATTTTCGACTGACTTTCGCTTATATTGTCTTCGTTTAATTAAATATTACAATTTGAGGTTTTACTCATAAAGTTAAAATAAAAATAGAAAATAAAATTGTTAATTCTAAAATTTGAAATATGAGATTGACAAATATGACGGTTTGACTGAAGGTGGCAATAGCGAAATTGGCTAACGCGCACGTCCCGGTTAGACGAGAGGTCTGGGTTCGAGTCCTAGTTGCGACCATTGTTTATTTCTGGTTTTCAGTGTCTTATTCTCTTTCATATTTTCGTTTCGATTATTATTGTTATCATCTTCTTCAGTGAAATATGGAATAATTAAAGCTAATTAACTTTTGCATTGCGATGGAAAAAGTATTTAATAAAGTGATTAAGTAATAAATAACAGGTATACGTTTGTTCTCTATTTCTCGTTGTGTACTAATCCCGGCGAGAGATCTACGTGACTTCATCATTCTAGTATCATCTGCTTGACTTTTCCGTTTTTAAACAAGACGCGTGAGAAGGAAGAGGATGGGAATACTTTCTTATTGTTTTTACGATAAATCAAAAACACGTTTGTCGTTAGTTTGACGTGCGTATTTCACATTACGATAGTATATAGGCACTTTTGTTAATGTTGTTTAAATACTTACATTATGGATAGAATAAAAATACATTAGCACAAAGATTTTTTTTGACAGCGCAAAATAAAAGTCGGTTTAGTCAGTTAGTGAAGACGCGGTTATAGTCGCGAAGGACGAAGGACGAAGGACGCCGATGATGTCTCTGCTAACTCTAGATGGGACTAGAAGTAACACAGTAGGTTGTCGTAAGAACGACAAAAGGCTGTACCTCAATAATGTTTGACAAGGACGTACTGTCGGAAGAATGGGAAGGTTTTAATGGTAACTTAACTTACGCCTTACCTCTCGACCACGACCATTGTGGTTCGAATATCGCGGATTCAAATCCCGGCGCAAGTAAATTTTATTTGAACTTCCAGAACGTTCCAGAATGGAAGAAACTTTCAGTACTCTCCTTGGTGTAAGACCACAATTCAGAATTGAAAAGTTGCTTGAAATGGCTTTAGCCGTATTTTGTGACCAAATTTGAATAGCCAGATACTTCCCACGTTTCTCTACCCAATTTCTTTCCCCTCCCCACTATCTTCTGCCTTACGACAAAACTCAATTGGGAAGCCATAGTCTCACTGATTCTAGATGGTTTGGAACAGTAGGGACTCTTATGCAGTATTCACATACTCAAGAAATAATAACTACCCACACCAAAACACTAACACGATTATAAACACGGTGTACAAATAAAGTCAAAACTGGGAAAAACTTAAGATATTGCGTGGTTAAAATAGCCTTAAACCGGGCTTTAGGCCAAGGCTTTGCGAACCTGAACTTGTACTTTGAATCGAGGTGGCGCGTCGTGAATTTAATAAGTATGACAGTAAATAAAAGGTAAAATTGACAAATTATTGTTATTTTCTATTTTTCTGTGTCTAGATCTTTTTCATTTTTTCGTATAGATCAATATTGTTATCTTTTTCTTCAATTATTAAAAGTTTATTATCATTAAAAAGTATTTTTTTGAATTTATTTTGGTATTAACAAGTAGTTTGTCCGAGAAATCGCTTTAATACCAACTTTATTTACCCTAAAATAACAATGTTTATTATATTTCTTTTCATATGGACAAAGCCTGAAGCGCAAATATTTTAAAACAGTTGTGGATTTTGTTCTTAATTACACCACATCTGCGGTGGTCCACTGGCGCTTTCTATCGTATGAACAATGTAATTTAATTCCACTAATTCTAGCACATAAACCTAATACATATAATATGTGGGCCGCAATACGTGAAGGGGTATCTATGGAGATAAGGAGTCTTTTATCCCCACGTGCTGTTAGAGGATTCATATTATAAAACCATGGTTATAAAACGTACAAGTATGGTTTCGCGCAAACCAGATATAATTAACCAAATTATTATATTATTTTAAAATTCAGTTGCGATTTTTGTAGTAGGTACCTAAGCTATAATTGACCTACTAAAATAATTTATTTTTTAAAAAATAGTTTTCCTCAGGGCCTATGTCATCTTGGGGATGCTGTGCATAGAGTCTTTTTGTGGAAAGGAATGAGTGAACCTGGGTCATGAAGAGTACCATGTTGTCGAAGGGGGAAATACGGAAACAAATCATTTCGGCATCCGAACTGTTATACTCAAGAACAAGACGTAGAAATAATACGTTCTTTTGTGACATATATCAAGGTACAAGTGTTGGGTACGCGTATGACGTGTTTCCGGTGGTTTCTGTGCACTCTAATATCTTAACACTTTGTTAAATACAGACTCGAGTGTAGGCGAGGTTATTTATAAATAATGCGCGTATTGGCGATATGGATATTTATTATAAGTAATGGCTATAAATACGTCCTAACTAACGTGTTGGCGGTTGGAAAAAGAGAGTGAGGAGAGGCCTGCATCTCCTTTTATATGCGGGATCACCTGTCTCGCTCTTGTATGGCCGGAAACAGGTGTGCCACCCTAAAACCTCTCTCACATCCTCCCCTACTTAAACGGGAGAATCCTGGCTACATAAGTGATACCTATAGCTACATATTTCATACAATATATTTTATATTTCATATTTCACATTTAAAATTAACACATTACATTTAAAATTAACAAAACATTTGTTTTTGTTCTTTCTGTATCCCTTCTGTCCATTTCTGTCCATTTCGACTGCGAAGTGCTGTCACCTGGGCCGAAGCCTTCCTTGCCATGGGTTAGACCTGAAACATGGAGAAACAGAATTAGAGACACTTCTATTACGTAACATACCGGAGAGATCTAATTCGTCCGTCGACAATTCCAACGTGTCAGACGCGAATTCCTGGTTATCTTCCTCCTGCCATGAAACATGTAATTCCTTTAGCTGGTCTAAATGTCTTTTCCACACCATATTAGACTTGTTAATTTTTATGAAATATATTTTACTACCTTTTTTATCCACAATAACCCCAGGGACCCATAACCTATTACCCTGAGATCTGAAATCTCTAGTCATTACTTTCTGACCTATATTAAAACCTGATTTAACTCTACCCTTATATTGTCTTTTCTGATTGTTTTGGCTCTGAGTAACCTTTTTTATTACTTTGTTTCGTCGAGTAGAACCTGAACTACCCGTTCTATCCTCAATTTTCCTTGGAATCAGAGAGTCAAATACTGTTCTAATTTTTCTACCCATTAATAATACAGATGGCTCACAACCTGTTGTTGCGTGAACTGTATTCCTATAGTCTGCTAAAAAGTTACCTAACTTTTCTTTATAATCTGAAGGAAATCCATTATGTTTACAAATTTTTTTAAGGAAATTTTTACAAGTCTTTACTGTAGCTTCAGCTTGCCCGTTGCTACTAGGGTGATTGACTGGACTAGTGATATGTTCTATCCCATTTTTCTTACAAAAATTTTCAAAATCCTCAGAACAAAAACACGTACCATTATCACTAACTAAAGTTGCAGGAAAACCAAATTGCGAAAATAATCTATGAAGTATTTCGATATTTTCTTTTGAAGACAGACTGTTTACTTCCAGACACTCAATCCACTTTGAAGAAGAGTCTACCACCACTAAAAAATTTTTGTTATATAAACTACCATGATCAATATGTACCCTGAACCATACTTCAGGTTCATATGGCCACACTGCTAAAGAACTCTTTTGTGATTCTGGTTTAATTTCTAAACAATCTCTACAATTTTCCGTTATTTTCTCCAAATCTTGATTAATTTTTGGCCACCAGACAAAGCTTTTTGCAATACCTTTAGTCTTAAAAACCCCTAAATGAGATCTATGTAACATCTTTAAAACCTCTTGTCTTAAAGACTCAGGTACAACAACCCTATGTTGATATAAAACACACCCATTTATCAAAGACAATTCTAACCTTTTTTCCCAAAAAATTCTAATAAAGTTACCACTTTGTGCCTTTTTTACTGATGCTGGCCAACCTTCGATAAGAAAATTTTTTACTTGACCTAACACATCATCCTTCTCGGTTTCGCTTTTTATCACGTCTAAAGACAAATTAAACCCATTATTCTCGAAATAATTAATGTAATCAGACTCTATCTCATCTTCACAGCTAACCTTTTCAATCGGACACCTGCTCAGAAAGTCTGAACAATTATTTTTCGATTTTACATATTCAATTTTAAAATTAAACGAACCTAACATAATAGCATATCTCTGTAACCTTGACGCGGCAATCTTAGGTACTTCTTTATTTTCACCTAAAATTCTCACTAACGGCTGATTATCCACAGCTAAAATAAATTCTCTGCCGTACAAATATTGATAAAACTTTTTAATTCCAAAAATAATTGCTGTTGCTTCAATATCTAGAATAGAATAATTCTTTTCCGCTTTAGTTAAAGTTCTGCTTGCGAACCCAATCGGTCTTTCTACGCCATTTTGAAACCTATGAAGTAATGTTGCTGCTACCCCATTAAAACTACCATCTGTGACAAGTTTCACAGGTATATTTTCGTCAAAATGCGTTAAAATCCTATCCGAAGTTAATATTCTTTTAATTATCGCAAAACTATTTTCTTGTTCCGTACCCCATTGAAACTTAACATCTTTTTTAAGTAATTCGTATAATGGTGACAATATATTTGCCATATTTGGAATAAAATTACGATAATAACTAATCATACCTAATAAACTTCTTAAATTATTTAAATCACTAGGTGCTGGTGCATTTAAAATGGCTTCTTTATTCCGTTCACACGGTTGAATCCCTTGTTCACTTATTTTATAACCTAAAAACTCAATAACTTTTAAATTGAATTCACACTTGTCACTATTCACTGTTAGATTACAATGTTTCAACCTTTCTAACACGACACATACGTTTTTCTCTAAATCGTCTTCGTCTTCCCCTATCACGATAATATCATCCAAATAAAACGTCATGTTCTGTAATCCTGACAAACAATTTGCCATTGCCTTTGCAAATATAGCTGGCGCGGGAGATAACCCGTACACTAACCGCTTATACTGAAACAATCCTAAATGGGTATTGATTGTTGTAAAACGCCTACACTCCTTTTTTAAAACAAATTGACTATACGCCGATTTAAGATCGATTTTTGCAAAAACTTTCCCACCATTTACTTTCGTTAATAGCTCCTCTATCCTAGGTAATGGATATTTGTCAACTAATAACTGATTATTCACTGTCGATTTATAATCACCACATAATCTAATACTACCGTTTTTCTTAATTACTGGAACAATTGGACTTGCAAACTCACTAAACTGGACTTGTTCTATAATACCGTCTGACAGTAAACTATCTAACTCCCTTTCGACTTTTTCTTTCAAAGCGAACGGCATAACTCTGTGATTACGAAATATCGGAATAGCGGTCTCTTTTAAAGTTAAATTCACTTCGTACTTATTAAATTTTCCTAGTTTATCCGTAAAAACTTCCGGGAATTTTTTTACTAATCGCTGCTTCAAAGTATTCTGTTTTATACTGTTTACGATTCCGTTAATCCCGACGTTAAAAAGATTCATAAAATCACGCCCCACTATCGATAACGAAGCACTTGTGACAACAACAAATTTCAAATTGTGACACTGACCGTTAAATTCCACTTGTGGCGTAATTGTACCTACCACTTTCACGAGCGTATTGTCAAAACCCCGTAGACTAATGTCTTCGTGCACTAGCTTGATTCTACTGAATTTACTGAAATAACACTCCTTGGAAATTACGCAACAAGATGCTCCAGAATCTACCATGAATTTACTCTTGATCCCGTCTAGTGAAACTTCAATAAAAAATGGTTCGACACTATTAACTTCACCCAACTTTGTGTCCGACAACAAAGTATTCACACTCTTACGTGTTGAGGAACGCTTGCACTGTTTTGCGAGATGACCCTTCGTACTGCAAATTTTACATAAATAATTTTTATATCTACATTCCGTCGCGATGTGATTATTGTGACCACAAACGGTACAATTTTGTTTCACAGCGTTCGCTGGCGACTGTGACCGTGCCCTGTTGCTATGCCCGAAACGCTTCACGTCTCTGTCTTTCACACGCGAATTATTAAAAGAGAGTCGACCGGCCTTGAGCTGTACATTAGCGTAAACCGTATTATCAACTCGGGACTGCGCTTGAGTTGAAGCTACGAGGTCAATGCACTCGGCGACTTGTAAACATTTTTCGAACGAGTACAATTCACCCTCGAGAAATAATTTTTCCCTTACCTTTCCTGGTTTACAACCCAAAACAAAGAAATCCCTTAAATTTACTGATAAACTATTCCCAAATTTGCAATTAGTAGAAAGAGACTTTAACCGCACTGCAAACTCACGGATTGATTCGTCATTTCTTTGTTTAGCACTGTAAAACTTAGATCTCTCTTCAAAAAAACATTTCGTTGAACAACAATACTCATCAAGGATTGTTTCAGTATAAGCGGTTAGTGTACGGGTTATCTCCCGCGCCAGCTATATTTGCAAAGGCAATGGCAAATTGTTTGTCAGGATTACAGAACATGACGTTTTATTTGGATGATATTATCGTGATAGGGGAAGACGAAGACGATTTAGAGAAAAACGTATGTGTCGTGTTAGAAAGGTTGAAACATTGTAATCTAACAGTGAATAGTGACAAGTGTGAATTCAATTTAAAAGTTATTGAGTTTTTAGGTTATAAAATAAGTGAACAAGGGATTCAACCGTGTGAACGGAATAAAGAAGCCATTTTAAATGCACCAGCACCTAGTGATTTAAATAATTTAAGAAGTTTATTAGGTATGATTAGTTATTATCGTAATTTTATTCCAAATATGGCAAATATATTGTCACCATTATACGAATTACTTAAAAAAGATGTTAAGTTTCAATGGGGTACGGAACAAGAAAATAGTTTTGCGATAATTAAAAGAATATTAACTTCGGATAGGATTTTAACGCATTTTGACGAAAATATACCTGTGAAACTTGTCACAGATGGTAGTTTTAATGGGGTAGCAGCAACATTACTTCATAGGTTTCAAAATGGCGTAGAAAGACCGATTGGGTTCGCAAGCAGAACTTTAACTAAAGCGGAAAAGAATTATTCTATTCTAAAATTATAATATCTATTCTATAAACTCTTTAACACTTTCAATCAATGACGCTAGTTCTGCGGAGCATCTTCTATTGAAATACGGGTAGAACATGGTCAGCATACCCACCCACCCGACCGCCTGTGCTCTAAATATTGCAATAGGAGAATCTATCAAACACGGTCGAAGGATTTTTTTAGGTATTTTGGGGCTCCAGACTAGAGATGGCTGTCGAGTGTCAAATTCAATCGTATATCTGTGTTTCTTTTATTTTCTTTATTTTTATTTATTTTATTAATTTAATAATAATATTATTGAATATATAAAAGAAATAAAAATTAAAATGGAGTTCTACAAATTAAACTTGATAACAATAAATACGTATTATCTGAGCATAGTGTTATGGTTCTAATCATATTTTTTTACAATAACTGCGCACAGAATCGTCTTTGGGGATAACGTGTGGAGGGTATTTATTTATTTATTATAGATACAAAAGAAAGTACAAATTACAATTAGAAAGCTTTGCCTGTCCTACTAGGAAAATTTCCCGTTCCGGGACAGACAAATTGACATATTTAATTCATATTATACCTGAAATGTACATAATTACATAACAAAAACAAAAAACAAAAACAGAAAATTTCATTTTTCTCTGAAACTAAGGTGTGTAATAAAGAAAATGTATATAAAATATATAAATATAAATTACATTACATTGCAAATAAACATACATTTTTTTGTGACAAAGTAGAAAAGGTAATTTGTAGTATATGTTTATGTGTCCAAATAGGCGTTCAGGTTTTACCGAACGCGAACAAAGATTCACGATCCCCAGTCTATAATTAGGCGCTCTTGGTTCGGAGAGCCTCGATTCTTCGCTAGACAGCCGATGGGCTTGATATTATATCCAATTGTTTTATTATTATATTCGACAAATAAACCTTTCGTGTACGAAGTACCTTCGGAGTTTTAATCACAACAGTTTAGGAATACTGGAGATTAATAGCCCAGTATTCAAGGATTTGTGGTGATACGGGAAGATAAGGAATCATCCCGTAAACAATACATCACAGTATGTTAAGTAAAGAAAACAAAAGAAGATCTGGGAAGGTAGGTACTGTTTGAAACAAACTACCTACTTTGATTTTTATATTAATTTCAGAATTAAGTAAGTAACCCCCCAATAAATCAGAAAACTAAAATATTCATGTAATCCGCGTGACCGAGTCTTACAAGATTTATTACCTAGCAGTTTCTCCACCGGTGGAAGCTTGCCTTATACCAATCTGATAATACGAAAGGTGAAAGGTCCTGAAATTCCTGTTCTCCGGAAGGTAATATTTTATCAGCATTCATTAAGGAAAGGTCGCCGGCACATTCAATGCTCTACCTCTTAATGATTTCGGTCTACTGATGAAAATAATGGTAGTTTAAAAGATAGGTGTGTAAAAAATTAATAAAAATTACCATTCATTGGATAACCAACACCTCTGCCATAAGGAGACCTCAAATGGTTCGCTACGTTTAATGACTTAGCAGGGTGCCTAGGTTGAGGTTCATCCAGGTCTTAGCGGCGGGTTGCGCCTGCTTCCCAACTGCCCCCGGCGCGCGGGTCGGATCGGTGGAGGCCGATTGATGGAGACCCTTTCAGTTCTTCAGCTCTCGAACCAGCCTTGCAAATGACTGAGATTCCGCTTTGATAAACCCTACACCATCGTGTACACAGATGAAACTACTATTTGTAGTGATAATGGACGTTAGTGAGCCCAAAAAGCTGGTCTGCCGGTGCGCCTCTTGAGGGGTCATTGAATCAGTGAACGAACTTTTTCATCAAAATTACGTCGTAAGATGCATGTACGGGAATGGTTTCTTACTATAGGGGTCAATTAGAATATGAGGAAAAAACAGGTCTGCAAAGAACAGGACCGGCAGTCAGGGACTTTTGCCATGCAGCAGGATTTGAAGTTCATACAAATTGGTAAATTTTACGTCAGCGAGTACGTGAATAAAACCAAAGAATAACTGAAGTCCAGATCTTTAGAATTTCATCAGGTCTAAGACCTAGTCAAACCTCGCCCCGTGAGTCCGGGCAGGGTATTTCCTTTTCCGTGTTCAATAAGAGGCAACCATGCCTCGAAATCAACACGGGTTTGTAACGCCATTTATCCACCAAACCCGTGTCCAGTAGAAGGCAAGTGGCATCCTACTGTGCACACGGGTTTGCAACGCCAATTCCCTTCCCAAACCCGTGTTCAGTACGAGGCAAGTGAATGCATCATAGACAAGTTTGTACCTGCATTTATAACAGCAGAACGTGGAAAGAAATAATTACACATACCCAAATGCTTTGCCAAACAAACCATTCAAAACCTGGGATGTTTTTTTAAATTATGATAACATGCAAGTTTATTTTAGAGAATTTATTTTATAAGATTGGTACTATAAAGTCTTATGAGTACTATATTATAAACCATTTATATTTATTTTATTATTAAGGCTGTTTGCGTTTTATTGCCCGTACATTATATGGTGCGTGAATGCACACACTTCCTTTTTTTTGTTATAATCACTTTTGGAGGACGCGTGCCTACATGCTTCGTACTGAACACGGGTTTGGAGAAAAAATGGCATTACAAACCCGTGTTGATTTCGAGGTATAATTGCCTCGTATTGAACATGGAAAAGGAATACGTATCCGGGCACAAATGCTAAGTCACCAAACGTTGTAAACCTGGTGTGACACATGACAGGGGGTGTTGATTATCAGGCCCATGACAGGCGCATTTAGTTTTTTTTTTAATTCCAATGTTTTCTTTTTTTTTTTTTATTTGGGATACCAACAGTAGATATAATATTGACATGAAGCATGATAATATATGTATAGGTTTCAATAATTTTACAAATTACAGGTTTACATGTGGATTATATAACAGAAAAGTGAGTTTAGTGGTTTGAAAGGGTTGATTAAGAAAGATTACAAAATAAGAATGACCGGTCAGTGGTTGAGTGGGCATAGCGTTTGGGTCCCAACCGAGCGTCGCATATTCGATTCCTCGGCTGGCTAAGTCCTCCTTCACAACACAAGCAACATTTTCGGCTTTCTGTGGTGGTAGTAGGAGATTTTCAAACATTGTTATTCGTAACCAGGGAATGTTGTCTTTCTTTAAAAAAAATATTTTTAAAATAAAAGAAAGATGTTTAAGTGAGATAAGATTGGGTAGAAGGGGGGGGGGGGTTCGGTCTATTTGAACCGCATGTATTCTAATAATAAAATATATAACCCAGAAATTAAGTTCATTGAATGATGGTAGGAAATAATGACCAGCCCATCTGACTGATAAATAGCAATTTTCGCCTTTTGTGAGCCATCCAAAAATAACCTTTTTAATCCAATTAACTTTAGTCCAGAAAAATTAAGAAATTGGGTCAGATTAAATTCGAAAAAAGCAGATGACCCCAATTCAGTATGAATGTAATTTTCTTCTTACATTTTGTTTCTTTCCCCTAACCCTTAGTGAGCCAGCTAACCGAATGGCACTATTTTACCAGCTGCGCAGGCTGACACTATTTTCGTAATTAGTTTGTTGGAAAATATTATGTTTGTTAATTATACCGTCTTATTTATTTATTTATTTAATCAACGCCCAGAGGGCTTTTACATGTTTGGTAGTACAATGATGACAGATGATTTTTCAATAGATAATGAAATAACAAAAATACACATATGTTTAGGAATAGTTTTGGAATATGTTTTTTACAAGATCCACAAAATTCGCCAAGTTGATGTTAAATATGTCGACATCACCTAAGTACTGATTCCCCGTAGTGTAAAATCGTTGTATAGGAGAGTGGGCAATGTAGTGAATGCTGCAGTAGAATAGTGTATTTTATCGCGTGGTTACTGTCGGTATTCGTAAGTTTATGAGTTGTAGGAGTTCGCAACAGTCGAATTTAGAGTTAAGTATTTTGAATAAAAATTGTTAAATACAGACTCGAGTGTAGGCGAGGTTATTTATAAATAATGCGCGTATTGGCGATATGGATATTTATTATAAGTAATGGCTATAAATACGTCCTAACTAACGTGTTGGCGGTTGGAAAAAGAGGGTGAGGAGAGGCCTGCATCTCCTTTTATATGCGGGATCACCTGTCTCGCTCTTGTATGGCCGGAAACAGGTGTGCCACCCTAAAACCTCTCTCACATCCTCCCCTACTTAAACGGGAGAATCCTGGCTACATAAGTGATACCTATAGCTACATATTTCATACAATATATTTTATATTTCATATTTCACATTTAAAATTAACACATTACATTTAAAATTAACAAAACATTTGTTTTTGTTCTTTCTGTATCCCTTCTGTCCATTTCTGTCCATTTCGACTGCGAAGTGCTGTCACCTGGGCCGAAGCCTTCCTTGCCATGGGTTAGACCTGAAACATGGAGAAACAGAATTAGAGACACTTCTATTACGTAACATACCGGAGAGATCTAATTCGTCCGTCGACAATTCCAACGTGTCAGACGCGAATTCCTGGTTATCTTCCTCCTGCCATGAAACATGTAATTCCTTTAGCTGGTCTAAATGTCTTTTCCACACCATATTAGACTTGTTAATTTTTATGAAATATATTTTACTACCTTTTTTATCCACAATAACCCCAGGGACCCATAACCTATTACCCTGAGATCTGAAATCTCTAGTCATTACTTTCTGACCTATATTAAAACCTGATTTAACTCTACCCTTATATTGTCTTTTCTGATTGTTTTGGCTCTGAGTAACCTTTTTTATTACTTTGTTTCGTCGAGTAGAACCTGAACTACCCGTTCTATCCTCAATTTTCCTTGGAATCAGAGAGTCAAATACTGTTCTAATTTTTCTACCCATTAATAATACAGATGGCTCACATCCTGTTGTTGCGTGAACTGTATTCCTATAGTCTGCTAAAAAGTTACCTAACTTTTCTTTATAATCTGAAGGAAATCCATTATGTTTACAAATTTTTTTTAAGGAAATTTTTACAAGTCTTTACTGTAGCTTCAGCTTGCCCGTTGCTACTAGGGTGATTGACTGGACTAGTGATATGTTCTATCCCATTTTTCTTACAAAAATTTTCAAAATCCTCAGAACAAAAACACGTACCATTATCACTAACTAAAGTTGCTGGAAAACCAAATTGCGAAAATAATCTATGAAGTATTTCGATATTTTCTTTTGAAGACAGACTGTTTACTTCCAGACACTCAATCCACTTTGAAGAAGAGTCTACCACCACTAAAAAATTTTTGTTATATAAACTACCATGATCAATATGTACCCTGAACCATACTTCAGGTTCATATGGCCACACTGCTAAAGAACTCTTTTGTGATTCTGGTTTAATTTCTAAACAATCTCTACAATTTTCCGTTATTTTCTCCAAATCTTGATTAATTTTTGGCCACCAGACAAAGCTTTTTGCAATACCTTTAGTCTTAAAAACCCCTAAATGAGATCTATGTAACATCTTTAAAACCTCTTGTCTTAAAGACTCAGGTACAACAACCCTATGTTGATATAAAACACACCCATTTATCAAAGACAATTCTAACCTTTTTTCCCAAAAAATTCTAATAAAGTTACCACTTTGTGCCTTTTTTACTGATGCTGGCCAACCTTCGATAAGAAAATTTTTTACTTGACCTAACACATCATCCTTTTCGGTTTCGCTTTTTATCACGTCTAAAGACAAATTAAACCCATTATTCTCGAAATAATTAATGTAATCAGACTCTATCTCATCTTCACAGCTAACCTTTTCAATCGGACACCTGCTCAGAAAGTCTGAACAATTATTTTTCGATTTTACATATTCAATTTTAAAATTAAACGAACCTAACATAATAGCATATCTCTGTAACCTTGACGCGGCAATCTTAGGTACTTCTTTATTTTCACCTAAAATTCTCACTAACGGCTGATTATCCACAGCTAAAATAAATTCTCTGCCGTACAAATATTGATAAAACTTTTTAATTCCAAAAATAATTGCTGTTGCTTCAATATCTAGAATAGAATAATTCTTTTCCGCTTTAGTTAAAGTTCTGCTTGCGAACCCAATCGGTCTTTCTACGCCATTTTGAAACCTATGAAGTAATGTTGCTGCTACCCCATTAAAACTACCATCTGTGACAAGTTTCACAGGTATATTTTCGTCAAAATGCGTTAAAATCCTATCCGAAGTTAATATTCTTTTAATTATCGCAAAACTATTTTCTTGTTCCGTACCCCATTGAAACTTAACATCTTTTTTAAGTAATTCGTATAATGGTGACAATATATTTGCCATATTTGGAATAAAATTACGATAATAACTAATCATACCTAATAAACTTCTTAAATTATTTAAATCACTAGGTGCTGGTGCATTTAAAATGGCTTCTTTATTCCGTTCACACGGTTGAATCCCTTGTTCACTTATTTTATAACCTAAAAACTCAATAACTTTTAAATTGAATTCACACTTGTCACTATTCACTGTTAGATTACAATGTTTCAACCTTTCTAACACGACACATACGTTTTTCTCTAAATCGTCTTCGTCTTCCCCTATCACGATAATATCATCCAAATAAAACGTCATGTTCTGTAATCCTGACAAACAATTTGCCATTGCCTTTGCAAATATAGCTGGCGCGGGAGATAACCCGTACACTAACCGCTTATACTGAAACAATCCTAAATGGGTATTGATTGTTGTAAAACGCCTACACTCCTTTTTTAAAACAAATTGACTATACGCCGATTTAAGATCGATTTTTGCAAAAACTTTCCCACCATTTACTTTCGTTAATAGCTCCTCTATCCTAGGTAATGGATATTTGTCAACTAATAACTGATTATTCACTGTCGATTTATAATCACCACATAATCTAATACTACCGTTTTTCTTAATTACTGGAACAATTGGACTTGCAAACTCACTAAACTGGACTTGTTCTATAATACCGTCTGACAGTAAACTATCTAACTCCCTTTCGACTTTTTCTTTCAAAGCGAACGGCATAACTCTGTGATTACGAAATATCGGAATAGCGGTCTCTTTTAAAGTTAAATTCACTTCGTACTTATTAAATTTTCCTAGTTTATCCGTAAAAACTTCCGGGAATTTTTTTACTAATCGCTGCTTCAAAGTATTCTGTTTTATACTGTTTACGATTCCGTTAATCCCGACGTTAAAAAGATTCATAAAATCACGCCCCACTATCGATAACGAAGCACTTGTGACAACAACAAATTTCAAATTGTGACACTGACCGTTAAATTCCACTTGTGGCGTAATTGTACCTACCACTTTCACGAGCGTATTGTCAAAACCCCGTAGACTAATGTCTTCGTGCACTAGCTTGATTCTACTGAATTTACTGAAATAACACTCCTTGGAAATTACGCAACAAGATGCTCCAGAATCTACCATGAATTTACTCTTGATCCCGTCTAGTGAAACTTCAATAAAAAATGGTTCGACACTATTAACTTCACCCAACTTTGTGTCCGACAACAAAGTATTCACACTCTTACGTGTTGAGGAACGCTTGCACTGTTTTGCGAGATGACCCTTCGTACTGCAAATTTTACATAAATAATTTTTATATCTACATTCCGTCGCGATGTGATTATTGTGACCACAAACGGTACAATTTTGTTTCACAGCGTTCGCTGGCGACTGTGACCGTGCCCTGTTGCTATGCCCGAAACGCTTCACGTCTCTGTCTTTCACACGCGAATTATTAAAAGAGAGTCGACCGGCCTTGAGCTGTACATTAGCGTAAACCGTATTATCAACTCGGGACTGCGCTTGAGTTGAAGCTACGAGGTCAATGCACTCGGCGACTTGTAAACATTTTTCGAACGAGTGTAATTCACCCTCGAGAAATAATTTTTCCCTTACCTTTCCTGGTTTACAACCCAAAACAAAGAAATCCCTTAAATTTACTGATAAACTATTCCCAAATTTGCAATTAGTAGAAAGAGACTTTAACCGCACTGCAAACTCACGGATTGATTCGTCATTTCTTTGTTTAGCACTGTAAAACTTAGATCTCTCTTCAAAAAAACATTTCGTTGAACAACAATACTCATCAAGTTTAAATATCAAATCTTCTAACTTAATATCTGTTACCTTTTTAGGAATGCACAAATTAACCAATAAGGAAAAACAATCATCTTTCAATGCATTCAGGAAAATAGCCCTTTTTTTATCATCCGATGCAAACTTTTCATCATTCACGAGGAGAAATTGTCCGAGGCGGACCTTGAAGTTCTCCCAGTTCCCGTCACGCAAACTGAAGGACTCCAATCCTCGAGACTCCATGTTCCCAATGCCCAGAAGGTACCCAAATAGAGAGAAAGAAAACAGAAAAAACAAACACTTCCCAATGAGGCTTCTTCTTCTGCCGTCTGCTCCCTGGACCCTGCTCCGGAAACTGCTCCTTGACCCTGTGAATTGATGGCTCCTTCCAGACCCGTCACACAGTAACACCGATGGCTACCCCAGATCACTCCTGCGACCTGGATCTCCGATCCTTGACCCTCAGAGATGTCGATTGACGCTGGACCTCCCGTGCTTCCCCCTTCCGAAAAGCTGGCTGGCTCCAGTGTCTTCTTGCACTTCACTCCTTGCAGTGAAGTGTTGGAATAATTTCGGTCCGGCCTTTCTTACCGACCCGAAATAATAATGTTACCGCGTATTTTTGCCAAATTTTTGTGCCAAATTTTTTTGCGCGTCGATTCTTTTCGCGATATTTCTGCCGTATTGTGCAGAATCGTGTACCGTAGGCTGCGCCACTGTTAAATACAGACTCGAGTGTAGGCGAGGTTATTTATAAATAATGCGCGTATTGGCGATATGGATATTTATTATAAGTAATGGCTATAAATACGTCCTAACTAACGTGTTGGCGGTTGGAAAAAGAGGGTGAGGAGAGGCCTGCATCTCCTTTTATATGCGGGATCACCTGTCTCGCTCTTGTATGGCCGGAAACAGGTGTGCCACCCTAAAACCTCTCTCACAAAAATGTTAAGTCGTTTATTTTACGTCTGTCTTCTAGTGTATGTATTTTTAGAATATTTAGGAATAGATTAAATTTTAAGTATTCTTCTAGTGGGATACTTAATTTAAAATTTATAAAACGCAGAAATTTTTTTTGTATTCGCTCAATATTATTAACGTGAATTTTGTAAGATGGAGACCAAACTACCGAGTTATATTCAATTTGGCTTCTAACTAGAGATACATATAATAGTTTAATGGCTTCTATGGAACTAAAGTTTTTAGTTGTTCTTAATACGAAGCCTAGTGTTTTCATACCTTTGTTCATAATATGGTGGATATGATTTGCGAAACTTAGTTTTTCATCCAAAATAATTCCAAGATCTCTCATTTCCGTGACTCTTTCTAAAGCTGTGTTATTGATAGAATATTCAAATAAAACAGGATTTTTATTTCTAAAGAAAGTCAAGGTTTTACACTTTTCTACATTTAAAAATAAATTATTTTGAAAGCACCAATCTTTAAACTTACTAATATTTGACTGTAGTATATGGCAATGATTTATATCTGTTATTTTCTTGTATAGCTTGATGTCATTAGCAAAGAGCAATACCTCGACATCATTGAAGCAATTGGTTATATCATTGATGAAAATGAGGAACAAAACCGGGCCAAGGTGACTACCCTGCGGTAGGCCACTAGTAGCCCAGAAAGCTTTCGCGATCCAAGATTTTATTTTGACGAACAGTTTACGATTTAATAAGTAGCTAGTAAACCATTTTAGCATGATACCCCTTATTCCTAGAGCAAATAGTTTTTGGATTAGTAGTTTATAGGATACTTTGTCAAATGCCTTCGAAAAGTCTGTATATATATGCAGTCGACTTGTTTATTTTCTGCAAAAGATTGTATTATGAAGTTTTGAAATATTGTTAAGTTAGTTGCCAAACAATGGGTCTATATATTTAAAAAATGTACATATCTCTCTAATACAGTTTCCCTAGAATGGCTATTTGTATCCAGAGATAAAAATTCTCTCTAATATTATACGAGTAAAATAAATATAATATAACTAGCGAGTTCCTGGCATTCGTTGCAATGCCACTCAAAGAAAACCCCCTTGTACCGTGTTCTCCACTTTCCTCCCGTTTTCCAAAAATTATAATATCGTCACCTCAGTTGGACAAGGTTCTAACTGATATATTTTTCGAAAAAAACATTTGAACGCAAAACCATTTCTTTTGCTCATTTCCACAACCAAAATTTTTAAAATTTCTATAAAATTTTGAAAAAATTTCTTCTTTTGCTCATTTCTATAACCAAAATTTTCAGACGTGTTCTAACGTCAAGTTTGTAAAGCTTCATTGATCATCATTCAGAACATTAACGCAAATTAAAGACTTAGGCATCACTTTTCAATCAAATCTTTCATTTGTTAACCACATAACAGAAATCTCTAACAAGGGCTTAAAAATGTTGGGATTTATAACTAGGCTAACTAGAAATTTTAACAATATAAAGTGTATTAAACTGTTATGTTTTGCATATTTGAGAAGTCAACTTGAGTACAATTCTCCTATCTGAAACCCATATTATAATATGCATGTACAAGCTATTGAAAGAGTACAAAACAAATTCTTACGTTTTATAACTTTTAAAATGGGTAATCCAGCAAATATGTTAAACTACAACACTATTTTAAATGGGTATTCCAGCAATTATGTTAAACTACAGGGTGTCCGGTTGCAGAATTAGGTTTTAAATTTCGAATTTCTCTGTAACGTCTAAGCGGACGAGCGGGGAGGGGACCGCGTTAGCTTTGTCGTTCGTGCGGATTATTTAGTCACGATTAGTCACGATGTCACAGTGGACGAGAGGGCATCATGCATTCGTAATCGAAGCCTATTTCAAGGCTAACGATTTGTGTGCAATTGCGCGTCGAAGATTTAGTACGCGTTACAGTATTCGACGTTTACGTGATGCCCCAAGTGAAGATTTGATTCGATCATGGGTCCGGAGGTTCCGAGCAATATGTTCGGCGGCAAACGACTCACAGCCGGGGCCTAGGAGGACGTCGAGAACAAATGAAAACATCGAACTCGTCACAAACAGTTTGCGCGATAATCCGCGTCAGTCCGTATTACGTTTCGTGTATTGTGCACGAAATATTGAAGAAGGATCTTAAATTTCATCCTTTTAAGATTCAAATTGTGCAAGCGCTTAAACCTAATGATTGCAATTTACGTTAAATTTCCCGCGAGACAATGTTAGAGCGATTTCGTACGGTAAACACTATCTTTTGGAGTGATGAAGCCCATTTTCATTCAAATGGAAGTGTAAATAAGCAAAATTGTCGTTATTGGTCACTAAAGGACAGAACCCACGTTAAAAACATCATCAGCCACTTCACAGTCCCAAAGTGACGGTTTGGTATGCATTGTCTAGCAGTGGAATAATCGGACCTTATTTTTTTGAAAATCGTCGAAAGCAAGCCATTCCGGTGAACGGGGATTCTTATCGGGGCATGCTTAACAATTATTTTTTGCCAATAATGAGAGAACATCCTGCTTCCAATTTACACACATGGTTCCAGCAAGATGGCGTCACGCCTCACACTGCTAGAGAGATGATGGCGCTACTTCGTGATTTGTTCCCTAAAAAAATGATTAGCCGTTTCGGTGACATCCCCTGGCCAAGGGGGTCACCAGATCTCACTCCTATGAACTTTTTTTCTGTGGGGGTACCTCAAAAGTAAAGTGTATGAAACCGACCCCGCGACCATCTCTGCACTAAAAGTAAATATCATTCGCGAAGTTAATGGTATCCCGATGTCACTTCTCCAGCGAGTGGCACGAAATACTGAGGCCAGATTCCAAGAGTGTGTCTGACGTGATGGTCTACATTTAGACGAAATAATTTTTAAGAAATAAAATCCACACTCTTCTTCTTTGGAACAGTTATAGAAATAAATGTATATCCTAAGTAGTTTATTTTTTATTTAAGTTTTAAATCCTAATTCTGCCACCGGACATCCTGTACAACACTATTTTAAATGGGTATTCCAGCAATTATGTTCAACTACAACACTATTTTAAATGGGTATTTCAGCAATTATGTTAAACTACAACACTATTTTAAATGGGTATTCCAGCAATTATGTTAAACTACAATACTATTTTAAATGATTTGAATATGCTCAAATTGTCAGACAGAAAAATTTTCACTGATTTGGTATTTCTGTATAAAATTCTAAATAATTTAGATGATAGTCCGGTATTGCTTGAAGTCAGGATTTATTTCAGTGCAAAAATTCTGGAACATAGGAATACCATTTGTATTCCTCTTTGCCCAGAATATTAATGGAGGGAAATAATTATACCAAGTCAGTGGACATCTTCAATTTATCTTTAAACGAAAACAAATTACTGTTTCTGATGCAATTTAGTTATGTACAATAAATACTATATATTTCGTTGCAAAATACCTATTATATTTCTTTGTTAAAGAAATATATAGTATTTATATATTATTTAATCATAGTGTCATTTATTAATTTCATATTTAGTAAAAGCCCCGAAAAAGGGCGTAAATAAATAAATAAACATTTTGCAACTACCATTTTATTTGTATCTGAGAGTTGATAGTCTTTACAAGGTGCAGTGTACTTCGTCACTTTAGTTAGATACAGTTCTAACTTCGCCTTACCATGTTCTGAGGTGTCAAGTTTGAAAAGACGAATTCCCATAATCAATCTAACATTTTCTGATTTTGAGGTTCAATCTTGTATTATTAAGTATTTTAGTTTTACCTATTTTACAGGAAAAGATTAATTGATAACGTGGCCCTAACTTTCAATGTCAACAAGGAAATTTATTTTTTTAATTCATTATTTTTTTATGAGAATACCTCACAAGAGTCCCAGCTACTCCTATCTGGAGCCAGTCGGACTAGGGCATCCCCAATTGGGGTATGTTGTGGGGATGAAGGTAGTGGATAGGGGAAGGAGATGGGGGAGAGGAAGAGGGAGGTGGGAAAATACATGGCTATTCAGATCTGGTCACCAAACACGATTAAAATAATTTCAAGCAACGTTTAAATTCTGAATGGTGGTCTTACCTTACACCAGTGCAATACTGAGAATATATTCCACTCTGGAACGTGCCACAAATATGTAATATATTATTTATAGAATTTATTGTGAAATAACACCAATTAATCAAATTAAATTTATTGCGCACTCCGGAATTCGATCTCGCGACCTTTTGGATTGCGAATCAAGAGCCCTACCCGTGGACCACGGAGGCTAAAAAAAGATAGAACCTTGTGCCATGGATTATTATGCCCTAGCTGGTTGCGAATGGTTCTATCTGCACATTTAGGTATATTCTGAAATGGTAAGTACACGTCCTATTTAATTATCGGCTACCGTCTGAATCGACCTCTCCCTCAAAAAGTCGGCAATCCATGTACACAAGGATGCGGGAGGTCCTTAAAAAGGCAGTTTGTTGACAAGTCCTTGGTGCCGAACCCGGTCAAAGGCCTTGGAAATATCCAGTGCAACCATTTGGGTCTCACCGAAACTTTCCAGGCATCGCCCCCAAACATGCGTCACATACGCGAGAAGATCACCGCACGAGCGGTTCCGCCGGAATCCGTATTGACGGTCGTTAATAATTTTGTTCTTCTCGAGGTATGTGAGCAAAAACTTACTTAAATAACTTACATTTCAATATGTCACCAAGATATCAGAATATCTCAAAACTTAATACCAAGCACATTCAAAATACCTGTATTTAGGTATAACTTATTTCAACAATCTCCCGTTAAATCTAAAAATTATCGAAAATAATCATGAATTCCAACATTTTACATCGACCTTCTTTGTAACCAAAATAACTAAAACCGCCCAACGCTGCACATAATAGAGATTATTAAATCTTTCTCCTTCAATTGGTAGTGGTTTAGCCGGCTAGCGTGGAAATAACTGATAGAACAATCCAATGCCAATTAATTTTACTTAACTTTCCTGCTCCCAAAGTACCTAGTCCGTATATTGATTATATGTTCGCCGTTAGTTTTTAGCTGGCGGTGCCTCATGTGGTTCTCTGATTAAGGAGCCCACTTCTTTATCGACTTTATGGACTCTGTAGCGTAATGGTTTAAGTGTTTGACATGAGTTCAAAAGTTGCAGGTTTTCCGCCACAGCGAAAAAAATCAGATTTGAATTGAGGAGTCCCAGGCATTGCTCGGGCTTTACGTAGGGATTTTTGAAACCAGATGTAGACGGTATTTTTTCACTTAGCTTTCAATAAGTGTGCAAAATGGCACCAAGAAGTATACAATTCGGTAAAATGGGACGGGGGTTGTTTTCAAAATCTCTTGTAGTAATTTCTCAAACCTCGGAATAAAACTGCAGATTTGTATACAAATCAAATTCAAGCCGCCCGGGGGGCGCCCGCCACAAAAACACAAAGAGGCAATTTATAATATTAGAACGACAGATAGAAGATAATAATAAATTGTAAGAATAAGACACTTCAAGGCTATCTGAAACTTTGGGTGAGGAATAAGTGCAACACCGTTTAGTATATCAAAAATCAATCTCCATGATTATTTCTACCCCAAAAATCTAAAATAGCAATCTTGATAGCAATAAATTATTATTAAATCTTATTTTTGTGGCGATAGTCGCTAAATTTCACTCTTCTATTTGTAGATGAAGTAGTAGCTATGTATGAAAGTGAATAAGGGTGTGTTTCAGAATAGTTATCTTGCGACCAGTCCTCTATAATCAACACATCTCGGGAAAACTTGGGTTTTTCATTTATTTCGTATGTATTCATTTGTAATTGAATACATATACAGGTTGTTAAGGGACTGTACTTGACTTACATTAACCAGTGATTCTAAGACATCATTCGGAGTAAAAAATATTAACGAAATTTTCGTCTCCAGTTTTTTTTGGAAGGTTTTTTCAACTTAAAAACATAAAAAAATCAGTAGGTTTTTGACGGTTAAGGATGATGTTTGGTGGTATTTTTATTTTTAATTTATTAGCCAACGGCCGGCGTGGTCAAGGGGTAAGGTCCTTGGCACGCAATCCAAAGGTTGCGTGATCGAATCCCGGCGTGGGCAAATAAATTTTATTTGATTAAATTGTGTTATTTCAAAATTAATTCATTTAAAATAATATATTATGTATTTACGGTACGTTCCCGAGTGGTAAATACTCTCAGTATCGCCCTGGTGTAAGACCGCCATTCAGAATTGAAACGTTGCTAGAAATGGCTTTAGCCGTGTTTTGTGACCAGATCTGAATATCCAGGTACTTACCCACCTTCTCCTTCCCTATCCCCTTTCCCTCTCACTACCATAAGCCTGACAATTGTGGATACCATAGTCTCGCTGGGTCCAGACGGAATCAGCTGGGTCTCTTGTGAGGTATTTATGAAAAAAAAAATTAAAAAGTATTGATGAAATTGAAAAAAAAGTCACCGGAGACCATAATACGTCATTAACATTTTTCACTCTAAACACTGTCAGAAATTACTGGTTAAAGTAAGTCAAGTACGTCCCTTGAGGCTGTTCCTTGAGCCAATTAATTAATAAGCTGCCCCTGTTGATCAAAGAGATAAACCGATATAAGCGAGCTGTAGGCATGTGGGTGTATTTGCACTGCGTTTATATGCGTAATACTTGATTAAAGAAGATATATGCCCTTCGTACTGCACCCACGTATCTCGGATAATTACATACAACTTTTATTTTTAATTGCGCTGAGCAGCAGAGAACTTTTTAGATACCCCTTTAATATTAGGTACCACATTCTATCAAAGAAGGCGTATTTTCTACTACATACTTGGAAAAGCATTTGTAAAATATGCTAAAAAGGGGAATAAATAAAATAATGTGAATTATAGTAACCACAATTTGGGAGGCGGGAATGGGTACCGCCGCCCCGGGAACCTTTATTGAATAACCAACACCTCTGCCATAGGTCACCCCAAGTGGTTCGCTACGTTTATTGATTTAGCAGGGATGCCCGAGTTCACGGGGTGAGGTTTGTTTAGGTATTGGAGGCGGATGACCAGGACACACTCGACGATCACAACGATCAATTGACTTAAAAGCCATGCGTTTTAAGTCAATTGATCGTTTATGACTAACTCTTTAATTTATGTCAAAACACAATTACCCTAACAAAATGGTTTTATTCAAAGCCCATGTTACATTAAACACATAAGTCAAGCTGTTGCCATAAAAGGCTATTCACAAATAATAACCGTTTTCTCGAGGGTACCTCAACATTCCCATTTAGGGACCATACGCTTTAGATTGTATTTCAATGACACATATCATCAATCATTCTGATTTCATTCTTCATGCCGTCGATATGAAAATATATAAAACTGCATTACGTCGGATGATTGCAGAAAGTAGCAGGAAGATATAAAAATTAATAAACACTGCACAGAAAAACAACAACTTCTAAACATAAATAAATGTACTACGATAATATTTTCACGTAAAAGCCCCCAATAATCCATATTTTCCATCTGAACCACTCTCTACTTCAACGAGTAGAAAAAATCAGAGACCTTGGAGTTAATTCTAAATTACTATTTAAAGATCAAATCGAATGCATCTTAGAAAAAACCTTAAAACAAACGGACTTCATTAAACGCATTGCAAAACTATTTAAATCTTATACTCTCGATCTAATGTATAATATGGCTTATGTCATCTCATCTCGAATATGCATTTGTCATTTAGAATCCTCAGCACCATTCTTATAATCACCGAATTCAAAATATTGTATTTGTGAAATGCCTTATTGACCTACCGTCAGTTATTGTATTTCATTGCCCTGAACGCAATAGCATATTTCATATACAATATTTCAAATCGAAATACGCACAAAACTCTTTGCTCTCTAACCCTAAGAGATGTTAATATTTTCCACTGTACCTTTGAAACGTTTAAAATGAAACTAATCTGCTTAAATAAAAACTGTTTTTGTTTGTTGTTTATTTATTCTTGTTGTTTATTTTTTACTTATACTTTTGTAATATTATAACTTTTAATATCTATTGGCTTTCTAAACTCTAACCATAATATTATAAAGAGATGTCAGTACACTAGTATAGACCAGAGAGTGTTTGTTGTTTGAAAATGCATAATTAGTATTCACAAAGCTAAGACGGCGTGTTGTGACTTAAAGCAGTATTAAAGTATTATTCATAACGTGATGTCTTGACGCAATGACTTATTATGTTAGCTTATAGTACAGTAGTTATGGTAACTACTCAACTTTTAAATAGTTGTAGGTGCTGGCAAATAGTAGTACTATCTAATAGCAGTACTTTTAAATAGTAGTTCTTGCCCAGATACGATCTCCGTAGTCAAAAGGTAAAGCTCTCGACTAGCAATCCGAACGTCGCTAGTTCGAATCCCGGCGTGCGCAAGTAAATTTAATTGAATTGTGTTATTTCAGAATTTATTTATTTAAAGTAATATAAGGTACATTTGCGGCATGTTCGAGAGCTTAAGATACTATCAGTATCGCCCTATTGTAAGACCCCATTCAGAATTGAAGCGTTGCTTAGGCGTATTTGGTGACCAGACCAGATCTGAATATCCAGACACATTCCCGCCTACCTCTTTCCCATCTCCTTCCCCTCCCAGCTACTTTCAATCTTATAACTGGGGATATTGAATGAGAATCACTAACAACCCCAATTGGGGACGCTATAGACATGGCGGTTGGGAGCAGTTGGAAACTCTTGTTTGATATTAACATTTTAAAAAAACCGGTGAAAAATCAACAGTCTGAATTATTGAAAAATCAGTTCCAATTTTGAAAATCACAATTTATTAAAATAGTTCTTTTGTTAATTATTAAAGCATAAGCCGCAGCACTTTTAAGCTCAGATTAGGGAAATTACTGTTAATTTCAACAATTACTACAAGAAACAAGTATTTATGTAATCAAAATAGTTTATTAGGCTCGTGGTTCAGTTAATCAACTTAGTAAATCATGCGTATTTAAGAGCGTTTATCCAGCCAGCGGACGGAAATCCACATTTCGTGAAAGTTGTTCTTACGATCGTGCAGGGCGGTTACAATGAGAAAGATTAATTATTCTCCGTACCAGCTTTATAAAATTATAACTCAATATCGAATTTATTTCAATCCAAATAAGCTTTAATTTATACGTTCATCCAAAAATGCTGAAAGGCGTGATGATAAAACTATTAAAATAATGTACTTTTTGTAATTATTTTTTGATTATAAGTATTTATCATTTTTCAATAATGTCTATATTTAATAAGAATGTTAAAAAAATCTGAAATATATTAGTTAGTAAGTGCGCAAATAAATACACATGTACGTACATATTTTTTAATGATTTTATTGAAACTAAAATTAAAATTCTAAAACATGCGTTTGCTAGATAATGTATTGATTTATTTTACTGCATGATTATATTATTTGAAATGGGTGTGGTATAATACAAAATCTTCTTTGAAAATTTAATAAATCTCCCAACGACCTATGGAATAACCTTATTATACTAAAAATTAAAAAATTTTCTCAAAATTTATTACATGCGAATGCTAGATAAAAGAAAAATCTTTCGAAATCCATTTATATATTTTTCTGGAAAAGAGTCAATACGTCTAAAATCTTTTTTGAAAATGACGTATTTCCGGTTTTCTCTTGTAATGCCCTCTTAAATTGAAAAAAAATCTTCATAAATGTCAAATCCATATTAAAAAAAATGGCGGCAAAGAGACGTTTTATGTGGGTTATTTTGAACTTAGAATAAAAATTGAATTCTTATGCATCTTTTAACATTAGTCGCTTCTTTGTGTAATTAAGTTGAAACGTGATATAATTTCCCTATGCCTTATAAAAGTACCTACGGCGGCATGTGGAACATTTACCAAAATATTATTCAGTACTTTATCACGGTAATATTATCATCATTATCATTACATGGTATAAAATGAAGTCGCTCAAAATGTATGTGCGCGTTAATCTTTTAAACTACGCAACGGATTTTCATACGGTTTTCACCAATAGATAGAGTGATTGAACAGGAATGTTTATATGTATAATATATGTAAATTATATTAGAGAACAGCCGAGAAATTTAAAGAAAACATATTTTTGTGTGATTTAAAACGGCTGGCGGACCGTACTTACAGTCACTTTTGAAATTCGTTCTACGGAAGAAATTGGAAAATGATGTCCTAAAGTAAGTAGGTATTTGATTTGAATTATTTTATTTGATGAAGTCGCTCAAAATATATGTGCCCATAGATCTTTTAAACTTACGCAACGGATATTCATGCGGTTTTTACCAATAGATAGAGTGATTCAATAGGAAGGTTTATACGTATAAAAACATGCTTATTATAGTAAAGTCGAGAAATTCAAATATTCAATTCAGTCAGCGGGCAGCGGGCAGCGGGCAGCGGGCAGCGGGCAGCGGGCAACTGGCAAGCGGGTGGTGTGGATTTTATAAAGGTTGGGTAATGGCGTTGTGTTTCGTTAGCCACAGCAACGTGTGGCCGGGTCTGCTAGTTTAATAATATAATGAAATCGACATGCAGAGAGACGAGCGTTAACTGAAAAATCATGTACAGGTTGCGGCAGGGAAACTTGTTGATTTGAATTGGACGCCGACGAGCAATGCGTGGTCAGAAAGGGGTGGGGAGGGTCTCATTGGAAAGAGAGGGTCCTGAAGTTTTGTAACACCACAAGTCAGTTGTCGTCATGCGTTGGACAAAGGAACAGCGTGCGTTTGCCGTCGAGGCCTACTTATGGAACACTTCCACGAGCGCCTTATCTCCTTGAGGGGTGACGTACCGTGGCCGGCACGCTCCCCCGATTTGGCACCGTGCCATTTTTTTATGGGGATATCTCAAATCCATCGTTTATAACGATAAACCTCGGACCCTGCAACACCTGAAGGACAACATCCGCCAAGCCATCACCAACATTCCCGTCGATATGCTCGAAAGAGTGGAGCGAAACTTCAAATCTAGGGTAGATCAGTGTATCACTAATGAGGGCCGCCATTTGCCCGATGTCATTTTTAAAACTACTTAAAACAAAAATTCAGAATGTGTACTATACGATACAAAAAGAATTAAATCGATATATAAAGTACTTTTTCTTTTATTGATTTTTCAAATCAGCAAGTTACCCTGCCGCACCCTGTATTTTTACTCAGCAAGATATTTCGACTCCTCCATATGTGAGAAAGACTCTTCTCAGCCTTCTGTACTAAGCTGTACTCTTGCTGGCTCTGGGCCAACTACACAAAAAGAAGCCGGGAAAGGCTTTGGGTGCAATGTAATAATGCATAATGCATGCTGTTTGGACTTCTAGACACTATGTACACGGAAGGACGAGTTACCGGATATGCAGCCATAATGAGAACGACGGTTCCACGAATGAAGTAAATGATCAATAACTCCACCAATACCCTCATAACGAGTTATAATAGTTAATGAGTTAATGAGTAAAGTTCAAGTTTGAGTGTTGAAGCAAAACCTTGTGTAAACCAAACCTCGTGGACTCAATCGTAGGTAGTATTAAATGCTTGGTTTTATTCTTCGGTAGTAATGTTGTATTAAGGAGAAGATTACCAGAAGTACACTGGAATATGCCTCGCCAATTTTTTAACCCACAGTAAAAACTGTTTATTGATAGTATAGAAAACATTCAACACAAATTCATAAAGTATCTTACCTTTAAATTCAACAATAACTTTGAACGCACATTTCAAACATTGCAACAAAGGCGAGCAATAGCTGATTTAAAATTTATACACAGAATTTTAAATACTAACATCGACTGTACCGAAGTTTTTTCCCTAATTAATTTTAACATACCCTTAAGACATGCGCCATACAGAATTATTCCACACGCTTAATTATAAAACAAATGCAGCAACTAATTCGTTAATTAACCGTGCTCTTCATATGTTCAATAATGTTTGAATAAATTCTAATATCGACATTTTCTCCGATTCCCGTCCCAAATTTAAAAAGAGCATCATGTCAATAATGTAAATTGTTCATGACGCATACATACATACACCACCACTTCTCACATCTATAAACATAATCTCACACACATACACACACACATACGCACTACGCACATATAAAAATATAAAAAAATATATTAAAAAATACCCGGTAATCACTTAATATAAATAAGATACTTCAATGAAACGTATCATAGGTACCCATCTTGAAATATACTTAATAACGGTAAATTGTTTTCACCACTGTAAATAATGTACTGTTTGTTTCTTTAATAAATAAATAAAAAAGAGAAAAAGATTGTCCCAGTTAATCTTCAATCCGATGGATCAATAAAGAAAAGGAAAAGCTGAATCCTATTGTTTCCGTATTCACAATAATTTATATTTATGTAGTTATTTTTTTATTAAAAAAATCTCTCTCTCATTTGTATTTGAAAACGCTATCACATTCATGTTCTATTATAAAATCGACACAGATATATATATATATATATATATATATATATATATATATATATATATATATATATATATATATATATATATATATATATATATATATATCCCAGTGAGACAGACATCGAAAAACTCAATATGGACATACTTTATATACATGGATAAATAAATAAATAAATTAAAAATTAAAAATTACAAAGATAACCTCCCACATTCCAGAATAAAAAAAATATCATACCATACTAGCCAGTTCCCGGTATGCGTTGCAATGCCACTTAAATGAAGAGAGTCCTTTCCTCTCCCGTGTTTCCACTTTCCCCGCCTTACCCCTCCCCTCTCCCAGGGTGTGTGTACAATAACTCACCAAAAATTCATCGCAATCGAATAAATAGTATAGGAAATAATTTCACAACGCCAGAGCTCACCATTACATTATTGAAACTATCGCGTGTATACGCACATCAAATCACCAAAGTTTCATCGCAATCGGATGAATGTTTTAGGAATGCATAAAGGACAACAAAAGAAACATTAATTTCTATGTATTAACAATCAATCAAATTAACAAGCAAAATCTTACTTCAGGCTTTTGTAAAGGTCATTTTATGAAAATCTCCAGTCCTAAATTCTCTAGTCTTTCGAAATAAATATGAACTCAACTTTGGCATTAATCTTCTTATAAATGTAAAACCAACAGTGATGAGATAGCAAAGGTTTTGCATACAATGTCCAGTGTTTTAAATATAATCCACATGCAAAGTCGTAACTTCCCCAAGCATAAACTTTCTAATAAAGTGTGTTTATCGGAAGTTACCTGCCAGGTATGTATGTTTCTGTATCTATTTGTAAATAATAAAATTAGAGAGAGCTTAAGAAATTCATAATAAATTACAAAGCACCCTTGAGGTAATTTTTCACAAAAACGGCGCCATACAAATTATCAAATTATTATTATTATTATAGGTGTCTAACACTGGTACCTATTTAAAATACCTATAATTCTTGATTAGATTCAAAGTATTCGGCTTGGGTTAGTATCATAGGTGAGTACTTCAATTAAATTTATTTATATGAAGAGTCGAATATTTAATTTTGATTAAGAATAATCGCTGATTTCCAAACTGTCATTCTCAAAGTGTGACATGGTTGACAGTTTCGTAAGAGTTTTTGTGAAGGTTGAAAAACTTGTCAGATATATTATCATGTGCTTGTAATAATTCCGAAACGTTCTCTAGGTTGGAAAGAAGATATTTAGAAAATTTTGAACATTTCCTAGGCTTTATATAGCAATACATAAACAACAAAAAACAAGCAAGCAAACATACAATCATTTATATTCTTCATACAATGCATTCCATAACACCTAATTACTAAACGAATTCAAGTTCAGACCACCGAAATAAGTATTTTGCATGATGATGATGTTGACGGTGATGTAATAAAAACATTCAAAACGGGTATCACTGAGAATATTTCACATTTCATCGAACTTTTGTTACACTATCACAAAAGTTCATCAATTCAAATTCAATCTACCGCTTTGCTGAACTTGGATGAAGCTTCGATGTTTGCAAAAATAATCTCCATTTCTGTTAATAAAATATGACATGACATTGTTTGCCAATCCGTGCTCTCGAGTTTGCTCTGGTTGTACAAAATCCTGAATAAATGGTGCAACATCGGACTTTTCTCTAGAACAATAATAATACGTCAAAAGTTCCCACCACACTAGTTTGTATGCATAGAATATGCTTTCAACGTGACACTGGGTAAAGACCAGTATGATGAATGACTAATACTGTCCCTTGGGTTCACTATAAATTCACTGGAAAGGTAAAGAAATAAATTTTATTTTCCACTTCAACACGTTTTTCTTACACGTGTTATACAATTTTTACAAAAGCGAAGAAGGTTTCGATGATTTAATTTTACTAAAACATTTATGTTTTTGGTGATGTGTAACTACAGGGATTTGGTAGATGGTATTGAATTAAACAAAATAGGTGCCCTTCGGGAGGGTGTTTTCAACCAACAATTTGAAATCACAATATCGTGTGCATTTGGATAATTTTTTTGGTTCATTCGGACAATATTTTTTGTCCATCGTGTTTTTATCTACTTTGATAATATTTTGCACATGTGGATAATATATATTTTTTTTCTTTTTTTATTTATTTATTTTAGCATATAAAATATAAATTTTAAATCGATCTGGACAATATTTTTGTCCATTTGAAAAATATTAAGGTCAGATTGGATAAAATTTTGTACATTAAGGCAATATGTTTGTCCGGTTGGAAAATAGTGCATCAATTTGTATAATAGTTAAACCACTTGGACGAAACAAGTCGATTTGAATAATACATTGGTACATTTTGACAATACATTGGTTCATTTAAACAATACCCTGGTCCCTTTGGCAATATATCGGTCCATTTATTTTTTGGAGTACTGTACCGCGTTGCGGACAGTGTTACAGTGTCCATTGTATAGTACATGTGATTGTGTGTCACAGTGTATCACAATTTCACAGTGTACATCATGAGGGCAGATGTGTAATTTACGCATCTACCCTGATCATCATAATTGTGAAAAAGAATTTGAAAATTTAAATTTTTAAATTAAAACTCCATAGCACGGGTTTAACATCTGAGAAGCATCATCATCATAATCTTCTTCCCCATGTCCTATTCGAATCGGAACACATTGCATCGACAAGGCGCCTCCATTCGTCCCTGTCTTTTGCTGATTGTTCAGCCTTCGTCCATGGCAGTCACATCCTCTCCTCAGTAGCGGCGTTAGGGTAGGGCGCGGTTGGGCGACCGCCCAGGGCGCCGGACGAAAAGGGGCGCCACTGGCGCCACAGGCGCCCCTTTATATTCCCTCGCTCTTTGAGCCAGGCCTACTTACTCGTAAATTCCCTAATTTTAGGAAAAATTGTTATGGTGGCAACACTAGAACTGGAACGTAGTGTACAATCCCTTCGATCGGAGCACTGCATGCAGTTCATTTTACCGGGAATCCCCAACCATAGAGAAACGCATTATCTATCCCTTTTAAACATTTTATTTAAAAAGAGTTGGCTTTATTTTTGACGAAGCAGGACACATCCAGCTCATTCTCATTCTTTGTATAAGTAGACGCACTTAAAATAGTTATTCCAATTATGTTTAAATCAAACAAGCGCAGTAATCAGACGTTCCACGCTACGTGCTCTTGATCTCACTCTTGGTTCCGACCAGGGAATGCCATTAGTTTTATCTAAAAAGTTCAAATATAAACAGCGTAAAAGTAGGTATTTATTATTTGATATTTTGACGGATCATTTTATAAGGTAAGTACAAATTTATTTTAACAATCTATACTAAACACTCTCTTCTACTATATTTTTCTCTCTCTGCTATCTAACATTTGTTTGTATGTTTATACGTTTGGGGCGGGGTAATCTTTGGAACTAATAATACAATATTGATGAAATGACCCCCCCTCCCCCCCTGTAATGCGCCGTAACATTTTCCTTCCCCCCCCCCCTAAACACCCAAGTGACAATTTTAACCTGAAAGTCACAATTAAGTTGGGCAACGTACTGAAATGTCACTTAAATAGTAATACCCTTTTTCTTGATTTAATCGCGTTTGCGGACACAAATAAATATAACATGCGATACATGCCTATATTGTTAATTTTATTTATTCAAATTGTTATTTATAAAAAAAATTGGAAATTATTATAATTTTTATCGGTCTTGTCCTTTCGGATTTCCACAATTTAACACTGACCTATTATATACCTACATGGTTTTACAACACGTACTTTTTTTTACATTAGCTGCACTGAGGAGGCCCTAAGAAAGTAATTTTCCTATTGTTTCCCTATGGAGTTACACTTTACTCCACTATGATTCATATGCTGACTCATAGTGGAATAAAACCTTTTTCATGTTCCGAATGCAGTTATACAGGTTCTCAAAGGGGAAGATTTAAAAATCCACAGTATTATTCACAGAAGTGAAAACCCCTTTTCATGTCCTGACTGCAACTATTCCGCTTCTCGAAAAAAGTAACTAAAACGGCACTTGCTAACTCACAGTGACGAAAAACATTTTTCTTATTCCGTCTGCGACTATTCATGTGCTACACCACGGTATCCAAAAATTTACATGCTTACCCACATCGGACATAAACGTTTTTCATGTCCCGACTGCAATTATTCATGTTAATATTTGGCTGACTTATATAGCGCCGTTTTTGTGAAAAATCACCTCAAGGGTTGTATAAAGAAACTTCTTAGAAATCATTTGCTTACTCTAAGTGACATAAAACCGTTTACATGTTTCCACTGTGACTATTCATGTTCTACAAAGAGGCGTCAAAAAATCACACGTTTACGCACAGCAGACAAAAACTATTTTCCTGTCCGGAATGGAGTTATACAAGTTCTCAAAAGGACAATTTGAAAATCCACCGTATGATTCACAGAAGTGAAAAACCTTTTATATATCCTGACTGCAACTATTCGTGTTCTGAAAAGGGATTTTTATGAAGTCACTTGCTGACTCGACTCATAGTGGAGAAAAACCTTTTTCATGTTCCGACTGCAACTAAGCAAGTACTACGAAGATAAATCTAAAAATCACATGTTTACCCACAATGGAGAAAAACCCATTTCATGTCCTGACTGCAACTATTCTTCGTCTCGAAAAAAATAAACGACACATGCTAACTCACACTGATGAAAAACCTTTTTCATGTCCCGACTGCAATTTTTTATGTTGTACAAAGGAACTTCTAAGATATCATTTGCTGACTTACAGTGACATAAAACCTCTTACATGTTTCTACCGTGACTATTCATGTTCTAAAAAGAGGCACCATAAGATCACATGTTTACCTACAGCAGACAGAGATTTAAAAATGCACAGCGCGATTCACAGTGGAGAAAAACCTTTTTCAAGTTCTGAGTGTGACTAGGCATGTACTACGATAAATATCTATATGTAATATTATTATATTTAAGCATTAACTAACCTGTGTGTAATAACTAAAAAGTATTGTTCTAACTAAAAACTCTCGTATAACATCATTCATATGTTATGTTCCATAAATTTTTCATTATTTTTTTATTTTTTCTTTTGCTATTTTCCAAATTTTATTGTCATTTTTTTGGTTGCGCTGCGCTGGCAAGTCAGCATGAGAACCTGTATAGGCCAATAATAGCTGATGATGTAAATCTCCCGCTTTTCAGGACATTATAGTACCTTCAAACTCACTTTAACAACACTGACTACAGAAATTTGTATTTATGTGTATTTTGTGTTTAGAACACTAACGTCTACTGACAACAAAAATAAAATAAAAATGACGCACAATACAGTCGAGGAATTAATTCCCCGTACAACCGAAAAGGGTTGCCAACTTGGAAGATTTTAATTCCATAGTTTTTTTAAATTTAAATAAAGAAAAACATGTTACGTTACGCGTTGTTCGAACCCCCCTCCCCCCAGTAACCTTTTCACAAGACCCCCTTCCCTCCCCCAAGTGCGTTACGTAATACTTGAACGGAACAAAACTCACATTGATAATTATCCGAAAAATGATACAGGGCGACATTTCCCTAATTAAAAACTAGCAAACAATGAAACAATTCAATCAAGATAAAAACCTACCAGCGATCGAAAATATCTCAATCTAAATTGACAAACTTGGCAACTTTGTCAATCGAAAATGAAATTGCTGAGAACATTTGATAAAACCTCATCAAAGAATTTTATAAGGTTATCAATTTCGCCGACAGAAAGACCATATAAGTGAAATTTTTTTAGTTTTTTTAAATAAATAGTTTTTTTTTTTAATAAACGGTTATTATATTACATTAGACGCATTGCCTTTTTTCGTATGGAATTGAATTGCAGTTAGGGGGCGCCGTGTAAATCTCGCCCAGGGCGCTGATAGTGCTAAAACCGGCCCTGCCTCTCCTTACACAGTTTCTGGAGTTGTCTCGCCTACCTGTGTCTGGGGCGGCCCACTGGACGTCTACCGTCTGGGATCGCGCCAGTATTTTCCAAGGAATTCAGTCATCAGACATTCTTAGTACGTGCCCAAGCCGCCTCAGTTAAGATTTCTAAAAAGTATTTTCCAGAATTCTGTCAATATTTCATAGATTAATTATCAACACTAAAAGACATAAAAAAAAACCAATTTTTTTTAATAGGAAATATGACAAATTTCTTTTTTCTACGTCCAAAACGCGTACACCACTAAATTAGTTACCAAAGCACAAATGTGTGCTGACTTGGACAACTAACATGAATTTGTACAAAAATAGTTTCATATTGATTTAATATGTATATTGTACAGTCATCCATGATAATAAAATCTCTTTATTTGGCATAAATCTAATAGTTTATAAAACTAAGTGAAATAAACGAACTAAAGTAAAAATAACGATTTTTAAATTTTTGTAGAACTGTTTTTGTTGTCGTAGATACAAATTCACAAAGCGTAAATTAAAGATATATACAACACGAGCATATTAAACACCAACTATATAATACCTGCTAACTAATTTTTTTAAATGGTTTTAGGGAATCCAAAAAAAAGTCAGTGGTACCAGAGGTACCGCCGTGGCATCTAAATTTTTACTGTAAAATTGTTGGTGAAAAATCGTGTGGTATATATGAGTATAACTAAAAGGACTATAAGAGTTAAAAAATATTGTATTTAAAAAAATATTTCCGTTTTTTGAAATACTTGCATTAATCTTTCACATATTATTTTATACATTAATAATATCGCATAGTAACGTAAACACGTGTGAAATTTATCATTAGGGACCGATCGACGAAAAAAAACTAAGCATGCAAATCACATGCGGTAGAAGTGAAATCTTTACGAAACTAAAGTAGACAGGAGTGGGGAGATTACGAAGCACCGCACAAAGCGGAGACCGATTATATTATTGCATTCTCTCGCAAGCTAACTCCTATAGACGTACCATGTGTTTGTCTTTTTTTAGTGTCGCTATTTTTCGTTTAAACGATTTTCAAATCCCAAGAAGTTTTCACTGCAATTTTTTGAGGTGTTTTTAAATAAATAGTTAAAAAAAAATAACTCCGAGGTTTTTAATCAATTATTAACCCGTCTGTTGGTTCAATATATTCGCACCTCACAATCTGGAAGCCTCAGTTTCCCGGAAAAAATCAGAAACCGTCACTTTGGATCGAGATTGTAAAATAACTATGTAAGATAGCTTTCATATTTCAAAGACAATAAAAAGCATTATTTCGTTCTCTTTCTGGTTAAAAGAAAAAAAACATTATGTTTGCATTAGAGAAAGAGAGATATATAGCTTTAAAATGTAAGGTCGCTCGGGACGTTTTTGGTCTTATGAAAGTATAACGCGATTACGTGTTTTGGGATGTATTTATTCCTAAACAAGCAGACGGGTTTGCCAATGTAATAATTTGTCAATAAAGAGGAAAAAAATCTAAAGAGGTGCGCTGGGTACACGTATCTTAAATCCTCTCCAGTACGTAAAATATACTTTTCATTAAAAAAAAGGTTAGCCACTCTTAGTTTCAGTATTACATCCTGTATTGCAAAATATACCCAAGATGGTAACGTATTAATATTATGAACTTATCCAGACCATTAAGAACGAATCGCTGGTAAAAACGACACAATGGTCCGTCCGCTCTTTAAAAACGACCGCAAAACATTGATACAATTTACTCGGATCTTACGATTGCACAACGGCTTTAATGGCATTTTTATATTATGCGAGACATCGTTGGGGTATTATAATCTGTTGAAAAATCTCCGCAGTTGCACGCTCCATGACTTGGAAACTTTCCATGGAATAACTTTTGATTAAACTGCAGTACCAGAAGCACTTCTAACCTACACAAACATGAATACGCTTATTTTAATTAAATGTGGCGTTTTTGTAAAGAAATCAGTTGTTTTCATCTTCATTGATGGTTGGAAAAAAAACTCAAGAGCGTGCAATTTAGACGCGGTAGAAGTGAAAACCTCCGAATAATAAAGTAGACAAGAGTTGGAAGACTACGAAACACTTTATTTATCAATGTGAAGGATGATTTTTTGCATATTTTTATCGTCGAATTCCAGTGTACCTTTTCCTAAACATTTGGTCATCTTATTAGTATTTGTATTTTCTTCTTCGGAGTTGCTAGATGTTGCTTTCTTTTTTGTTTTATTTTGCCCGTTCATTTTGAAGTGGTTTGTAGATTGAATACTGATTTTACAAACATTTTTTTTTTTGGATTTCGTAGGATTCGATCCTTGGTCCGATAAATATCTGCAGTTCGTCAGGCGCTTTATACCACAACACCAAAGGAGACTTTGTGGGACTGTAGATTTATCGTATTATAGTGGAAACTAGTACCCGTGAATTACATAAATATTGTATTGCTGTCTCATTCTCTCGCAGGCTGAATCCTATAGATGTATGTATTTGTCTCTTTTTAGTGTCGCTTGTTTCCCTTTCATCGTGTTTCAAATCACAACGGTGCTAAAGAAGATTTCACTTCAATAAATATCTTTATGCAATATGTTCATAATTACGAATTACTTGAAAAAAAAATTAAAATTTCATAATTACTTGCAAAAAATATTTTGTTTGAGTATAACATAAACGCTCCAAACATTCGTTAATTTTTTTAATGAATTTTTTTTGTGAATTTCATGGAATCTCAAAAAAGTTCCAATTTAAGAAATTTTCGTAATATAATAATAATTGTATTTTCAGATGCGAGGCAGCGAATGGAAGTTGAATGGAATTTTAAACAATATCATTATCCCGTTGTATACGGAAATGTCTAAAGGAGTTTTCTTTGTAATTCTATGAACATTGAAACTTGGAAAATGTCTCCGACATTGTTTATCTTGTTGACATTTAATTTACACATTTCATGCTGAATGGACTTACTACTTAAATTACGCAAAATATAAACCGTTTTATTACAAAGTTTTAGTTTTGGATAGATACATGGTACATGTTTGTGTAGCTTACGTAGAAAAAATACCAGAAAATAATATTATGGTTACAAAATATTCCGATAAAATAAATGAAAGACTGAAAATTGCAAAATTCAACAATCGACGGTATTCTTTATTTATAGGATTTTAGTAAAAACATTTTAGAGAAACGAACTGAAGAATGAATAAGCGAAATCTTCTCCAATTGATGAAATCTCATTGCTTGTGAATGAGAATCTTTTGCATTTCACAAAATATTTACGCAATGGAGTGTACTTGCTGTTACCTAAAAAAAGCAATTGCAATGTACACCTTAAAAACTTATCCAACATTATGGCAAAGTCAATAAAAGTCCTGCTTTCACAAAAACCCGACTATTGTCCCAAAAAAAAAAAAAATTTCCATCTCTGAAGATTTATGCCTAAGGTGTACGAATATTTCTGAAGCATAGAAATAAATATTGTCATAAGGATTACAAGATCTCTACAGCAATGTGATTTTTTATCCGTCATAATTCAACACATCATGTTTGTCGCCTAATAACAAAAATAGCTTTATTGGTAGAGTATTTACAAGTCCTATTTACATCATCGGGAAGCATTATAGAGCGATGTAGAGTATTTATAAGTCATATTTGTATGTCAATAAATGCCTCAGTTTAATTTATAACCCTTTGCAAATTGAGATATAGAGTTTTACGCGAACCAACTGATGTAACATGCTTATTATAGCTATATTATAGTCATCTATTATTATAGTCATGCTTGGAAGGAAGAAAATATTAAAAATTTTATGATAATCTTAGTAGTCCAGGTGGTCGAGGGGTAAGGCTCTTGACTAGTGGTCGCGGGTTCAAATCCTGACGTGCGTAACTAAATTTTATTTGATTGATTTGTGTAATTTCACAATTCAAACATTTAAAAATAATATGTAGAGATATTTGCGACACATTCCAGAGTCGAATATACTCTCAGTATCGCCCTGGTGCAAGACCACGATTCAGAATTAATAGGTTGCTTGAAATAGCTTTAGCCGTGTTTGGTGACTAGATCTGAATAGCCAGGTACTTCCCTACCTTTCTCTTCCCCATTTTCTCCTCCTCCCCACTACCTTCAGTCTCACAACAACCCCAATGGAGGATGACATAGTCTCACTGGCTCCAAGCGGTTGGGAGCAGTTGGGACTCTTGTACGGTATTCACATAAAAATTTTTCTAAAAGTATGTGGTTTACTCGTACACATTAATGAGTAAAATAAGATCCTAAATAATACAATAGGTAATAGTATTAAGATTAACTTGCATTATTCATACCTGTTTTTCTGAAAAAAAACTTCAGAACCGTCATCGCGACTATTTTCATTTGGTAAAATCATTTCCGTGGATTTCCTTCTTTATTTTCACAGCTGTCTAATAATAAGACAAGACGCCATATTGATTGCTTTTTTATAAATCGTTGAAGAGCCTTGAAACTCGAATAATGTCGGATATTAAAACTACTACGGAATAAATCGAAAGTCTTAAGTACTTATTTTCATTTAGTCATATATTCGTGTTCAGATCACAAATAAAGTGGAATTTTCAATTTGAAGGCACGCTTTCAAGGAGTTGAGAAACGATTTTCTCATTCAAATTTTGGAGGCTTTTATAAATGACAAGCTTACCTCCGATCACAACTCCAGAAAACGACATAAGCCTAGATTAGATATTAAGCTGGTTTCAATCGGATTCTTAGAGGTATTTCAATAACGGAAAAATCCAAAATAAATTGTGTTAAGCCTCGACTTTAAAAAGTGTCAAAAAATATATAAATAAGATAAGGTTCAATTTCCCGGCGTTCAATATAAACAGGTTTGTAGTCCGAATGGCCTTGTCACATTGTGGAAGAAAAACTACCCCGGAGTTGAAGTTCAAAAGTAAGGGTTGCATTTCCCTTCACGAATGGTGGCAGGTGGGACGGATAATTTCATATTGTTAACTTGGTTAAATTCGGTGTTTACGTTTTGGGTTTAACGATTATAAAATATGATCCCCTTTGATATTTATAAAATATGATGTTGAATTTATCTGTACACTACACATATATAAAGGGTGTTTGATACTTGATGCGCTCACCTTTTAGCTGCATTTAGCTATTATTTTATTTAAATTATAAGTTTTAATTTTATCTGACGAAAAAGTTGTTAGATTTGGTAGGTTTCTTTCTTCCACAATAAACACTTCGAGAGATTTACACTGAGCTTTTTTTATTTAGAAATTTTAGATTAACATGACTGGACACACGCTGGGGCCGGTTCCCCGTTCAAGAAAGACAGAATAATCCTTGGTTTTTATTCGATTATTTACCGTAAAAATATAACGAATTTACGGGAACCGGTCTTTTTATAACAACAAAACACCTATTGGCAAGACAGTTACATCACAAGCGCCATCTGGACGCTCAATAGAAACCTGCATTATCGACATATAGCCTGCCGGTAAATAAAACAGATTAAGGGGGTTTCTCACCATCCTCCCAATAGTTTATCCATTCACATAACGAATATTAATAAAAAAAAAATAAATACTAGCAACAAGTAAAAACTTCGGCTAATTTATCCAATATGTAGCCATTGTTCATAGGTTCAAGTACTGGTTACGCACATACTAATACCTGCACATACACATACCTACACAGCACGCATACATACTATCACTGCTTGGACTTGGTATTAATTATTGTTGCAAGTCCTTTTGCCCTACCTTTTCCCCCCTCGCTTACCCACAATCTTAATCAGTCTGCAATAAACTCCCGCTGAATATAGCCATCACTGTGCTCTGCTCACGAAAATCCGCTATTAAAATAACGCGCCGTGTACTATAAATTAAACCAACTCCCGACTATCACTGTTTGTGCCAATTGGATGGATGAACGAACGCAGCATTGCCAGAATACAAGATCTTTATCCTTTTCCGGTGAGTCATTCCATTCCTTCTATGCAACTTTTAATTTTGCTATAGCAAGCAGTGATTAGTAACACAAAAATCAAGGTCCTTCGCCAGTCATTTTACAAAAAACACATAATCCACTCTCACCACATAAATAACCATACAAGTACTGAATAATAAACTCAGACTTTTTAAATAAATAAATCCTGTAGAATTAATCCAAAATATTCATTATGTATATGGATAAGCTATTGAGAGGATGGTGAAAAACCCCCTAAGATAGATAGAGGGAAGTAACTACACCATACCAATTATCAATGGATACAGAAATCATTGGTTGGTGTTATACAAAGTAATTTTGTTTTCATTTAATTAAAATGAAAACAAAAGTAAAAATAAAACTAAGAAAATTAAAAATGTGGATATATACCCCGAATCTGCTAGACAACGGCAATCCACTAAAATTGTTTTAGAAGCTGTTTGTGGTGTGCGGTCACCGATATTATTGGCACCAAGTGAGACCGAGTGAGTATGGTACCTACTTTACCTAAAGTACAGGTTTAGCATGTCTATAAATCAGGAACGCAATCAGAGAACTTTTTATTTTACAATTTATTCATGAACCAGACTATTTTCTGCCTGCCACTCTACAGTGAGAGTTGCCTTTATTCATTTTCCGAGAAGAAACGAAGAGGAAATTCGCAAAATAATACAAGAATATGATAGAAGTAGACGAAATTTTATCCTTAGGGAGATTCGCTGGCGGCAATTCCGAGTAATCAACTAAAATAAATAAAATATTGCCGGGACAAAGGAACGACAGGAAATAATGCATAACAATTTTGCGTGAGACGCGTTCTGAATGATAATTTAATATAATATTATTTGATGCTATTAATAATTTGTGGATGTGTAAGAGACTATTCTCTTTATCAACCCTCGTGACGTCAATTAAGTCGAGGAGAAATTTGATGGTTAACATATATATATATATGTATATTTTTTAATTAATTTAGATATCTATATTAAGTTTGATATGTTTTTTCGATGCCTTTCTCGCTAGGATATGCCTGTGTCAGACAGACGTGGAAGGTACAGATATTCATGCATAAGTACCATGGTTAAATACATTTTAACATTCTTTCTTTGTGGTTGATAGAATAATCTTCCAATAAAAACAAAAATTTATGTAAAGGAATGTGTAGGTTGATCCTATAAAGATAATAATACTCGTATTAGTTGAAAGTTAATATGAAAGTTATGATTGTTGGGTGTGACAGGATTATATTGTTTTATTTAGGTTAGGTTAGGTTAGGTAAATTATAAGTATCATTGAAGAAGAAAAATACACCAATTATGTAAACAAAAAAATGTGTGGTAATGGTACAATGTACGATCGTGTAAGAAACGTGGAGATCCGCAAAGAATGCAAGGCTGATGTAAACGTAATGAGTAAAATTAAGAAAGGGACGCTCAAATGGTTTGGGCATGTAGTGCGAATGAACGAGGAAAGGAGTGTAAGCAAATGTGAATGGTAGGAGAAGTCTAGAACGCCCAAGAAAGACATGGCACCACCAAGTGAATCGGATACTTAAGTCGGGCCATGTCAAGAGTCAGAATAATAGAAGAGCATGTATGTATGAGGCAAGGGGTATGTGCCGAGACCGAGTAGTTTGGCGGTCGGTCCTCTCTGCCTTCCCCTGCGGGGAAACGGCGTAATGTTTAGTTAGTTAGTTAGTCATAAACAAAAATATGAAAAATAACAATACAATACAATACAAAATAAAAACATATCTGTCGCAACTGGGACTCGAACCCAGAACCCAAAACGAGCAAATCACTCTTAGGTATGAATATCAATTTACATATATATTTTTTTTATTAGAACAACTCTCTTTTCCGAGAGGTTTTATCTTTGTGTTTTCAGAGTCTTGTTCTTTTTCATATTTTAGTTTAGATTATAAGTGTTATATTCTTCTTCACCGACATATTTCATTGGTGGGATGGGACAATCGCATTGGCTACTCGACGATATAGATCAGAAGTTCCCAAACTTTTTTTCCCGTAGACCGCTTTCAAAATATTCCTGGTTTTGGTGGACCCCCTGCTGTCACATTTTTACCATATTCCCAAAACGTCGGAAATTTGTGTCGTGACTGAGTTCCAACCCTAAATTCGGAGTGGTAAAATAACAGAAAAATAGTGTGTTTTCTTGTGTTCTATTTTTTAATAATATGATTACAGACACAATAGAATTAAAATTAAAAATTAATAACGTACCGTAACATCAACAATGCAAATAAACAATAAATATATAAATAGTCATAATTTTAATGGGAGGTTTCTTCAATAGTTATAAAATAAGAGTTGTTCTAATAAAAACAAATTTATGTAAATTGATATTCGTATCCAAGGGTAATTTGTTTATGGTGGGAAGTCCAGTATGTGCATGTGCAATCCAATTCTTTATTTCATGTTTGAATTTGGTCATTATTTCTATTTGTCTAATAGTAGCTGGTATTATATTGTATAGTTTGCAAGCTATGTATTTAAAATGTCTCTGTCCAAAGTTGGTTTTTAGTAAAGGGAGATTAAAGAAGTTTTTTTTTGTTTTTCACGTTATGTGTATAGTTAGTGTTGATTTGTAGTGTTTTTTGTGCAAGTTAACCAAAAGTATTCTTCCAAAAAGCTGCTTTATATCCATAACATTGGTAAATTGAGGAGCGTTATTTAAAAAACCCAAAATATACCAGAAGTCAAATTTTTCAGAGCACACAATTTTTTAAATAGCTTAGTATCTAATAAATATAAAAAAATAAAACTAATTTTTATTAAAAAATGTGCATATGATCTTGGATACGAAATATTAGTTGTACGCTTCACTTTAATACCTTTATAAGTATAGGTCTCGCAAGTTAAGTTGACTTCATCACAGTACTCACACAGATGCAAAACTTTCATACAGCGTGTTTCGTTTTGGGCTTTTAACAAAAAAGCAATTAATAATTATTTCAAAATTGAGAATTCGAATCCAAAGCGTGTTTAAATCGGTAACATAAAACTAATGTTGTTTTACAACATTTTTATAGAAATACTGAAGGTTTAGGAAGAAAAATAAGGTTATTAACTAAATGCGATAATCTTCAGGGTTGAATTCAAAGGGGTATTCATAAATAACAACGAGGTTAAAAAAATATTATGTTATTTAAAAAGATTAATTCGGTTTTCATTCAAAGTTAAAAATTTCCCATATAAAACATCTCCATTGCCGCCATTTTTTTTTACGGATTCGACATTTGTAAAGTTTCGTTTAAAACTCAATACTCATGAATTACTTGGTTTACCTAAACTAAGAACCTAATGATGAAATGAAGTATGATTTCCAAAACCTGGGCTTACAAATTTGGCTGCTTATGGGTTATTTATTTTTTATAATTATGTGTTAGCAATCATCAGCAACACTAATTATTTAATTATGTACCAGTCATCATCAGCAACTATCTATACGTATATTATCTAAAATATAACAGATTACTAACACAAAGGTACAAAAGATTAACTGTTGAATAGGTACTAGTCTGTGATACTCCAATTGCCTTAGACGTCAAATCATACAAGTCATTTATGCTTAAAAGTGGACCACCGTTTTTTTTCATTATGAATAAGTAAAATAATTAAACATACGGATTAAAATTTCACGATTTGGTCCATTCAGTGATTAGCCACGTTCCGTTTCGTAACAGGACTCCATGATATCGTAATAAATATTAAACTTGCACACTTTACAAACACTATTTATTATTTCAAATTTATTAATTTGTCATTATTTGTCACTTGCGAAATGTAGATGCACGTATGTTTAAATCAAATTACGAACCGAATGAATAGGACATCCTGTAAGTACAGCCTCAAAAGGGTGTCGTAAAACTTGCCTCTCTTCTAACTAGTTACAATAAGTGGGCGTAAGCAAGACAGAGAACCTTATCGGGTTTGTGGGCGTCGCTTGACGTTCACACAGATAGACCAATACATCAATACTAAGCATTTTTATTGCTTCCAACTTAAAGTGTTTTACCTATACTATTATCGAAACTAAATAAATGCCAATTTAATAAACGAATTGTGAAAACATCGTGTTTTATGTTTATAAATTTTCATAAAAAAATAGCATGTAATAAATATAAAAAAATAAAACTATTTTTTATTAAAAAACATGCTTTCTTGGGTAGAAAATATTAGCTTCACGCCTCACTTTAGTGCCTTTAAGTACTATTATCAAAACTAAATACATGCAAATTTAATAAAAGAATTGTGAAAACATTGTGTTTTGTGCGTATAAATTTTGATTAAAAAATTAGTTTTATCGGCATAATAAATATGTACGTCTAGGTACCATTAAAAATGTTTCTATCGTAATATTTTTGTCGGGAGAAGCTGAACATCGTGGTTAATGAAAGAGCCGATTCTGGTAAAACTTTTCGAGTTCTTTCACATTTTTTGCTTTTTCTCAGAATCTGGGTTGCAAATATAAATATTTTTGGCAGTTTTCATTATGTTTAAAAACCTCTCTCTTTATAAATTAATTATATTCGTAATTTTAGTTTTGCCAAAATATTCAATATGTGAACCATTTTTTGAACTGTATTTTGATTTTATAAAATGTGTTTTTAGAGTGCTGCTTAGGAGAATTTTTTTCGAAAAACACGTTCTTTGCTCCGGAAAGTGACGAGTTTTGAAAAAAAACGATCAACTTGTGTCAGTCATACTGGCGCAAGGAGTAATTGGAACTATAATGGATTTCGTAATAAATAATCAAGAATAATAATTTCAATGGTGTGTCTCTGTGTAGTAGGTACCTCCGATTACTAAAACTCGAATTTTCATTGATTTTCAAAATTGAAAAGATTTAAATTATTCTTCGATTCAAATGTGTATTTTATAGGTACGAGTATGTTAAAAATTTCGTCAGATAATGTCGTATTTTTTTAAAGTTTTTTAACGGTGTTCATTCGAAATGTAAGTTTCCGATCGGTTTTTGAAGGGCTCGAAAGCTGTGACATGATCTTGAGGCGTATACGTACCTACTTTTATACATGCTTTTGGCTTCACCAATCCTTCATTTATAATTTGTGAAGAATATCTTGTGATGTTCATGGATCTGCGCTGCCAAAATAATAACATAAAATAACACACTATTTTGATTTTCGTTTATATATCACGCAATATTTGCTTTCATGTGTGATTTACTCATGTGTTTAATAGTGATTGCACAAAATACGCCCTACGCTACATCACCTATCAAAATAAAATTGCATTTATTATTAAAGTTTTAATTCGCTGTTCAAGTCCAAGTAAGATAGAGGAAAAACAATTACCCCATCCTTAAAATAACTCCAGACATACTTATTAACCCGCATCACTCCATAAAATGTGCTTTTATCTCCGTGACATCAAGAGGAATGTTTCCTCCCGGCCATGGATCAGGGAATGAGTGGAACTATCCAGATAGATTAATGTCGTCCAATATCCCCTAGCAACGAGTAGCTGGGACAGTCCAACCTCGATAAATATTCTCAATTCGAAACCGATGCCATTGTGTGTCCGAATTCTAAGCCAAACCGCAAATTGTGCGAACGATACAAATTGGCCACCTCGATACAAACATTGATAAAATAAGAATAGAGAATGGCAAACCAAACAAGAGTCCCAACTGACCGGACCCAGAAGTACTATAACGCTATCAATTTGTGAAAATGTTGCGAGGCGGAATGAAACCGGGGGAAATGGATGAAAGAGGATTGGAAAAGTTAGTTATTTAGTCTACTTACGTCTGCTCATTAGATAGCTACGTAATTGAATTTCAAGCAATTCGACGTTTCAATTCTAACAGGAGTTTTTTTTTCAGCGAATTACTAAAATTAGTCTTCCTCTCGACTACGGGAAAGAGAAAATTTGAAATGTATTCTTCTAATATATTTTACCCTATTCCACCAAATAGTTTTTTTGAAGTAAAACTTCTTTACGCACGCTTGACTTGGGGAGTGTGTAATTTAAGCTAGTGAATGTGTGACGAGGACGTTACGAAAAGCGAGGCGAACGGTAGTTGAGAGGGAGATATAAGTTAGTGAAGATAGAAAGAGAGAGAGGGGCAAGCACACATTTTCTTTCTCTCTTTCTCTCTTAGCCAGTTACGTTTCGTACATCTAAGACACAGTGCAGACCTGTTGTCTGTATCACAATGTAGGAGCAAGAAACAGCAGCGCGCTCGCACATCTTCTATCCCTCTTCCTATCATAAATAGATGAAGCTAAAGAAATTTTACTTCAGTTGTGTGGTCTAAAGCGCTCTCGTTTTTTATTATATACATTAGCTCCACACAGCAGGCCAGTGGCCAGTGAGGAAAATAATTCCCCTCAGAGCCTATGTCATCTTTGGGGATGCTGTGTGGAGGGTATTTTAAGGAAAGGAAGTTTTCTAAAGAAAAATGGTATTAGGGGTGGGTAGGAATCTGGTGGTTAGTGTGTCCAGGTCATCCGCCGCCAAAACCTAGACAAAGGAGAGTGACAGACGTATGAATCCATCCCTCCCACTGCGGTGCAAGGCGATGTTCCGAGAGAGTACGCTGTTGAAGTCAAAGGGACTTCCTCAATTTTCCAGCTGGTGGGCAGATGCATCCGCCGCCAAGACTCGGACAAACCTCATCCTGTGAACCCGGCTAAATCACCAAATGAAGCGAACCACTTGGGGTGACTTATGACAGAGGTATTGGTTTTCCAATAAATGGTTCCCGGGGCGGCGGTACCTTTACCCGACTCCCAAATCGAAAGGCAGTTCTTCGAAAGCCAGGTTTGCACTTTGTGAATTAATGAAACTAAAGTCAAATAACTAATAAATCAAACATGAAACAGAATATAACGGAAAAACTAAAATGTAACGGTCACAGCTGGGAATCGAATCCAGGATCTCTGTCTAACCGGGACGCGTATTTCCAATCCCTAACGCGGTTGAGTCACTCAAGCGACTGAGCCGCGTTAGGGATTGGAAGGCGTAAATCGCCTTACAAACACTACCTGAACTAAAGGCTTCTCCGATTTGTACACAAAGCGTTTGGGAAACAGAGTCACCAACCAAACTGACAGAATATTACAACACTTTTCTTTCAACCCTTCTAAATAAATATGCTCCAACTTCAACAAAAACTCGGCGACTGCGAAGTTCTGATGACTGGTTTGACGAAGAATGTCAGAGCCAGAAGAGATCAATGCGTAAATTGGAGAGGTCCTACAGACACTCAGGCGTTACTTCACGGGACGATTGGATACGGGCTCAAAAAGAGTACGCACTATTAATTCGCTCGAAAAGATCTGAATATTGGACAAGTAGGATCGATTCAGAGCGTCAAAATCCACGAAGTCTGTGGAACTCTATTAAGACGGTCGCTGCCGATGTACGTGCGCAAAATACAACCGAAATAGCTCCGGAAACCTTCTCCAAATTTTTTCTTGACAAAATTAAGTCAAAACGTGACCTAACAGCCTCCGCCCAACCACCATATTTTACTAAAAGCAATAGCGGAAACTTTTCTGCCTTCAAACCTACAACCATCGAAGAAGTAAGGAAATTAATACTTACTTCACCGAACAAGCAGTGTTCACTCGATCCTATTCCAACGTGGTTACTGAAGAAGTGTTGCAAGGAAATATCTCCCTTTCTAGTTCATCTTTTCAATAAGTCACTCAGCATGGGTGATTTCCCAAAACCCCTTAAATCAGCTGTTGTAACTCCACTTATAAAAAAACCGCAATTGGACGCTGAAGATCTCTCAAACTACCGACCCGTTTCAAATCTTCCATTAATTTCCAAAATCCTAGAAAAAATTACTGCTTCCCAGATAATATATCACTTAAACTCAAATGAATTGCTGACTAAATACCAATCTGCATATAGAAGGTTTCACTCAACGGAAACTGGATTACTACGTGTTTTGTCAGACATAACTCTTGCTATTGAGTCGGGAAAACTGGCACTCCTTTCAGTCTTGGACATGAGTGCCGCTTTTGATACAATCGACCACGATTTTCTTATTAAACGATTAGAAGAATCCTTTGGTTTAAATGGCGGCGTTAAAAGCTGGCTGACATCGTACTTGGGTAACCGTATACAAGCCGTAAAGGTAGGGAAAAACCAATCAAAATATGCAACCCTTTCATCTGGAGTACCCCAGGGGTCTGTTCTGGGCCCACTTCTTTTCATCCTCTTCACAAATGATGTCGCTAAAATAATCGAATCATTTGGCCTTCTATCTCACTGCTACGCTGATGACCAACAACTTTACTTTTACTGCTTACCAGAGGAAGTAGACAGTCTAAAAACTCGCATGATTGAGTGTCTAGAAGCAATTACCCGCTAGATGACCTCAAATAGATTAAAACTAAATCCGTCAAAGACTGAGTTTCTTTGGACCGCCACAAGCAGACGTCAGCATAACATTGATAACTCCCCAATAACTATTTCAGGAAGCGACATCACTCCAAAGACTTGTATAAAACTACTGGGTGTCAATCTGGACGCTGATTTTTCCCTTAAAACCCAAGTGAACAGAACCGTAAGCACGGGATTTTTTCAATTAAGGCAAATTAAAGCAGTAAGGAGAAACCTGCCAACAGAGGCGACTAAATTACTAGTCAATTCGTATGTGGTTTCACGTTTAGATTATTGCAACGGAATATATGCAAGTCTTCCAAAATATCAAATTAACAAATTACAATCCGTTTTCAACGCTGCGGCAAGACTTATCACCGGCGTATCAAAATATTCCCATATTTCAGAGCATCTCAAAAATCTACACTGGCTTAAATGTCCTGAAAGGATCCAGTTTAAGCTCTGCTGGATGGTATTTAAGTCCCTTAACGGAATGGCTCCGGCTTATTTATCGGAATTGTGTATTCCAGAAATTTCCAATCATCGACAGTCAACCCTGAGGTCAGCAGCGTCATCAGCTATCAGAAGTTTAAAGGAACCAAAGCGCACACCAGATACTAAGTTTGGTGAGCGCGCTTTCGGAGTGTCAGGACCTAAAGCCTGGAACGGACTGCCACATGACTTAAGAATGATCACAGACGCGGCGGAATTTAGAGCTAGACTTAAAACTCACCTTTTCAGACAGTCGTATCCATAAACTCAAAATCTTTCACCTTCACTTTCAATGCCCGCGACACCGTAAATAACTAACCTGTAAAAACCTAGAAAAAAAATAATAAAAAAAATAAATAAATAAAAAAAATAAAAATAAAAAATAAATAAATAAAAAAATTAAAAAAATATAAATAAAATGTAAGCATTTGTGAAGGTCATTTCATGAACATTCTCCAGCCCTAAAGATTCCGAAATTCTCCAGTATTTTAAAATAAATATCAACTATACTTTTGCCACTAATCTCCAATAGTCCTAAATTCTCCAGTATTTTAAAATAAATACCTCTACTTTTGCCACTAATCTATTCACAAATGTAATAGGTACTAACAGTGATGAGGGTAGCAAATAATGTAAAATCACGCAATGTCCAATGTGTTAACTGTAATGTCCTCCGCGTGCAAAGCCGTATCTTCTCCAAGCATAAACTTATAATTAAAGTGTGTTTATCGGAAGTGACCTGCCAGGTAAGTATGTTTCTGTATCCATTTGTAAATAGTAAAATCAGTTAGAACCTAAGCATTCATAATAAATTGTACAGCGCCCTTGAGGTGATTTTTCACAAAAACGGCGCTTTATAAATTATCCAATTATTATTATTATTATTACCGCATTTCAGTCGCCCTAGTGACTGAACCGCGTTAGGGATTGTTATGCATAAATCACCTTACAGAAGCTGTACCGATTCAGTCACCTACGCGCTTTGTTGCTCTATCAGTTTCTGTGAGGGCGACGACCGTAATTATAGAGAGGATAGACAGCGTTTTTTTAGTTAGCATTTTTTTTACATTGAAAATTTTGAGGGTGACGACCGTAATTATAGAAGGGTAAGCAGAGAGGATGAACTGCGTTTTTTTTACTTAATTTTTTTTTTTTTTTACGTAGAAAATTTATATATATATATTTTTTTAAATAAATAGGGTAAGCAGAGAGGATGGACCGCGTTAATTTTTTACTTAATTTTCTATGTAAAAAAAAAAATTAAGTAAAAAATTAACGCGGTCCATCCTCTCTGCTTACCCTTCTATAATTACGGTCGTCACCCTCAGTTAAAAAAAAACGCTTTTTCTTAACTTAAAATAAATTTTCAATGTAAATTTTCAAAAAACGCGCGTTTTTTTTTACTTAAAATATTAATTTTCTATGTAAAAAAAAAATTAAGTAAAAAATTAACGCGGTCCATCCTCTCTGCTTACCCTATTTATTTTAAAAAAATATATATGTAAATTTTCTATGTAAAAAAAAAAAAATTAAGTAAAAAAAAAACGCAGTTCATCCTCTCTGCTTACCCTTCTATAATTATTACGGTCGTCACCCTCAGTTAAAAAAACCGGCGTTTTTTTTAACTTAAAATAAATTTTCAATGTAAAAAAAATGCTAACTAAAAAAACGCTGCTAACCTTTTTAATTAAATAGCTAATCCTCTCTGCTAACCTCTCCATAATTACGGTCGTCGCCCTCACAGAAACTGATAGAGCAACGAAGCGCGTAGGTGACTGAATCGGTATAGCTTTTGTAAGGTGATTTATGCATAACAATCTCTAACGCGGTTCAGTCACTAGCGCGACTGAAATGCGGTAATGTTTGTAAGGCGATTTACGCCTTCCAATCCCTAACGCGGCTCAGTCGCTAGAGTGACTCAACCGCGTTAGGGATTGGAAATACGCAACCGGGACAGCGGCGCCTCAAACATCTCGATCATTGGGAACTTTTTATTTTACGTCATTTTTGTAGATCTCATATTTCAAATTCAGAAATAACAATATTAACTTCTGCAATTTTTTCCCATATATTTGGTTGCTATATTTAAATGTTTACAAAGTAAATTACGAATTTATGTGTAACCTAGATACTGTCTCGGATAAACAAATCCGATTTTTATTTATATACGTATATTGTTTGCAATTCATACAGATGTATTCCATTATAACCAAGTTATATATATTTATGTATTATTTATTTCCTATCACTATCGGTCTGGCTATCAACCGTGCGGCCGTGTTCGTAAAACGGTATAAAATCATCGGTAGGTATGCCTATCGATCCGATATTGTGAAGTTTTCAATTTCACTGTGCTGGACTCCACGCGTCGCGTGTAAATCCTCTTCTATCATTCTTCTTCTTCTTGGTGTGCCGTATCAGGTCCCCCGACGTTGGCGATCACTCCGGAAAATGTCTCTCTGTCTTGCGCTGCCAGGAATCGCTCCTCCACACTTCTAATGCTGGTCCACTCTCGTTCATTTCGTAGCCAAGATATTTGTCTCCTGCCAGGCCCTCGGCGACCCTCTATCTTGCCTTTCAATATTAATTGGAGCAAATGATACTTCCCCCTTCGAAGTATGTGACCCAGTTACGAAATCTTTCTGACTTTCTTCAATGTAAGCAGTTTTCAGTTTGTCAGAATTTCTGTGTTGGTGATCAAGTCGGTCCATGGGACCTTGAGCATTCTCCGGTGAAGCCACATTTCAAAAGCCTCTAACCTGTTCGTGGTATTTACTTTCAAGGTCCATGTCTCACATCCATACAGCAAGACCGACCACACATAATATTTTAACATTCTCTGCCTTAGATTTAAATTGATATTGTCATTGCAGAAGAGGGATTTCATTTAAGTCCTATAGTTTCAAAAACCCGCTATATCCGATTTTTTGACAAAATGATCTGACTATGACATCTTGTTCGCTATATCGGAATTCAACCAATAACGAGCAGTTATTTTGCCAAGATGGCGGGTGTAGAAACAGCCCCTCAAATTAGTTGAGTTTCAAAAGCACCTACATTCCATACCAATCACATATTGAGTATCAAAATCCGCTATATTCATTTTATTTATCCAAATTACTTAAATACTTCTTAATATACATTGAAAAAATGAATACTTTTCGAATGTATACTACTCCAATTCTTTATATAAAAATAAAAATATAATTCTATATGTTTTACCTCAGAGATGTGACAGTTTTTTGTTTTCTTTTACGGTTTTCTCCGAATCAGTGAAAGTTGATATAGCGGATAAAGAAATTAAAAGACTCATTTTACTGAATGCAGTTCTTGCTGCTTCAATTCTGCACCTAACCTCTACATCTGGGTCAAGAGTCTCCGTGAGAATACTGCCGAGGTATCTAAATCTTTCCACCTTTTCGACATTGCAACCATTTAACTGTATCACTGATTCAGAGTGATCTAGTCGTCCAAATGTCATCCATTTAGTTTTATTGATGTTGATTGTTAGGCCAAGTTGCTCACCAGCATTATTAACAAGATTTAATAGGCCTTTGCGGTCATCGATACAGTCAGCTAGTAATACAGTATTATCTGCATATCTTTTGTTATTAATGACAACTCCGTTGATCTTCAGACCTTTCTCGGCATTACTTTGGGCTCTTTTAAAGACATAGTTGGAATAGAGATTAAATAACAGTGGCGACAAGATACAGCCTTATCGTACTCCACGCTGAATTGCGATTGCATTAGATCTCTCATTCCCATGTCTTATTTCTGCTGTTTTGAACCAATGCAGGTTTTTAATGAAATTATGGTCTTTGGTAATCATTGAACGAGAGATATTCCCTGCTTATATTTTTAATACATACTGTATGATTGTTGAAATAAATAAAATTATGTGAAGTTTTCCGTGAAACTTCATATTATATTAAGCTACGAGGTTTTTGTAAGGTAAACCATCAATCATTTTATTTTATTGAAATTATGTTTATTAATTGTTTGTCACATCGTTTAAGATACTGGTACTTGACGTATGCTTGCAATCATAAAAAGTACACATGGAAACGTTTAAAAAAAGTTGGGTGCATCTTCCACATTGATCTTATCCATGATTCACAAATGTTACTATATCTCTCAGAGCTTTTATTGAAAACGCTCATAGAATAATAAATTAATTGAGTCGAATTCTGACCGCGGGAAACTGGCACATGAAATACTGCTAAAAATCGGTGGCTAGGAGTTTAATATCATCTGTTCTCTATGTGATGTAGGTATAGTAGTTTCCCGCCTATATTACGACTTTCCGGACCTCGTGTATTCATAATCTCGTGGCACGTGAAGCCTTTGCATGACTTTTTCATTTGAGAAAAATAACCCATCAAATCATCATAAAACTCACTGCTAACTTCATTTAATTAACGGACAAATAAGAATGTTGTCTTTTACGTATACATAACGTCGAAATTTGTTGTCATTACTTATAAATAAGTACCAAATGATGTTTTACGCAGGAAAAACTGAAGTTCTGACGTCATTTGAAATCATTTGCGCATCTATTTCTAACTGGAAATTAAGTGAAGCTATTCATGTTCGTTCTTCTATTATCAGAGTTACGTTGAACATAGTATTCGCATAGATGCATTACTTGCATACAGCATATTCATTTCTATAGATAATAAAAAAAAATATAATTTCTAATGAAATATACAAATTTTATTTGAAATAAAATTTGTTTTGAATTTAAGCATCGTTTGAAAATTGAAACTACTTTTTCAAGAATTTAGACTGTTCCGTGCTTTTTCACGAGTTTGCGCTAATACGTAAAAAAATAATCAATTGAAAATCTGAAAACACTCACGATTCATTAATCCCTAGCAACGCCTCCACCCCTTCCACAATCCTTAGTAATAATACATTGTTCCCACCCACTATTTTGTAATTGTCAAATCAGTATACTTTTGCCGTGAGGAAGGAATGGTCGTTCCGAAACCGGTCGGCTTTAAACAAATATATAAGTGGTTCAAACAAAGTAACATTGTTTCATTTATCTGTTCAAACTTTTAGAATATTCAAATTCGAGCAACTTGTGAATACGTTGTTCCTTTTTCGCTGAAAAACATAAGTAGGTGTAAACCTGTTTGCTGTGGCTGTTGCAAAGTACTGTTTCTCAGTGACGTTTCACAAGAATTTTGGAAGTGTAAACCTGTGTAAAGTGTAAACATGTGGTATGGCGCCGTCCCAGAACCATTTATTGGATAACCAAAGTCTTTGCCGTAGGTCACCCCTAGTGGTTCGCTACGTTTGGTGACTTAGCAGAGGTGCCCGGGTTCACAGAGTGAGGTTTTTCTGGGTCTTGGCGGTGGATGCATCTGCCAGATGCAAGGCAGATCGGATAGGGGTAGAATGGTTGAGGGAGTCCCTTTGACTTCTCCAGCGTACTCTCTCGGAACATCGCCTTGCACCGCAGTGAGAGGGATGGATTATGGATTAATACTTCCGTCACTCCTGAACACACTGACCCCCGGATTCCTACCCACCACTCCATACCCTTTTCGTTCACAGTACTTATTTTTGTTCCTATCCTTAAAAGACCCTCCACACAGCATCCCCAAAGACGACATAGGCTCTTAGGGGAATTATTTTCCTCAAGGCCTCATATGTGAAACAAACGTAAAAAAAAACAAATTAAAAATATATCCACAAAAAGGGGTTTTTGCTAAAAACATGAAATTTTTATATTTCTGAGGAATACAGAACAATAAATTGGTTGGCGATTTGATGTTCAATATATCTTTCTTGTAAATGTATTCGCTTCGCTTTCTTTCTCACGTTCATAAATTACAGATAGTGGCTTTCCACGTGGCCTTGATTTATTACCACGGGTTAAGCCGTTGCCCTCAGGTACGCCACTTTTCCGCCCCCGCTCGCGACTGTTTACTCTGTGTATAAACATCGACGTATGATGCAGTTGTTGACGCATTGGCGTTATGGGAAGAAAACGATTCTTTGAGAAACAACTTTTTTTTAGAATTGCAGATACTGAGATAATGATGAAGCATTTTTATGAAAGAAGTCTTTAGTAGGGGTTTCGAATAACAAGTCTTTTTTAGATATACACTGCACAAACTCCCTGAGGTTTCCCTTGGGGCGAATTTCATGGCTAGAAGAGCTGCGAGAAGTGATTTTCAAGGAAAAGGAGTCTATATTGCCTGGAGTCAGTGAAACTGTCTCATTCTTGAGGGAGCGGGAGACAGAACGAGAAATAAAAGGCGTCAGTCGATGTATGAGTCAGTCTTTTATTGTAGCGCTACGTAGCGAGGTCGAAGCGGAGCGGAGTGACAGTGGATGATGCTGCGTGATGAGTGAAGGAAGGTCAGGAGACTACGGCGGTGAAGATCACTGGTCTTCAGGGAACCGGCGTGTTACACTACACCATGGCGGTGTAGAATGACCTTGATCCAGGCGGTCGACCGTCGTCGCGTTGACGAGGTATTGGCGGCTGTGTGTCCAGTGGGTCGGAGCACACACGTGACGCAGGAAAGAACCTTAGGTGATAAAGAGAGGCGATAAGGATGCTGGCGCGTTGCCGGTTGTGGTTGCTGCTCGTTGCAGGATGCTGGATGCTGGCGCGTTGCCGGTTGTGGTTGCTGCTCTTTGCAGGATGCTGGATGCTGGCGCGTTGCCGGTTGTGGTTGCTGCTCGTTGCAGGATGCTGATGCTGGCGCATTGCCGGTTGTGGTTGCTGCTCGTTGCAGGATGCTGATTGACATCTCATGTCGAGATGGTAGTTGGAGATGGAGCCCTCGAAGGTGTTATGAAGATGTTCCTGGGTCACACTGGATATGAGTGGTTCACTACTATCTGCGCGGGCCCGTGCCCGGCGCAGGCACGTAAAGAGTTACTGCACTGCTCGGACTGTGTTGTTCGGCCGATGAATGGAAAGTACTGACTGACTGAGACTGAGCGAGCGAGCGCTGGCTTATATACTCTGCCGGTCGGGCAAGTAGTTTCGAGAACGGTAGGTAATGCCGGGTGAACTCATGCAAAGCCGAGGTATCGCTCGAACTTTCTGCGGGCACTTGAGCGGTACATTGAAGTACCCACCACTGTCCCGCCCCGGTATAGGCGACTTATGGTCGCCCCTTCGGAGCTCTCGCAAGAATCTATTTTTTTATTTGAACGACTAAAAACTTTTAACATACTTGAACGGTACAGCCAGACGTTCTAGCTCTTTCGCGTAGGTGGCGGATTATTATTTCTACTACGTTACGATACTCGCTGAAGGTAGGTAGATGTATCGCCGTAGGTATGTGCTTCCAGCGTATTCCATGGAGGTCAGTGGCGCAGCGGTAAATTTCGCAGAGCGGGTTAAGTGGCCGCCACATTCTCATTGGGGATTGATTATTGTGATCATGTGAGAAGTTTAAAAGAATATTTGCATTCGCCAAATATCTCCTGGATAAAAAATTAATTTCGGAATGATAAAAATAAACCAATTCCGTTACGTGTACGAAATAAGACCCCAATATAAATCTTTTAGAGAAGTTTGAAGTTAATCAAAATTCTAATAATCCCAAAGCTAGTCTAATAATAAACAAACGAATATGAGGTTCATTCGCTTCTCCTGCATAATGATATGCGGAGCTTAATTTACATGCTAAGAAAAGAAAAGAAAGACGAAGGCATGCGGAGAAAAAACTCCAGTGAGTCACCCAAATTCTTTATTTATTCGGAAACATCTCACTTTAACGAACTTTAGTCAAATTTAAAAATTACATAGAAACTTTACATGGAAATAACCATCAATAAGTTTCGACAATTCACTCGGAAATCTACAAGGGCCCTGAGGAAAATATTACCCCTCAGGTCCTGTGTTATCTTAAGGGATGCCGCGCGGAGGGTCTTTTCATGGAAAAGAAGGAGAGGAAGAACAGGAAAAGAAAAAGGGCGCATAAATATGCGATGCAGGGCGATGGCTCGATTAAGTCCGGCTGGAGAGGTCTAAAGACCTCCCTCAACCAGTCTTTCACGATCCAGCCCGCCACGAAGTATGCATCCGCCTCCAAAACCCGGACAAACCTTACCCCATGAACCCGGGCACCCCTGAAAACTCCTAGTAGGTATATAGGTATAGGTTCGAGTAGAATGACAAGATATGGGTTTGAAAGTGTCTATAAGTGACAGACGTGCCTGACTTCCTTTAACCTGAGATTGCTGACTTCATTTGAAGTTAAAAACCTTAATGGAATTTTGGTCTCCGGTGATAATTTTTATTTTTTATTTAAAAAAAATATGTATTTTTTATGTCGCCGAAAAACTGCCCAACCCCTACCCGACCCCACCAATGAAATACCTATGTTTAGATATATTATTTTTGATGAAAAAAAGTCACCGCAAAATTGACTAAAATGCCCATTTTTTACTCCAAATTCAGGTTATAACTGACTCTGTAAGTCAGGCATGTCTCTTAACTACCTGTGTTATGTATACAATTCTAGTCACTTAAGAAAGCAATAACTTATTTTAATTTCGAACAATGACAAGAAGTGCCTCTACTTTTGGCTGAGTGTAACATGCAATCAAATGAAGCAAAGTTTCTAAACTCACGAAGAAGGTATGAGAGCATTCCGGTTCTCTAATTGTATATATAATAATGTAATTAAATTATCCCTTATGCTTCATGTACATATTATAATTTACATTTTTTTCTTTGGTCACGGTGGATTTGCGATTTTGAGCCAAGGACCTTCGATTTAAAAAAAATGACAATAATAAGTTGAAATAGAAATTCATATAAATATCTTTATTTATAAAAAAAAAAACTATATTTGCTCGCTTCCATGTGTGTGTGTGTGTGTATATATGTTTGTTCCTTATACTTTGCTAAACCATTCATCCGATTGCGATGAAACTTTGAGGATTTGATGTGAATATGCCCGCGATTGTTTCTATGCATATAATAGTGAGCTCTGGCATCATGAAATTATTTCCTTCACCATTCATCGAGCGAGCTGTTTGAAAAATGAATGTACCGGGGCTGAATGTATGGTACGTGGGAGGGAAGAGGGGAACGCGGGGGGGTTCGCAGGACGGGGAAATCGGGAGAGGCAAGTGAGGAGAACGAAGGCGGGGAAGGCCAAATGGGAACGCCTGAGGGGTAGGGGAAGTGGGAGAGGAAAGGTAAGCGGAAGGGGAACGGAACAAAAGTGAAAAGACATGCAGAGAAAAACATTTTTTTATTAAGTTGCATTGCAACGCACGCCGGGACCTCGCTAGTAGTGAAATAAAATAAATAAACCTTACACGTGTTATACCGAATTCACTTCGTACGAATGAAATTAGTTTGTCATAAATGGATGAACGCGTCGATTAATCTTTTATCGTTTTCGTACGGAAACTGCAATAAAGCACTTTAGTTTCATAAAACGATTTGCTAAAATACAGCGATTGCCTTTTTATGGAGATTTTGAACGTTATTCACAGAAATTATATTTACAGATCGCATTTTACCCTTAATAAAAATACTGCAGATATCATCATTTAAGTCAAGATATACATCCGCAGAGCTTGGAAATCTATTGCAACCCCTTCGGGCTAATTTATTCGCTTTTGGGAACTACTCACATTGGTCTCTTAGAAAATGTTGTATCTCCCTTTCTACAAATGTAAGAAATAAGATCATAACGGTGTTAGAAAGAAAAAATATCAAGTTTTATATTCAAATCAAAAATTCAACCACAAAATAATTAATGAAAACAATATACGAATACATAAACATAAAACTTTATGAAAACAATATACCGACGGCAATTTGAAAAAAAAAAAATTATTTTTTATTGATTATTCTTACACTAAACGTCAAAAAACTGAGGCAAGGATATCATTCGTAATACATCTGTCTAATAAAAAGGGTGTTTTTTTTCAGTCGTTTTAGTTTAAAAAAATATGGTGAGCCATTCTTAAAACCTTTTTACGTTGTTATGGTACGCCCTAAACGACAGAATTCGAGCCCACGGGAGCTCCACCGCGGACAGCAACACCCCGCTCCCCCCTGTTTCCTGCTTCCTACCTCCTCCCCTCTCTGCACGCCCGCGCGCACCAACGCGTCCGGCCAGTCGAGAATTGCAAGCGGCCTCGGGAACACGTTACGCTCCCCCGGATCGAACACCGAGTTCGCGGCTAATTTCTGTCGACCAATTTGAACGCAATTACATCTGCGATGTTAATTGAAGTACATACGGGTTTTAGCGCTGGTATTCTGCCATGCCTGTGTGAACTTCGGGTCCTGTCCTAGACTCGGAAGTGCCCCCTGCTGAACCCGGAAGGCGTGGATCCCCGAACATCATGTAAGCTGTACAAATATTCCCTCTTCTGTTTGTGTCCTTTAACGATAGACTGTAAACCCTCGCGAAAAGCCATCACTCAGGGAGTTTCGTTTCAGAGATCACGAGGTATAAACACGATAGCTAGGATTGTGTAATATGCATTTCTTGTGTTGAATTGTACTGTAATAACCTATGAAACTGTGTTTTGAATTTGCAATACATGAATCTATTTAACTCAATCCTGTTGTTATTCTGCCTCGGCAGGAGCATTTCCTAGAGTGTATTTCCCGGACGACCGTGGGGAGATGAGAGTTCCGAAGCATTCGTGCGACCTGCCCCTGGAATAGAGGGTACTTTTGTCTCTGCTGTGAGCTGGCCTGGGACATGTTTAGGGCCCATCATAACAACGGGCACGCAACGTGGCGCATAACAACGTTTACTTTCAAAAGTATTTCTAACTAGCTTTTTCCCGCGGCTTCGCTCGCCTCCTCCACCTCCCCCCTCCCACCCCTCTCACCGAACTCCCCGCCCCACCCCCTTCCCCCCACCACCCCTCCCTCCCCCCTCCCCTCCCTCCTTCAACTTATCAACTTAAAGATTTTCAAAAATAGAATCCTGATTTAACAATCATTGTTTTGCAAAATGTCATTCTCAAACACGCGAACCGTCAAACGTGCAATAGTCGTTAGGTTTTCTGAAATCATCCAATTTTTTGCTCAATTTTCTTAATTTTTCTTTCCGAAAAAACCATCCTCGTACTTCTAGGAGTATTCTAAAAAAAGAATTAGCGAAATCGGTTCAGCTGCTCTCGAGATTTGCGCTTAGCAACACATTCAGCAATTCATTTTTTATATATAAGATAATAAAATTTGAAAGCATATTTTATCACCTTTCTAAAACGGTGTTTAGTTTTCGGATACGTTCAGAAATATTCCTTTAATTTGCATTTTATTTAAAAAAGGAAATATTCTGACCTTCTAACCGAATATTCCAGAGGCCTGGGAGGTTAACTATAATTTATTTTACCACGATGTTCGTAAAAAGTTCATTTTGAAAGGTTACGTTTTGCTGCTCTTGAAGAAAATTAATCTAGCATTCTACAAAGATAGGATTAAACTATATTCTCTCAATACGAGAAGGACAAGAAAACTCATCCATTTGTAATAAATTTACATCCAATGTGTTGCAAAGTACCGACTAAGAAAGAAGGTAGAATTTATTAGAAAATTCACATAGCCATGTACATTATTACGTACGCTGTATAAACGTATCGTTAGTTATAAGGTCTATGAAAGTATAATGAAAAAGCTTATCGTTAGGAAGGTTAGAAAATGGTTAACCAAATTTCGTTTAGAAACTTCTATGGACTGTTAAGAATTTTAGACATAAAAATTTGGTTTATATTTGAAGTTTTTCAACACAATGAAAGGATATTTAATTTGAAAACTTAACAAATGAAAATAATTGAAAAGCATGAGAAAGTGAATTAAAATTTATTTTCTCGCATTACATTTAATTACTTTTCAGAGCGTAGATACCAATTTGAGAGGCGGGTATGGATGCCACCCCTCCGGAAACCATTTATTCGATAACCAACACCTCTGCCATAGGTCACCCCAAATTGGTGACTTAGCCGTGGTGCCCAGATTCATGGAGTGAAGTTTGTCCTTGACTTGACTTGTTTGGTCTTAACTGCAGATGCGTCTGCCCGGTCATCCGGGTCGGGAGAGAATGGTTGAGGGGTCCTTTTGACTTCTCCAGCCGCATTCTCTTGGAACATCGCCTTGCTCCACAGTGGGAGGGATGGATTCATGCGTCCGTCACTAACTGGACACACTGACCCCTAGATTTCTACCCACTTTCCTAAAAAGGCCCTCCTCACAGCATCCCCAAAGATTTTTTTTTAAATTTAGCTCCATACAGGAGGCTCCGAGAAATATTTCCCCTCAGGGCCTATGTCATCTTTGGGGATGCTGCGTGGAGTCTTTTTTAGAAAAAGAAGGAGAGGAAGTTATGGGAAGGAAATTGGTATTAAGGGTGGGTAGGAATCGGGGGGTCAGTGTATCCAGGAGTGACAGTCATAATTTATCCCTCCCATTGCGGTGCGAGGCGATGTTCTGAGAGAGTACGTCTGGAGAAGTCAAAGGGACTCCTTCAACCATTCTCTCCCGATCCGGCCTGCCATGCAGTTGGTGGGCAGATGCATCCACCGCCAAGATCCGGACAAACCTCACCCCATGAGATTTGTCCGGATGACCAAAGACCTGAGGGGAATTATTTTTCTCAGGACCTCCTGTGTGAAGCTAATGTAAAAAATACTAACTCTGAATCTGACTGAAAAACTCCAAAAAGTTTCCGTTAAAAAAATGTGAACAATTTTTTTTTGTTCTCTGATTCATATGCTTAATATTTTTTATGTTGTTTATGATTTATTATTTTCGTACCTAGATTATTATATGTCTACTATATATGACTACAGTGTTAGTTGGAAAGGGTTGAACACGAACACGTCCAGTTTAGACGCGAGCACCCGGTGAAACTGACCGAGTTATTTATGCAAATTTGCGTAATCTCCATTATGACCTCGTACCCTCATATTTCAACTCCTTTTTCACTAGATCTTGTTTAGCAAAATGTGAGTACACTAAATATGTCCAGAGGAGACCTGCGAGTAGATTGGTCTAAAGTTTACACATAATTATGGTAGTCATTATTTAGTTAATATTTTCACAAAACCACGTACGCGGTTTTGTCACTTTAAACAGTGTTCTATAAACAGTGTTAAATAGGAGAAAAACATAACCCTTTCTTATTAGATATTATTAAAAATATCAAAAGATTATTATTTTTTTATTTTTAAATCCTGAAAATGGGAAATTATGTAAGTATTGACTTTTTAAAAATGCATGGACGCTTTTCTATTTACAGTGACATTGTTAAAAACACCACTTACTTTAAGTGATAACCATTGTATCATGACAGAACTATCATAAGTTCTTTGGGTCAGAACAAAAATGTTACGAGTTCTAAACCCATAGTGAGAATGACCTGGATGTCCTTTCCGTTCGTCCCATTCCCCTTCCGCCTCCCCTTTTTTCTTCCGTTCCCACTCCGTCACTTCCACCTACCCTCTCCCCATTCCACTCCCCCCCCCCCTTCCCCCATCCCGTGAACCCATATCCCGAGTTCCCCTCCCCCCTCCAGGGTCCCCCTCCCCCCTCCCAGGTTCCCCCCCCCCCTCTCCATTCCCCTTCTCTTCCCCCGTCCAGCGAACCCCACTCCCGAGTTCCCTTCCCCCCTCCCAGGTCCCCCTCCCCCCTCTCAGGTTCCCCTCCCCCTCCCTGGTTCCCCTCCCCCATCTCTCCCTCCCTCCCGCTTTCCATAGCAATAGCCGCTTCCTCGCGTGCCACCAATAGCAATTTTTTTATACAAATTTCATAATGCCAGAGCTCACCGGAAGTTTTATAAAAACTTTGTCCTGACAATAACGAACACACAAATAAAATAATTATCCAATTTGGTGCAGTCATTCGAAAGTTATGCGCTTAGCAACACATTCAGCGATTCATTTTTATATAAATAGATAGAAGATATGTACGTTAAATATATGTACAAAGTTTAGTTATTTTATGGAGTTTATTTGCAACTTTATTCATAATAGAAAAGTTGATTGAAACGACTTTAGCTATATTTACAGATACAGATCTCACTACCTATTAATTCCCAAATTTATCTTCCCGTTCTCCTTTCACTGTGTACTTCCTTCATCATAACATTTATAAAATGACATGGTTTCACTTGCCGTGAAGGGTTGGATATATTTTTAAAGTTTCTTTTCATTAAAAATAAAATTTATTCGTTAAACATATAAAATAAATCTTAATTTTTACTAGTGAAAAACCCACATAGTAATTCACAATACATGACAGCCTTCCAGGTTTGGTTTAGCGCAAGCTACATCAGGACTCAAGCTAAACGAAACCTGATTTTTCTATGTGAAGTTATGATTTGACACTCGATAAAATGAAACAGCGACACTAAAAAGAGACAAACACTTACATCTATAGGTTTCAGCCTGCAAGAGAATGAGATAAAATCATCGGTCTCCTATGTGTGCGGCCCTTCGTAGCCTCCCCACTCTTGTCTACTTAAGTTTTCGGAAGGTTTCACTTCCACCGCGTGTGAACTGCACACATGTACCTAGTATTTTTTTTCCTTTATTCATTGCTTTGATGGTTACATAATTTGTGGATTTTTTGACCACCATGCTAGCCCGTATTATGGTGGTCGATTGTCTGTGATGAGTTAATTCATTTTAAAATCAGTTTAATAAAAATGGGTTTTTCATTTGATATATAATGTCACACCCACAAATATTCCCTTCCTTCGAATTTTTTTTCTTAATTTTTACACATTTTTACACCTACAAAAACGCTACAAAAAATCTGGAAAACAAATCTGCCAAAATTCACACAAACTTTTTGTATTTACGATAAGTGCAGTAGGAACAGTAGAGCAAATATTCCAAGAGAATAAAAAGTAGCACTCTTGTTTCTCCTGAAACCTTGCAAGGACTTATGGCCCGTCAGTATACGTATTCTGCGAAGGAATTTATCTGGCGTTCATTACTCGTGAAAGGTCATTTATCTAAAGGATACGGAAGCAGCAATCTGAAACAGTAAATTCGTAGGGTCAAAGTTGAATATTAGGTTGATTTCCGATTCACTTTGCTGTATATTACAATTCATTCAGATTTACTGCACAATTATAAGCCATTATTATTTTCAGGGATGTTATGTTATTCTAGGCCGTTTTCATTTAACATGGAAGTTTTAGAAACACATACAATTTAAGGGAAAGTTTGTGGTTTCCCGAAGTAATGATATGCTACCTACCACCTAGAAGTTTAGAAATCGGATATTCTTATATCTTAGATACTAATTTCAGTCTGTCAAATAAGAGTAGAAAACATAGGAGGGCGCCACTGTTGATCAAATGGAAATACTAAAAATACAACACATGGTGGCAATCTAAAGCTGTGTAACCTACATTTTTTGTAAAAAATCAAAAACACATAAAAGCGGGAAAAATATTTTTTTGTTGCAATTTCGATACCTACTCTCAAAATTAAAATTGCGTATAGGTATATTATACCTTTGCAATTGCTGTTAATACAATGAGGATTAACGACATTATAGTAAAATAAAAAGCACAGTTAGAAACTGCTCACATTTATTAATTTAATATAAGCTTAAGTACCCAGAGTTGCCCAGGTTTTAGATCATATCTCTAATTTTAGATCTGAATATATTTAACTCATTCAGACCTAAAGGTAGTGTAAATAAACTCACCCTTTTAGAGATTCTTTCTTTTTACCGAATGTTAAATTCAAATTAATGTTATATTAAATGAAAGCAAATCACTTTATAAAACACCATTTAATCAAATTTATGAGGTACCTTAACAACAGTGCTTCTTCGAATTATTATTTTTTCTTTAAGAACAAAAAAGTGTTTTTTTTTAATGTGACTTACAGTGTTTTATACATTCAGTATCATTGCGATTTGAAAGAAAATTTGACAGTTAAATTGGTGTTGCCAGCCTACAAATTTAGTAGTTCTATTTTTATTATTTTCTACTCTTAATTGCCCGGGCAACGCCGAGGACGTCAGTTAGTTTCTGAACAAAATTAAACTTTATATTATTTTTACTGTTTTCTAAATTTGTTTCATTTAAGTTTACAATACAAATTAATCAAATATAATTGAACTGTAGAAAATTAATAATACTGTAGTTATCATAGTTTTCCCTGTTTACGTATTTTTTATTCTTAACAAAACATACAAAAAAAATGTTTTATGATAAAATAACATTTTTTAAATTGCCAAAATGATTATTTTGTATTTCCATTATATGGCGCGTACCTTCCACGTACCTTGCCAAACAATTACTTTGTTTATTATCACGATTTTTTTTATTATTATTACCGACTGGTTTCGTTTAACACAAGTATTATCAGTGTATAAAGTTAAACTTATCAAAAAACTCATTATGTGAGCTTCTACACACATACAGAAAAAGACAAAACATAACACAAAATAAAGTAAAAGTGAGAAAGTATGACATTAAAGTATTGTGTTATGTTTTGTCTCTTTCTATAGATAATTTCTGTAGATAATAAACTTCCTATATATAAGCTCACGCAATGTATTTTTTTTATTAGTTTAATTTTATACCCTGATGATCCTTGTGTAAAGCAAAACCGCTCGTACAAAGTACTTGTTTTATTTCATTAAATATGTCAAACCACAAAGTGACTGCTTTCTACCAAAATATAAAATTAGTTTAATATTAAGCAAGAAATCCAATGTTTCTTTTCAACTTATTAGGAAGTTTGTTTCCAAGGGGAATAATATTATATCCGAAATACTGTTTACAATATTTTAAGGCAAGAATCTTACCGCTGTATCAGAAAGGGGTTAAATTCAAAGTTGTAGAAATTCTTCACCTAATGAACCAAGACGGGTTTGCTATTGAATATTATTATTATGTTTTGTCGTAGGTAAACCATAACGAATTCCCTTTAGAGGGTGTTGAAACCAATTGCTTACTTAAGCGAAATATTATTAAAGCCCGCGACCATAACTCGCACCGAAAATAACCTTTATCCCTTTATACCACGAATATTTCAATTTAATCGTACTTTCAAAATTTGGAAAAGTTAACGGAAGTCTAACTAAACATTTCTGATAATAACAACAATTCGTATTATATTTTCTTAGAAATAACATATTAATATCTCTTTTTTTATTAAATATAATATCAAAATATCTGCTTGTTTCCAAAAACATCAAAAACGTTATTAACGTGGTATGATTGCCATGGTAATAATATTACAGTTTAAAAATATTGATAAGAATAATCAAATAGAGTCTTTAATTCGATTCTATATATAAAGAAAAAAATCTTTGGAAATGTTAACATCATATCGACATAACATCATTTGAAATGCTGTTAAATGGACCAAATGTTAATTAGATAAGTTTTAAGATTTTCACGGCCAGAAGCATTTTCGTTATATGTTTTTGGGGTGTTGTGCCGTGTTGCGCTACCTCCTTCTTTAGCCAACGTTTCGGACATCGTTGCAGTGTCCATCATCAGGGCAGATCCGGCAGATCCGGTAGATGTGTGACCGGATTTGCCGGATCTGCCCTGATGATGGACACTGCAACGATGTCCGAAACGTTGGCTAAAGAAGGAGGTAGCGCAACACGGCACAACACCCCAAAAACATATAACGCAAATGTTAATTGTTTAAGAGAGCGAAAAAAAAAATATTTTTTCAAAGAATCTTATCTTCAGTTTTTGTAGAACTATATTTAATTTTTTTTTTAATAAATAATATTGAATAGATCTTTTAGTGCATATACTTAACATTTTATGTAAATTTATTTAACAACGACATTTACTTTATTTTTTGTTTTCCAGTCAAAAAAAAACGCATTTGTTTTTCTACAAATATTTTTACGACATCGAAGTAAAAAATGGATAACATTTAGGTAGATATTTAAAAAAAAACTTTTTTTTAAATTTATTGTTTTTTACAACATTTCAAATTTCCGCTTTCGATATTTATTTTTGAAAAAACTTTGCATACCGTATTACCCACTTAATTTAATTGATAGCCAGTAGAATTGATAAGCACGCTACATTTTAACGCCTAATGTGGTTGTTAAAAGGTCATTTTCGTCAGTGGTGTTAGGGTTATAAGCTCCCGGGGCAGCGGTATCCATACCTGCCTCCCAAAAAAGTGTCTTAGTAGAAACCCTGAAAACATCTTTGAATTAAAAAATAAAAGGATTTATCATTGAAGAAGAAGACAACAATAATAATCTAAACGAAAATATTAAAAAGAACAAGACACACAAAAACAGAAAAAGACAATGGTCGCAACTGGGACTCGAACCCAGACCTCTCGTCTAACCGGGACGTGCGCGTTAACTGTCATTATTATTCATTATTTATCTCATATCTCATATTTAAAATTTTTAGAATTAACAATATTATTATTAACTATTTTTTTCTATATTACAGGCAACTAACCTTTTTTATTATTTTCGTTCAGATTATTATTGTTAATAATATATTCAATAATATATTACATTGATGGGAATAACTTTCAAAAGTCAGAAAAAGTTAGTTTTTCTTACAAAAAATTAAAAGGATTTATTTTGCACAGTATCCAACAGTGTATCAAAAGAATGTATAAACATAAAGGTGAAAGAGTTAGCGACCTGCTAAAAAAATGTGGTTAAATCCCCTCTTTTATAAATCACCTCTCATTATTTGACACCAAGTATTGTTTCATAATCTATTTTTGATGTCGGCGAGGCTTTGTCAATATGCCTTATTGAGAGCAATAACACTTAAATACTTCCATCCTAATTGCCGGTGCCATTCTCTACGCAACTCGGCGTTTTTAACAACCTTCCCTTATTGCTACCAGAGGTAGTTAAATCCGCCCCAAAGGAAGGCACAAAAATACCCTTCTCCTACGTACGTTTTATGCGCCCCTCGTATGTCGGCACTAAAAGTGTTCTCCCAAATCGAATAGAATACGTTCTCTCGTGTTTGCTGTCCGCGTAATAAGTCCTATTGGTTTTGACATTATTGTGTTGGCATCGTTGAATACAAAACAAAGGTTCTATTGAAATCTTAAAGTTTTATGTTTCTATCCTTACGTGGAAAAGTTTTAGAAAAACATTAATGATTTTTTTATTTTATTTATTTATTTATCTATAATAAAATATATTTACAATGGTTTTATTTGTATGCCTGTCTCACTAGGGTATACCTGTGTCGAGACAGGCGTACAGGTATATAAATGAATATAGTAGTTACAAGGATATTACAGGTAAAATACATATTATGAATAGAATGAAAACAGAAGGGTGATTATTTTCAATTTAGAAGATTATGAGTTCTTTTATTTAAATTTTTCAATAACTTAATTAGTGTAGCCTCAAATTTTAATTGCATATTTATAATATTGTAATATTCAATCATTATTATGCTCTTGAGGCGATTTTTCGCAAAAACAGCGCTATATAAGTTGTCCAAATTTATTATTATTATTATTATTAATTACGATTGTTTGTATCAAAAAATGTTTACAATTCTTCAATTTTTTTTAGTTAATTTTCACTTCTGTGAATTTTTTATTAAAGTTTTGAACTTGCTTCGAAGCAACTGGCTTACAACGATGTGATAATAAAACTTGAATAGAACTTACACGTAATGTGAAAATTAACCTGAAAAAATTTATGAATTGTAAAATTTTTTAAACTTCCCATCCTAAATATGAGGCTTTTTTGAGGCTTTACTCTTGTTCTTCTAGTATAAAATAAATAAAAAATTCATCCCAGAATTGCATAAAATTCAATATGTCGTAATAAAAATAAAAATGATATATAACCAAGACACTATCTACGTATGCGATTGCATTTAGTTTGGAAGAATCTTGCAATCATAAATGAAGTTTTTTTTATGTCAATACCCCACAACAGTCCCTGTTCCTCAAGCCAGTGACACTATGACATCCCCAATTGGGGTATGTTGTGAGGTTGAGATGGTAGTGGGGAAGGGAAGGAGATGGGGAAGAGGAAGGTAGGGAAGTATCTGGCTATTCAGATCTGGTCACCAAACTTGGCTAAAGCCATTTTTAAGCAACGTTTCAATTCTGAATTTTGGTCTTACACCCGGGCGATACTAAGAGTATCTTCTGCTCTGGAATAAGCCGCAAATAAACTGTATATTATTTTTAATGAATTCATTATGATATCATTGAAGAAAAATATAAAAAAATAATCTAAACGAAAACCTGAAAGAGAATAAGACACAGACAAATAGACAAAGACAATGCACGAGAGGTCTGGGTTCGTGTCCCAGTTGCGACCATTGTATTTTTTTTAATTTGTCTGTGTCCTGTTCTCTTTCATATTTTCGTTTAGATTATTATTGTTATCTTCTTCTTCAATAATATACATAGATATATTACATTGATGGGAATAACCTTCAAAAATTATAAAAAGAGGATTTTTCTTATAAAAAATTGAATTAATTATGTGATTCCACGAATTAGTTCAATAAATTTTATTTGCCCACGCCGGGATTCGATTCCGCGACCTTCGGATGGCGAGTGAAGAGCCTTACTCCTTAACCAGGGAGGCCGTCAGACAGCAGCCAATAAAACATGCGTCAAGAAAATGAAGATAATTTTGGTAGTTCTTGGTCGAAGTATGACGGAAGGGGATAATGACAGAAAGACATTAAGACTAAGGACCTGGATTCAATTCCTAGACGCGACCGTGCGTAGTCCAATTTTTCTGTTTCATATTATTGTTTGAGAGTCGCTAATATTGTGATTAAACATTAAAAATTTAATGAACATGAATAAAAAATTAGGTTTTACGCAGATCATACTGCTTACCAACTTAAATGCACAAAAAACCGAAATAAGTGTGTTGATACGAGAAATGGGAGGGCTGACAGAGACATCGAAAGAAGGGTAAATGCAGGCAACTCTATTAATGGAGGACTGAACGCCGTTGGCGCCTACAAAAAACTGTCCAAAGAAGCGAAGTTAGCCGTCCCCCCTGAAGTGCTGGTACCTACCCTGATGTATGGCAGTGAGGAGCGAAGTTAGCCGTCCCCCCTGAAGTGCTGGTACCTACCCTGATGTATGGCAGTGAGGAGCGAAGTTAGCCGTCCCCCCTGAAGTGCTGGTACCTACCCTGATGTATGGCAGTTAGGAGCGAAGTTAGCCGTCCCCCCTGAAGTGCTGGTACCTACCCTGATGTATGGCAGTGAGGAGCGAAGTTAGCCGTCCCCCCTGAAGTGCTGGTACCTACCCTGATGTATGGCAGTGAGGAGCGAAGTTAGCCGTCCCCCCTGAAGTGCTGGTACCTACCCTGATGTATGGCAGTGAGGAGCGAAGTTAGCCGTCCCCCCTGAAGTTCTGGTACCTACCCTGATGTATGGCAGTGAGGAGCGAAGTTAGCCGTCCCCCCTGAAGTGCTGGTACCTACCCTGATGTATGGCAGTGAGGAGCGAAGTTAGCCGTCCCCCCTGAAGTGCTGGTACCTACCCTGATGTATGGCAGTGAGGAGCGAAGTTAGCCGTCCCCCCTGAAGTGCTGGTACCTACCCTGATGTATGGCAGTGAGGCATGGAACTGGCAGAGGAAGGATGAAAGTAGACTGAATGCTGTAGAAATGAGATCTTTGAAGCATATGTTTGGTTAAACCATGTACGATCGTGTGAGAAATGTTGAGATCCGCGAAGAATGCAAGCGTAATGAGTAAGTGTGATGTAAGCGTAATGAGTAAGATTAAGAAAGGAACGCTCAGATGGTGTGGGCATGTAGAGTGAATGAACGAGGAAAGGAGTTTAAGGAGAACATACGACGCAAATGTGAATGGTAGAAGAAGTCGGGGACGCCCGAGGAAGACACGGCACGACCAAGTGAATCAGATACTTGAGTCGGGCCATGTGATCGGAATAATAGAAGAGCATGTATGTGAACGAGGCAAGAAGTGTGTGCCAAGATCGAGTTGTTTGGCGGTCAGTCCTCTCTGCCTACCCCAGCGGGGAAACGGCGTGATGGTTAGTTAGTTAGTTTTTAGTTAGAATTGTGATGAAAAAAATAAAAAAAATCTTTATTTTAAGCTTGTGA